>PVKB01001788.1:0-240000 GCA_004027205.1 Ctenodactylus gundi
ACACACACACACACACACACACACACACACACACACACACACACACACACCTAAAAATTCTGCCTTGGTCATGTCCTAATCTCAACACGTTCACATAATCCCTTCAGGTCAAGCCCTAACATCTGTCCCCTTATGCCCCCAGCAGCATCCCACTACATCCAAATATATCAGGGACACTCCAGATCCTAAACATAAAACTGGCTGATCATGAATGAACTGAGATCAGAAACTTGAAGCTAAAACAAATGTGTTAAATTGTGGGTGTTGAATATTGAGGTTATCCAAGTTATTCTTAAGCATGCTAGTTTGTCAAGTACTTCCTTATTGTATAACTCCATGTTCCATCATAACTATTTCCCCACAATTTGTATGGTTTTCATCATTTTTATTTCCTCTTCCCCTCTCTGCCTTGCCACATCCCCAAAGTCTATCTGCATATCCCCTTCCCATCTGCACAAAGTCCACTTTCATGTTTTCTATCATCTGTGCATAACTTTAAATGAGTTTTGAAAGTCACACACACAAAAATTCTTTTCTGTCTTGAAAAAAATCCCTGTTTCAATTGTATCTTTGGTGGAAGGCAACTCAAAAAGAGCCTCATGTTATAGGGCTGAGCAATGCATGCTTGGGGTTGCAACTTTCTTGGCTTAAACCATTTCTGTGAGCACACACAAGAAGCATGATTTAAGGAAACTGATCATATACATCTAGTGTTTTCCAGACATACTAGTCTCTTTAAAACTAGTACTGTAATTAAATTTCTAAGGATTTCTGTTAAATAATAACATACTTCAATTATCTAGATCTACATAATAAAACACCCCCAAATTCTGTGACTGAAGAAAAATCCTTTTATTTACCCACTTTTTTCTGGTCTAGAATTTGCTGGGTCTCAGCTGGTTGGCTCATTTGTTTCAGTATCAACGTCTATGATGTCACATAACGTTGTATTTCATGCAGATGGAAGCAGAGGTCAAATGACCCTAGATGACTTTAATTGTACATTTTCACTTTGATTAAATCAAGCAATGAGGCTATCCCCAAACTCAGGAAAAGGTGAACAAATTTTATCTCCTAATAGCAAAACAAGGTATTCTCTCTGTAAAAACATTCAAGGGATGAGCTATACAGCTGTGGCTACCCTTACAAATACAATAGAATTCAGATACAGTCATAAGAATTCATATTCGGAAAAGATTTTCCAATTTTTGTAAAGGTTGGATGTGAGAATTCATGTGAATGGCACAACTATAAAAGATTGACTTAGTAATCCCATCATTAAAATAGCTTTATTTTTAACATTTTTATAATATGCTACGTGCAACATTGGGGACACATATATAAATAGGGAAAAGAGGAAGCACTCAAAATACTTGTCGATGTTATTAAATCTAAGTGAGAATGAGCTAAAGAAAAGTGCATTTGCCAAATTTTATGAAATCAAAGAAGAAAGTTTCCGTCCCACTTGAAAGACTAAGTGAAGAATCCCACTTCTTTTCAGCTTCTGGAAGTCCTTAGATGACTCAGCTTCACAGGATCTCCCTCAGGAAAGGAATAAGTGAGTCAGAGAGAAAATGTTGACATCTAAACACGATGGCGTTGTTGCATATAGGAAGCTTCACTTTGGAAACATTCCGGCTAGATGTGCTCAGTCATAAAAGACAAAGAAAAAAATAAAATAAGAAGAACAGCCTAAATTGTGTGTGATTGACGCAGGCTTTCCTTTCACTGAGTAGGCCAAGGACCCAGGCTGAATGCAACAAGACTGAGGATTAGTCCTTCTTCACTTCCCAGGTGGTTCTGAGGCACCAGCAGGCATTTATTTCCACACTGAGAAAGTACAGGTATTTTTTAAAAGATGAGGCCGATTTCTTAATAACATTTTTTTCCAAAATGCAATCTGGATTATCTATCTGGAACTCAATGAAAGTATCATATTGTCTAATAATAAGGAAAAATAGCCACTCTAAACTTACTAAAGAACATACATTTTCAATGTTTCTGGCATCAAAGATATATAGTTTGATTAGGGGATCACTGGAGACCTATAATTCAGCGTACTCACATATTTCCAAAAGCAGAACTGGAGGGTCAAAGCATTCAAGTTCTAGAACTAGCAAGTTCTGACTCTTACCTTTTCAGCCTTCTCTACACTGCCCCATAAGGATTCCACAGTTCTCATTTTCTCCACAATCCTGCTTAATGGGAAGAGTAAGACTGCAAGTGACCCTTTTACTCGTTATTCTATTTTGCCCCCAATCATTCTCAAAAACCTATTTCTGTCAAACAGAAAACATGGTATTTCCTGATATTACACTGCGACTCCAAATGCCACAAGTTTGACTCAAATACAAAAGATGAGGCGTGGAAAGCAGAGTCTATCAATGAACTTGTTGAAATTACATGAGCAGCCCTGTTCCTGTGTTCTCCTCCATCACATTGACATAGGGTAGGTCTCACCAAAGTGAGCGTTTGCTTTTTCTGCTGTTCAAACACCAACTTTGAGGAGAAGCACTAATAATCCTGGCATAATACCATCTGAGATTCTAAGTATCTGAGTGGCCACCAAGGGCACTTCCCAAAACTTCTAAAGAGTGGGAGATATTTGGAGTCCATTTTTGAGTGCTGGTATATATATCTGTACTCAGTATTGACTTGGGGTTTTATGGCTTTATTTTTTTTACCAAGCCCAATAAACTTTGAAATGTGAATAGATAAGATGTTGGAATAAATGGTAATCCCACTCTATACAAAAATTTTACTCAATTCATAATGGTAGATTTTTGATAAATTGAATCAATGTAACCAATATAAAATACATCTTTTTCTCATAAACACTTGACATTCTCAGAAGAGTAATTTGCCTACTTTAATGGAAATATTATTTTCTTCCAGATAGCTATATATTTAACTTATTTTTTTTTATTTTGTAGTTCTGGGAATTGAATCCAGGGCTGAAGAAGGACAAGATGAAGAAGAAGAGGAGGAGGAAGAGGAGAAAGCAAGAGGCTGGTCTATTTTATAATTTTAATATTTTGATTTGAGACAGAATGAACCTTATCTGGGCTTAAACTGTGATCTTTTTGCCTCAATCTACCAAAGTGCTAACATCGTAACAAGGCTTATACTACTGTGCCTGATCAGGGCATAACTAGACTGAATTCACTGAGTTCCAAAGCTTCATTTCACTCATGTGTCACTCAGCAACTTTGGCTTACCTGGTAGGTTATTGTGTCCAGACATCATCCTTCCTACTAATTGACAATCAACTACTGTCATGTGCTTTAACATCCTGCCAGCATCAGAAATGCAGAAGTGTCTGAAATCTACCAGAAGCAGACAGTCCAAGAGAAACACAAGCACATGATCCCCTGGGATGGAACTTACATGAGAACTGACATCTGTTCCTTTCTCAAATTTTTGTTCCTACCAGCCATCTGCTTCTGTTACTAAGTGACCACTCGCTCTGTTAATCTTTGATTTCTTCAAGTTCTTCCTGAGGTTGGAGTATTAGTTTAGTGTTGCTAAAATGAACTACTACAAACTAAGTGGCCCAAAACAAAACACATTTATGTTACAGTTTTTCAGGTTGGAAGTCCAACACAGTGGGACTCTGGGGTTGTTATCAGTGTGTTCACAGAGCTCTATTGATTCCAGTAGACTTAAGGAAAGAATAGTATTTCTTGATGATAGTAGTTCTGGAGGCCACCCAGTTTTCAATTTTTTGCTCTCTTTTACCAATATTGCATCTTCAAAGCCAATAGCATTGCATTTATCTGATTATTGCTTTAAGTCTCTGATCAGAGCTGAGAACACTCTCAAAAAAATTCATAGATTGCAGATACCTGCGTAATACAATATAATTTCTCATCTCAAGATCCTTGCACATAATTACTCCGACAAAGATTCTTTTCTCATGTAAAGTATCGTATTTGTAGGTTGGAAGATTGAAGTGTGGACATCTTTGAGGCCACTCATGTCACCTCCTACAAGTGGTTTCTGAGCATTTCTTTTCTCTTTTTCTTTATTTGATTTAGCTGCTTTGCAAAATCCCTGATTTGTTTATTTATTTTTGACTAATTATTTTACCTGTTTATGTGTTTTGTTTCCATGGCACGGAGAACTGAACCCAGAGCATTTAAACAGAGATACCTCCTCAACCCGTTTTTATTTTTATTTTGAGACATGGTCTTTCTTAGTCCCCAGATTATTCAAGCTGGTCCTGAACTCACCTGCATCAGCCTCCCAGAGTGAGACCCGGTTCCCTGATTTTTTAAATCCTGAAACATTTTATGTCTCTCTTCTACTTCAGATACACAACCAAAAGCAGATTTCCTGTTGGAAGGCAGTCTTCCAGATCAGTCATCTGTGTTTTTCCTGATGTTCATGGCTTCAGGATGTAGACTCAGGTGGAGACGTGTGTGCAGAAGGTTTGTTAGGAAATGCTCTTGAGATCAATAAACCCGAGAAGACAGAAGTGGGACTGGGCTAACAAAGAAGAAGGAAGAGCAGGAGAAGTTGTTTTAGTATATTCCCGACAAATCAGTTCTGTCAGCCAACCCCACGATGAGCTCTGGGCTGAGTTGCCCCAGAAAAATGCCTTTCAGCTGAGATTCCTTTAGCAGGTGTTGATACATCCTCTCTTCGGTTGCGTGCTTTTCCCGGATCAGGATACATAGCTTCAGAATAGGTCCTGCCATGCACTACGCACCCATACTCTAGATTCCCCGAAATAACTCTTTTGGAGAATGAGCATTTTAGAACTGAAGGTGAGGTTAAGTATCAAAGTCAGGGTCAGGAAAAGACTGGGACCAAGAAAATATCTGGGAGCCAACAGAGGTGGAAGAGCCAAGTTATTTTCTGTATCAATCATTTCTTCTTGCTATTGTTTGATTGTACCGGCACGTGTGCAATGGCGAGATGTCAGGCCTACCTACCTGCAAGAAGCAAGAGTGAAGATCTTGCTTCAACTCTTGGCCTTTCCTTCTCCCTTTGATTTCTATTCTATCGTTAGTCTTAAAAGCCTGAGTGTGTTGTATGTGGGTATATACTATTGCAGATCATCATAATTTCATACTTCAATAAAATGTTAAAAATATAACCGAAACACCATAGGTGTATATATATGCAGTGTTCATGTATATATTTGTACATATACATGAACATTTAGATGAAAACTTTGTAAAAATTGGATCCTACTTGTTAATTTCTTCTGGTATTTTTAGACAGTGCCCCTGTAGGTGGTTTTTAGTAACTGATAGTCTCATCAAAAGTTGTTTTTGTTTAAAAAACAAAGGAACGCAAAACCCTCAGGATTCTAGTTAACATCAGCTTTTACCCTTCTACACGTGCTTTTGAAATAAAACCACCTTCCTTGCAAAAATAAATAGATAGATAGAATGAAGGGAAGTATAAAGCTCATTCTTTTATAACCACTATACTTAGAATCGGCTCACAACATTTATTCTTACGCATGAGTTTTAAAAATTTTAAAGTTTCAATCATCAAAAAGATGGATGAAGGGAAAATTGTCCCTAACCTGACTTTGGACAGAGCTCCTAAATCACCACTTCTTCTGGGAAGAAATTAGTGTTCCTGATAAACTGCCTAAGCTATTTTCAGATAAACTTTTAATGATGCTAAGACCTCTTCTGGGAAACCAGTTGTCATTCCACTCCGCTGAGTGATAGTTTAGAGTTCTGTGGTCTTGGCAGAAATTTTTTCCTCTTTTTCTGTGGCTTTAAAATATATATCTGAATTCTATCTATATCTATCTATTTATCTATCTATCTATCTATCTATCTATCTATCTATCTACCTCTCTATGTATAAAGCTTTAAAATTCTCAATGTAAAATTTTATCTTTCAATAATTTGAAAATAAAATTTGTTCTGTGCATCCTAATTTTTTATAAATAAATAATAAACGTTTTTTTTTCCTTAGAGGAAGAATTCCCTGAATATTTGATCTCATCTACAAACACCTTTCCCTTCCTTCCTTTTCTTTTTCTCTTCTTTCTTTTTTCTCTTTCTTTCTTTCTTTCTTATGGCTTGCTTACTTGCTTGTTTTCTCTTTCTCTTTCTCTCCATCTATTTCTCATTCACTCTTTCTTCCTTTCTTCTTTTTTTCTCTTTGAGACAAGCTCTCATTAAATCATTAAATTGCCCAGACAGGGCTCGATCTTGTGATCCCCCTGCATTGGTCTCCAGAGGGCTGGGATTACTGGTGTGTACCACCACATAGAGTTTGGACACATTCTTTAAACATTTTAAACTATAAGTATAAAATAATAGAATTCAATAATAAACACTCATACAGTATGAATTTTTTCTAAGTATATCTGTGTTTATTATAAACAATTGTAAGTTAAAATTTAGCATAGAATAAAACTATATTTAATACTATACACAAAACAATATTTTAAGTTATGAAATCAAGTTAAAATTGATTAAACTATTGCACATTTTGAAGTAGGGTTACATGCCTGATGTATTATTCTAATATTCTAAATCCTCTAAATATTTCAAATATTTAAAATTAGTAACAAGTATGCACTGTTTGCTTAACAACAATACCAAAGTAACAATGATATCATGGATATTATTATTTTAAGCATGTTGATACTTAACCCCAAATCTTTCCTGGACTAAAAAAACAAATATGTTACATATAAGAAAACAATTCTTGACCACACTGCAGTTTTGCAAATTATTTTTTTCATGAAATATTTGGGGTTAATTTTTGTTTTTCTCATTCTAAAAGACCACAATGTACTATATAAGAAATAATTAGATCTTTCTTATTAGGCTTTTAATGGAACTTGAATCCAAGGTCTTTGCATTGAACTATACACAGGCAGGCCCCTCCAGCCCAGATAAGATCTCTCTAATTCTAAAGCACTGTTTTGCCCGCACTGAACTCAAAGTTGATATCCACTTGTCCTAACCTCCTACAGTGCTGAAATTAGCTGTGATTACAACTACAACCATGCATCAAAATGTCCCACATTGTCAAACGTTATGATGGAATGTCACCTAGTTACACACTGAACCTATCAGAAGCTTCCTAACTTAACTGTACTGAGTTTTTTTTGGACTATATTCTTAGGTATGAATTATGCCATCATAGAATTTTGAAATGAAATATAATTCCCATCCAGAAACCAGTTCTGTTAGATTTTAACCTCTTTTACTCCATGGAAATCTCTTTCTATTCCACAACGAAAGATTTGAACTTGAAGAATATTCACATTACCTCAGTATCGTATCACTTCAGCAGACATAAAAATAGTGTTCGGGAGGCTCCCTGTGTTTCTCTGGAGCTGTGTGATTACTGATCTCAGTTTCTCAGGTCACCCCGTAGACATTGTTCTTTCACCAGCCTCGCCCGCCCCCCAACACACATACATTCCCCACTTCTTCTGTCTGAGGTGCCATGAAGCCTTATTTTCATGACCATAATTAAGAGTAGGACCTATTACCCAATAATAAAACTGAAAGCCATTAGATAATTGTCTTAGTTACTTTTTCATCACTGTGACTCAACTGACACCCACAAATTTAGGAAAGGAAAGGCTTATTTTAGCTCACAGTTTCAGAAGGTCACAGTCCATGCAGGGGCGGCAGGCAGCAATGGAGACACATGGCAGAGAAAGAGGCAGAGGCAGCTTCTCAGGACATCACAGACAGGCGGGCAAGGAGAGACTAGTTGAAACCAGTCCTAGTTCCAGTCCTAGTCTTAGTCCTCCAAGAAAGGCAGCTTATATACCCTTCCAGGTCTCCACCCAGTGATTAACACTTCCTGTACCTAGGTGTGGAAGGTGTGGCCACTACACACCCTTAATCCCAACTTGCTCCTCTTTAATCCTAACTTAACTGCAATCCACCAGTCTAGACTAGACCCCAATCCACCAACAGCACATGGTTCCATAGACAATCTGTAACATTAAAACACATGGGACTTTTGGGGGATATTTCAGAGCCAAACCACAATAATAATCTTTGCAAAACTTGTTGGTAATAAATAGTAGCGTTGGCTGTTTGTTATTTGGTCGTGTTTGTTTTTACCACCATACCCTTTTCTGAGTTTTTATAAGTGAGAACCTACAAGAGGTCTTCCTGTTAACCATATAAACCACCAAAGAGTGCTACCAGACAGAAAATAGCAATCGTCCCATCAGAGTCAGGGCTTTGAAGCCTAAATAATATGCCTGTGGTTACTTAGTACACAGATGGAACTAGATTTTGTTAGATCTGCAGAAAGAACTGCAAGGTCAACTTTCAAAATCTCTGTCCTAAATGAGCAATGGTTTAGTAAAAATGAATCTTACAGGCTCTAAGTGCTCTAGGCAACCAGGAAAGTAGCAATCCATCTAAACTGCAGTATTCGTATTTTGGGGTATATGTGGTCACTATTTCTCTAGTAATTCTTTTTAAATTTTGGGTTATACCCACAGTTTTTACTGCTATTTTGCCATTTTATCTTTGCTGCATTCCTATGACTATATAACAAGCTGTTCCAAGATAGGAAATATGTTTTACATTGTTTGAAGATTCTTGGTGACCTGCAATATCACTCTACCCAGGGCAGGGGCAAAAGAGTAGTTGTTAAATGAATGAGGCATTTTTCAAAAGAAACCCAAATTTTGTCACTAAATACTACTAGCACACGAGGTATTTTACAGTGGAAGCAAACATACCCTTTAAATTTTATTTATTGTTGGTTTAGCTTTGTTATGCACAGGGCATTTTTTAGTTCAATAGAGAATCTGACGTTCATTCTATAGTACATAAGGCATTCACACACAATTTACTTATTTAAGCTTTTCTAGAATCTCCCAGATAGGTTCTATTACCACCATCCGTTATGACTGTTGTGACACTAAAAAGCTAGAGAGGACTTCTCAAAGGAAAAAGATCAAGTAAGCATCAGGACTCCACTTTGCATCCTAGGGTGGCGGATTTGTCTAATAAATAGGAAGAATTTTAACCTTTGTCATATCACAAAGGGAATACCACAAACCACTTATTGCTAAAATTATTTTCTGCTCAAATTGAGTATTTCCATTAGAATCCTTTAGACAAAGGTGAATAAATATAATATCTTCATAGTATATAGGATATTTGAGAAAAGGTAGGATGTACCAAATTGATCTGTTTTCTCCCATCCAACTTTTACTTCACTCCTTTCACCTTCCAAGTACTTACTACCCTGTGAGTTCTTGGAGCTCATCTGGGATAGGGTTATGGTTTGATGACGAATGACACCCAAAAGTCCTATGTACTTGAATGTTATGGATTATCTATTGCTTTCACATGCCTGGGAGGAGGTGTGGCCTGGTTTGGAGGGGCAGATTTAGCAAGGGTGTGGCAGATCACAAGGTGTGTGGCCTGGAGGGTATACTCATGCCTTGATTTCTCCCCAGCCCTGATCATTCCTCTTTTGATGCCTTGAACATTTTTTTTAGCCAGACCTTTCTCAACATTGACAGCTGCCTATTTATAGACTGAGATCTTCTGAAACTGAGCTAAAAATCAACCTTTCTGCCCTTAAACTGTGGAAATCAAGTATTATGTCCCAGAAATGAAAAAGCAAGTAAGACAGAAACTGGTTCCACAGAATTGGGATTGTGACTTTTGTTGAAAATCTGGGTTTGGAGCCTTAGGAGTACTTTGTTAGATACTTTTGAAAAGATTTGAAGATGCTACCTAGAGAAGACTTAGAATGCTTGATAGGATGTTCTGGTCAGAACTCCTATCCAGAATGCTAGTATAAGTGAGGATAGAATAAAGGTTATGCTAAAGAGGTTTAGGAAAGGGGAATTTATTGGCAATTGACTTAAAAATCAAGTGCTACACTTTGGCAAAGAGTCTGTCAGCATTCTCCCCCTGTCCTGAGACCTTGCATGAATCTGAGATTAAGGGTGATAGACTAGTTAATCTGGTAACAGAGCTCCATATTCGTATGTCATGTGAGTACTGTTTATGGCTTTCAGCCAGTTCTACCCTAAAATGGCAGAGCAAAAAGATGTAAAATATTGCAACTTTGCCAAAACAAAGGAGACTGCAAAGTTGGTGCAAAAGAACACATGACACTACTGTTAAAAAAAAAAAAAGCCGAGTCCCTTGCATCAGGATTATAGGAAAGAAGTTTTCTGGAGGTCTAAAGAATCAGCAAGGTCCTACTTTTTACTCATTCAAGAATACAAAGGCAAAAGACTTTGCTTCGAAGAGTCCCTGAGTATTCTGCAGGGCAACCTAGGAAAGTGAGTCCCATTGAAGAAATTCAGCCGTTGTAGAATTCAGAGACTACAGCAGCTCAGGCTGGTCCAAAGGGGACCAGGTCTGCTTAACTACTACTTACTACTGGAGCCAAGAGTCAAGGGGGATATCGGCAGACCTCGACATCATCCATGTGCAGAATGCAAGAGTTGTTAGGACATGGAGGCTTCTGCTCAGATTTCAGAAGGACTTGGAAGCTAGGCAGTGGGTCCCTGGAAGGGCAGTACGTGAAGTCTGAAGGTAAGGCTAAAAGTTCAGTGGAGACGCTGGAAATTTGAAGATGCCAGGAACATGAATTGTCTGCAAAGGAAGGACACAGACTATAAATGGAGTTAGCACAAAAGAGAAACCATGCAGACTGCAATTAAGACAATGGCACAATTTGGTCTAGGTGATAGACATAGAGCTAAAAATTTAACGTTTTCCAACAAAGTTTCAATCTTGTTTTTATCTAATTTCTTTTCCTCTTTCTATTTCTCCCTTTTGGAAGGGAAAATTTACTGCATGCAATTGCATGTTAGAAGTGCTTAATTTTTCTTTGATTTTCACAGGAGCTCAGTTAACAGTTTACTTTGAGCTCAAACTATTTTTTTTTTTTTTTTTTTTTGAGACAGGGTCTCATTCTATGGTCCAGGCTTGTCCTGAATTCACTTCAGAGCCCAGGCTGCCTTTGGACTCAAGGCAATCCTGTCGCAGCCTCCCGAGTGCTGGGATTACAGGTGTGCGCCACCATAGCCAGCTTTTGTGGTGCTGGGGAATCGAACTCGGTCACTTAGCGCTTGGCTTAGCGCTTGCTCAAGCACTTTAACCGCTGAGCCATTCCTCCAGCCCTGAGCCCAAACTTTTAAGCAGTATTAGAATTGCTAAGACTTCAGCAACTCTTAAAAGAGAACTAAATGCATCATGCATAAGGGGTAGACATGAATGTTTGGTGGTCAGGAGCAGAATTTTATGGCTTGAATCTGGAATGTCCCCAGTCTCAAGTATTTGGATATTGTGGATTATCTACACATTTCACATGCTGTTAGGATGTGGAGTCTGTTGGAGGAATAAATTACTAAGATTTGGAAGATTACTGAGGGTGTGGGAGTTCTGTCAAGGAGTGGCTGCTCACTGAGGATGTGGCCTTGAGCGATAGGCATAGGGTTGCCCTGGCTTTGCCATAGCCCACATCCTTGATCTTGTGATGTTGTGAGTAGCTATTCTCAGCCAGATTTTCCTACGATACCCAGCCCCCTGTGAATGGATGAGACCTCCTGCAACAATGAGGTAACATAAACCTTTTTTTTTATGTTTTTGTTTTTGTTTTTGTTTTTTTTTAATTTCAAGTCATGGACATCAGATATTGTGTTCCATAACTGAAAACTAAGACAGGCACCATTCCCATGCTCATTCAGTAGATTTACAGTGATGCTTTTTGCCATCTCATTCTCAACGTGATGGAAGACAAACTCACTTGCACTTTCTTTCCATTTTGTTGTAGTTTAAATCTAAATTGTTCCTAATAGTCTCACGCATTTTGAAGGAGAATGGATTATTTAGAAACTCTACTGTTCAGTGGATTAAACTATTGATGATTTCATTTGCTGTTAAGAAGTCGGACTTAATTGTAGAAATGAGTCACTGGGGATGCAACCTAAAGGGGTACATATACCTCTATTCTACTCTCCCTTTATTCTGCTTTCCGGGTGGCATGTGGTGATTAGCTTTCCTATATCCAGGCCCTCTGATATACCTTTACACCATTATTGTTTCTGTCTTGATCCCAGCAGATTATGAAGAACTGAGGCCTTTGAAACTTTAAGCTAATATAAACTTTTTCTCTTTTAAATCTTAGGTGAGAGGTATTGTGCCCCAATGACAAGAAAGTGGCTAAGATAATGCTTATTATTCTCCAATATCCTACTTTTCATTCGGTTGCCCAGTCCAGCCCAAGTTAAAGGGGTTAATTAAAGTTATTAATTCTGCTTCCTCTCATACATAAAATTTGCTCACTTTTCTCCATTCCCCTTGTTACTATTAAAGTTCGTCTAGTATTTTTATCATATATATATATATATATATATATATATATATATATATATATATATAATTTTGAGGCAGAGTATCACTGCTTATTCATGATCCTTCTTCCCTCAGCTTTATAAACCCTGAGATCATGGACATCCACTACCACATCTGGCTCACCTTGGATTATGACAAGGACACTTCTTATGCATTTCTCTGTCATAGATCATGTCTTACCCTTTGAGTTGATCACATTGTAAATGAAAATTTTCTAAGAGCCCAAATATGTTCTGATTGGCTCCTTGAAATTGTCACCATTTCCAAGAATCTAGAGGAAAAAAATGCATATTTGGCATTGATCCCTTCTCTCTCGTGCCTCACAGTTTACCCGTTACCTTGTACTGGTTAGCTCTTTGTCATGGGAACTGAGTATTCACATACATAAGCTTAAAGATGAGGCTTTTTTTGTTCAGAGTTACAGAGGATTCAGCCCATAATAAGGATAGCTCTAAAATAAAAGCAGAACATCATGATGGAAGGCTTTGGTGAGCAAAGTTTCTTAGTTCAAGGCAGTCAGACAATGTAAGGGAACAGCACCCGAGAAGAAGAGGTCAGAGACAAGCCACCTGTGCTAGAATCATACCCGCATGAGCCACCCAGATAGACGCAGAAGCATCCACTTACTAATATCCTAGCCTGCTCTGAAATCAATAAAGCTGCCTACTTAGCTCAGCTGTCTCATGTCTATTGTCCCTAACTGTTTTTTAAGCAAGAATTGACCTTGTTTACATTTACTTTGGGGCATTAGCCAAACTCTGCTTAGAGGATGTACCTAATTCTCAACCCCTTAATCACCTGCAACTCATCATTGGAGTCATTTAAGATACTGACTGATGGGTCTGATCATTATCTTCTCCAGCAGTGTTACATGATTTATCTAATTTTTTCTACAACAAAATTAAGAATTTTATTGTAGTTCTACTATAAATTTGTACTTTTCTGTATCAGGCTTCATTGATACATTTAGGAGAGAAATCAGGGTATATATGCTCATAAATTTACTTGATATATTAATCCCACTCTTCATATTTATTATTCTTTTAATGTGGGAATCCTCAGATAGCTGAAACAACTTTTAACAGGTCTTTCATATTAGAAATTATGTATGTAAAGCAAAATATGAGAAAATAATAAGTTTTGTGAGCTAAAAAGAGAATATTGTGCTTATATGAGTCAAAACAATATGAGGATTAAAAAACTGAGTACAGAAATATTTTAATGCACTTGTGTAAAATGAATGGAGAACAGCTCATAAAAAATTGTATTTATAAAATTCTTTTTTATAATGTACTGCCATGTACTTTACTTTTATTTTTATCTCATTTTGGAACATTTCTTAGCAATCTACTTGGTGGCCCTTGGGTTAATTTGATTAATTTAAATAAGTAGGAAATTGACATTTAGATTAAAAAAAGAAAATGTTAAATTTAGATAAAAAAGAGAATGTAAAAGATAACAGAGTCAGAGTTTTAAAACTGCGACGGAAATTGGAAAATAAAAAAGTTCTGTTCAATGTAGCATGTGTTTGTTAGTGTATTAAAATATCTTTCTATAAAAAGAAAAATATCACTGAATATGAACATTAATTTTTATTTATTTTTGCAGAATTGGAGATTAAACTTAAGGCCTCAAATGCTAGGAAACTGCTTTGCTAATCAGGTACACCCTCAGGCCATGGTTCACTGAATTTTATGCTAGCCAATCGAAACTTGAGTGTGGCCATAAATTTTGGACAAGAGCCTTGTGATTGGGAAGTTTCAATCCTGATTCTTTTGACGAGTTCAGAAGTAAGGAATATTTTTTTCTTTTGGTTTGGCTTTTGTTTTGCATTGTGTTTCTCATGCAACCAACTTATGCTCAATATCAGTGACATATTTTATTTACATGCCCTCAAACCTTCACAAATGACCCAGTTATAGATCAGTAATTCAATGCTTTTTATTCTTCAATTTTATTACCTAAACTTACTCTTCTAAGCATCATTTTATGTTTCTAGTTAAATATAAGTGAAAATTGATTGGAGTAGTTCTCAATGGAATTTTATCTTTATTTCATCATAATTGCTTCATATTTGAATAATGACAGATGAACTGCCTCATTCAATTGCAGTTTTAAGGCTTTGAAGTCACAATAACAGCACAGGATTTAAATCCTCAAGCCATTATTATAGCAGAAAAGACATTGGGGAAAATGAAAACTTATGCCGCTATAATTTGCTGGGGGGAAAGAGAGACTCCAATGGATGAAACATATTATTTCCTGGGCAATTTCTAACCTAAGACATTATGACACAAGGGAGAGCTGGACAGTTACATGGTGATCCCACCTCCCTCAATTACTTCTAGAACAATATTTTATAACAATTGATGCAAAATTTACATATCAAGCAAATAGAATCACAATTGTTTTGCTTAAGGATGAAACATTTCGCTAGCATTTATAATTGAATTCAACAACAAATCAGTATTTCACCGATAGAGAGCTCATCAGATCTTGTCTTCCCTCTGACATTTACATTGAGGGAAGTACGTGCTAGTACTCTGAGGTATGCATTTCAAAGTTTTCTTTGACTTTGTACTCAGTTTTCAGTGATGTGTCAAAAGTATGTAAAAGCTAAAAAGAAAACGCAGATCTTGCATTTAAAATTTAATGATATATATCATATAGATGATGGTGGGTGGTTTATGCATTTATTATCATTTCTTGACTGTGATGTTGTATTATTGTCAATATAATATCAAAAGATTTCAAGACTGCAACATACAGTAACACGAGTTGTAAAGAGAATAAATAAAATAATTTAAAGCACAACATAAAGCTGTCTTAGCCCCTTTCTTGTCAGTGGGGCAAAACACATGTCTCTCGCAAGTTGAAGAATGAGAAGTTTACTGTGGCCCATGTTTCAGAGGTGTCCCTGTGTTCATATTCATGGTCTACCTGCAGCGGGGAAAGGGAGCGGCAGAGCCTATGTGAGGGGACCTGCTCATCGCATGCATGAGAGAGCAGAGAGAGAAGGGCCGTGGGCAAGAATATCTTCTTCAGAGTCACAGTCTCCAGGACCTCATTCCTCCAACCAGTCCCAACCTCCCAACTTCACATGAAATCATTAATAGATTAATCCATCAGTTAGTACAGCACCTCCATGGCCCAATGACTATATAAACATGGAAATCACTTTAGAGGCACTTTAGATTTGAACCACTCAAGGACACACTATGTTGCGTACATAAGAGGAAACACAAGACATTACAGAAACAATGAGCACAAAAGGGAAACTAATTTGAAATTGCAGAAACAAATGGGTCAATACCTTTAAGAATGAAGCTGTGTGGAAAGAAATTAGATATATTATATGTAGCATATTTTATTTTCACTAATGCTATATTTTTGAAGATAGAGCAGTAAATGTCAGTTCCCAGCATGTGTAACATTATTCAATATTTTTTCTATAAAGCATAAATCTCCAAGAAAGAAACATCCCATACTTTGTCAAAACACATATTTCTCTAATTTCATATATATTGCAATCTCTATGCTAGTGAAATCTGTTCAGATTCTAAAACTTTGCTTGTTTACATCTGAATACTTTTAACTACTCAGATGTTCTATGGCATTTGGGATCTAGAGGGGCAGGGAGAGGGGCTACTCAGCCTGTGCACGCAGGCGACCTTTCCGTGTATGTCAGACTAAGAAACCAAAATTCCTTAAAACTGTAACTTAAAAAAAATACCACGATGAAATTCATATCCATATGTACTTTATTGACTTACTATTTATTCTCGAAAGCTGTCTCTGTTCCATTTCACCCTAGCCCACCCTGTCCTACAGTGATAGTTTTAGATTCTTGCCTAAGCTGTGGAGAGATTTGCTTGCTGCTTTTTATCTTTGAACATAGTTTGGTCAAGATTCATCAAGTTGATTAATTCCAGATTACTTGTCTCAGCTTACTGTGCTATGAATTTCTATTTGCCAGTTCTTCCTTTTTAAATTTATTTCTTTTTAAAAAAAGATCAGGCACTTAGGAGTAGAAGTTGGCAGCGATTGATAGGCTTTGGAAATTAGCAAGAAGGCAGATGAAGAACTTTATGGAAATGTATCAAAGTTTGTTTGCTTTTCTGGGCCCAAAAGCACTCACGATATCTGGTATCAGAGCTCTGGAAAAATAATGCTTCCTTTCAGACGCTCTGTATCTACCACTAGCATTTGCGGAACCCAAAGCAGGAGTACAAATAGAGATTCTCATAGTGTACTTAGTGTATTACTGAATATCTCAGTTTTAAAGCAAATTATTTATTGTTACATAAAATCTAGTTCTATGCTTCTACCTTGAGAAATATTCCTTTATTATGGCTTATATTTAAAGTTGGAATCCAGTGTTCCATGGAGTCTGCCCCAGAATAAGCGTTCAGTCGGGCTGAGCCCTTCCCCATTAGCCTGAGCATAAACCCTGCTCAGTCTCCCCAGCCAGGGCTGAATGTCACAGCTCGAGGATTCTTACCAGAACGCATTTTCAAACCTGACCCCACCTTTCTTCACCGGCCTCAGTTCATGCAGAGCCTCCATAGTGCGCACACCAAGCTCCCTGACCTACCCTTAGCAGACAGATATAGGAAGCGACCTTAATACAATCTGGAAGCAGGCAAGAGCTCTTTTTCTTTTTTAAATGTTCATAGAATTTTTTCCTCCAATTTTATTACCCACAGAACTTTTCAGACAGGTAGCCCCCAAATCCTCAGTGCTAGTAGGTGTTTCATGGGGGGCAGACACAGATTTCACCGGGTTATGCATCTGTATTCCTGTAGATCCCCGGTTCCATGGCAAGGAACAGTAAAGGAAGAAATCCAGAGGAAAGCTCTGGAAATTCTGGGTCTCATCTCAAGGCAAAGGGCTCCCTTGTCTTCAGCTACTTGTTAGAAGAGGCAGCCTAAGGTCAAGTGTACTCACGAGTGAATGATCAGCGATCACCTTTAGGGTTAAGTAGCCTCTGCTTCTGAAGAAAACTCACCAACTTTCCATTTTGAAGATTTATCTATTGTGTGATTTTTGGGAACCTGTAAGATGATAAACAGCAATTATGTGGATAAGTGAGGAACAAAAGCATGCTCAGTTTACAACAGAGTTGAAATAATAATGAAAAAAGTGAGAAATGACACTAATTTTCCTGATTATTAATTACATTGTATATAAAAAATAAAAGGAGGAAAATGCAAAATGTCTTTTGTTTTCTGTAATTCTTCATAACCTCAATCTCTCAGTATTAGGTTTTCATTATGACTATATTTACTATATTATGTCTTGGGACAATTCAGACCAAGTCTTCTTAACTCAAAAAACATCATAACTTTGTAAGAGATCTTGGGGGCAAACCATTGACCTAGATCATTCCTCAGTCAGAATCTGGAGCATCTGAATTCTTCAGGTGGGGCTGGCACCAGAACCGAATGGCTAATAACTATACCCGCAGTTTACAAGCAGTATCTATGTCTATGTATTAGCAGTATTTAAATACTTTGATTTTTATCTTTAATTTTGGGGTCTAGCCTTTGTTTTAGAAGCATCTGAAGGTAAAAATTGCCTGAGATGTACATCTCAAATAAACTCTACACCAGAAAGCAGGAATACATATTTTACAAATAGTCAAATTTTACAGTAAGTAAAAATTAAACACAATGAGGGTAATATCTCATCTCCACGGTTCACTCTTCCCTTATGAGATGGGTTAACATTTTTATTGAAAAGTAGACAGAAGGCAAATAAAAGAAATTTTGATTCGGAGAACACTATAAACTACCCATAATTGTTTTTCTGCCCAAATATACCTATATTTGACTGATAAAATAAAATAAGGTACCAATTAGCTATAGCGACATAGAACTGAGAACTCTGAACGTAGTGCCTCATATAAGCATTCCCAGGCAGCCGCAAGACCAGAATGTTCCCTGTCTATCTTTAAGCTGATGGAAACAAGGGCCACAAGGTGGCACCAAACCATAGATAAAACTGTCACCAAATTGGATTTTCAGGTAAGTCTTCCAGAGCTGCCAGCTGGCGGGATTACACTTGGCATTCCTTTAACCTCACAGTAACACATTGCTACGTTTCCCTTGATTTACTATTATTGGGATCCCAGTTGTCTTAGCTTAAAGGGACTTTACTCTAAAAATAAATGAAACAGAGGGTGAGAAGGTGGAGATACCAATCCATTAGTAAAGACAAATAGGCAAGTGTGTTTAAAGAGAGGTATAAGACAGCAAGTTTGGGTGGGGTGTCTCCCAAACTGAAGAATAAAGACCCTGAGCAGCTCTGCGTTCTAGGGAAGGGCTCGGCCTGTCTTCTCTTATTGGCAACCTTCGCTTAGCTACGTGAGGTGTTTGCTTAGTTAAACGAAGTCATGGACACATCTGAAATTTATACAGCAAAATTATATATTTATATTTATATAACAGTGTTTGGTGACTATCATTTGACTTAACAATGAGGGATATTCGAAAGAACATGAACTCAAACCGTATCTTGCATTACTCTCAGACTTATCCCTTTTTGACGCTTAATGTATGCGTGTGTAAGTTACACAAGCATTAGACATATAGAACTTCTTTTAACTGATTGTCTATAACTAAGGAACGAATATCCTGGTATATGTTGTGATCTAGAAAGTAAAAGTAATAACAATCATATAAATAGCTGGAAGTTAGTGTAATCTAATTAATATATTAACAATAGAATCTTTAGCTAAGCTTCCATGTCGGAGACTAAAAACAATGACTTTTCCAAGAACCATTTTTGGCTCTTTGTCCTCTGAAACAAAATCTCAACTTTGTGTTTTAGCTGTCAGTATGCCCAGCTAAAAGAACACAATGATTTCCCAAGATAAAAGTAAAACAGGCATGTGCAACATTTTGGAGATGACCTTCACCTCATCTGCTTTTCGTAAAGCAAGGATCTCAGACATGAAGACAAGAGCTGGCAGCCATCTTGAGCCAGAGGGGTAATGTAACTGTCATAGCTACCCAAATTCTTGCCATTCTGAGCCACTGAAACAGTGCCAGCAACTACCTAGTTCTCACTTTCTCACTACATAAGAAAAATAAACACTCAGATGTATAGGTCAGTGATAATTTATTATTTTATAAGTAATGAAATACAAGTCTAACTAATAGAGAATGTTGGCAATTATCATTATATAAGTGCTTTGAAACTCATCCCAAAAGAACAGTCAACATAGGTTTATTAAAATGAACATATCTAATATTAGACGTAGCTTGTCGTTATTTATAAACTGACTTCACAAACATCTAATAGAGTGTTGCTAAAAGTGCCATTAATTCAGTATTTATTGACTGAGCACATACTACAAGCCAGATTCACCTGGGCTTGGAGATGCACGCTACGAACAGTACAGGGACACACTTGGCCTCACAGAGCTCACATTCTTGAATGAGAGGTGAAACAATTTCTAAAAAATGAAATAGTTTAGTCTTTGAAAAAGACCTAGGGTGACAAGATAGAACGTGTAGTCACAGGATGTCACACACTTTTGGCAAACCAAGAGGTCACACCTTAACTGATACTCTAGGGCAATTGTTTGGGAAGAGGATGGCGGTGCCCCTGTGCAGGGGCTGCAGCTCCCCTGGGGCAGAGACCGCAGCCGGAGTGAGGCCTCAGGGAGGGCTTCACATATTTGAAAAAAATATATAATATATTTTTTTAAAAAATATACTGAGAAAGTACCTACTGTGTCATACATACTCAAGACAAGAAATATTTGCCAAAACAAATAAATGTAACACCGGTCATGAAAGAATCATGTCACTGTAACTAATAAATGACACCAAACTAAGTGGCTCAAAAAATGCGACATGAAGCTGTGCATGGTGGCTCACACTGTAAACCTCACACCCTGGGAGCCTGAGACAGGATCTGAGTTCAGTTCCATCCTGTAAAACTTGGTGACTTAGCCTCTCTCTGATTAAATAAATAATACATGCTGGGCACTGGAACGGTGCAAAGGCTCATTTTCGAGTAACACCGGGGACAGTGGAAGCATTTGATAAACAAAATGTTTGAGGTTGGAAAGTACAAAATGATTCCTCTAAAATGAAATAATTAATGTTAATGTATCATTTTGGTGAATATTTTTACTTTTAACATTGTTAGTTTGCCTGAAATTCTATATTAACCTGAAAAGGTTTTTATAACTACTATATATTTGTACATTGTTAAAAAAATAAGATAATTTGCCCATTATCCATAGCTGAATGATTACAACTGTTCTGAACTAGGAGGGTGTTATTTCTTCCATTTCTGAACATAATTGGCATATAGATAGTTTATGTTTAGAATCTGCAGGTCACTGGTCAATAAATGAGAAACATGTATATAGCTCTGAAAATATAGTGGATATCATTTTATTTAATATATTAGAATATATTGAGATAAAATTGCATTCCTTAGGATGATGTTTTAAAGAAGGAAAATTGGGCTAGAGAAATGGTACAACAGTAAAGCACTGGCCTTGAAAGCACAAGGCCCTGAGTTCTATTCCCCAGCATACATGTGGTGGTACATGCCTGTAATTCCAGCAAATGATTGCCATTGAATCCAAGGCCAATTCTGGCTAGATACTGAGTTTATTGCTAGTCTGGGCTACAGAGTTAGACCCTGCTGAAAGACAGACAGACAGAAAAAGGGTTTTGTTGGCACATTATACCCAGATATTCTGATTCAGTAAGTTTCTGGTGCTATAATTTTTACATATTTTTAAAAATTTTTGGTAATTATGGTAAAGAAATATTGACTTGATTTTGGGAAAAAATAATAAACAAATATTATTCTCAATCTTGTAATTAGCAGCAAAGATGTTTTCCAAAGAACTCACCATAGAAAGAAAGCAGTCATGCTCTGAAGAGCCCTCGTTAAGGTTTTCTTTTTATATAAAAGGATATGTTTCCAGTTTAAATAATCAAGCATGTGTTAGAGAGTGAGATGTAACCTAGTTGAAGTGTTACTGTAGGATTAAAAAAAAAGAGTAAGAAAAAAACAAGCTGGACCCTCCCCCCTGCTGTCTGCAGAAATAGATTATTTCTCCTAATTTCCTGATTTAGTTATAGTCATAGTGTACATAAAAACAGATTTGATTTTCTTGGAATCAAACATAAAATGAAAGCCAAAGCCTTATCACTGAAACAAGACAGCAGTTTTGCAGGGCTGTGTACATCCTTTGAACTCAGATGACATTGTCTCAGAGGAAAAGATGTTTGATGAGTTTTTTACACTTTAAAGCTCTTGCTAAGGAAAATGAGCTGGCAATCTCTTTTGGTAGAATTGAAGGGGGGTGGATCACTCCATCTTCAAAAGACGAGGGGAGAAGCGTCATTTGCTATTTCCCTTAAGTATCATTCTTTCAAATACTTGTGTGACAAGAGGTTCAACAGGCTTAGATTTGGAGTTTCAGTTTCCCAGAAACGCATGAAGGACTTAAATGGCCCTGTACATCAAAAGGAAGAGAGAAAGAGAGAGAAATCCCCTAGAAAGAAGGGAATTGTGCAGCAAACACTTGAAAACTATAGTTCATAAAATTGCTACAATCAATTCTATATCTTACAATTTAAAAGGAAATTAACAATTGAAACCTAACTGAATTAGCATTATGCACATCTCGTTCAAGTTGTCAGCGATAAACTCAGGGAGAAAAGCTCTTCAGAGACAGAAACTTGTCTGAGACTTGGTTTCTTTTACAAGTATAGCTTATGCGCTAAGTATTACGTACAGTATCCATACACAGAAGTTGTGGCCAGGTTGTTAAAAATCTGAATTAAAGAGGTTTATAGTAGACACAGGGAAGGGAGCTGAGCTGTGCAGAGACAGAAGTGATGAAAGGCACGAAAGGCGGAGAGTCAACATGGGGAGGATTGCACACGTGGGGACCAGCGAGGAGGCTGGGACTTTTGCCTACTTAAAAGTTAACAAGTAATTCTGTTCCCAAGATGGTGGTGAGAACACAGGAAAGGCCTGGGTCAATTACTAAAACGTTTTGCTCACAGTATAGTCGGTAGCATGTGCTTCCTCTTCACATCTGTTTCCTTGTCCCGCAGTTTCCACTGAGGCAACATGAAAGTGGGCTCGGGGGGGAGGTTCACACGGGGAGGTTTTTGACTAGGCTTCTTCAGAGAAACAAAGCCAATAGAAAAAAAATATGTACAATTATATAAAGGACTTATTGGGTAGGATCAGGATTTAGCTGCAGAATGCACAATGGCCATCTGTGTGCTGAAGAACTGAGGATACAGGAGGGGCTCAGCTAAGAGGATGGAAGGGGCAAAGCAACAGAGGTCAAGGACTCAGCACAAAACATGTCCAAAATCAAATGCCTGGAAGCTCCTTGGAGTGTCTCCGAGGAGCGTCTGCCGAAGAAACTGATGACTTAAAGACCAATATCTACCGGTGATGTCAGCAAGGGCACGGCCGCTCAAAGCTCTTTGACTTGGGCACACTTAGTTCTTCTTGCCCTCTTTGTTCCATCTGACCTACAAGCCTATTGGTCGGCACCATCTATTACCGAGGCAGGTGCCCCTCCTGTCCCTTCGCTGGCTTCCATGTTAGTCATCCAGACCCATCCACGACTTGCGCTACTCATCTGCTCTGTGCTTCTTACTTCTTTCAAGTTGACATGTGATCAACAGTCACAGTGAGATTTGGGGGACAGCTGATCAGGCTTGGAAATCTAATTATTTATAAAAGCAAATCTACCCAACAAACATTTCCTAAAAGTGAAGATACAAATCTCTATTCTTCTCAGAAATGAACAAACCTTGCACCTGTTCCTGAGTAAGATACAACCTTCTGGGTTATTTTCTACAAAAAGACTGAGAAGGTAGATGCTCCAAAGTAAACTACTGAAGCCTCTGACTCACAAAGGGCCAGAGATGTTAACAATTGGATAAGGACTGTCCATCATCAACAAGATGCAGAAGGCACAGAAGCTTCAATACCCATTTGGGCAACATTGTGCAGCTTCTGATGCTCAGTCATTTTTCATTAGATCAAAATACGTTGAGCACAACTCATTCTTCTGGGTTTCTTTTTTGTAATGTTGTTTAGCTGTGTCATTCATTTAAAAAGAAAGCAGATATATCTTTATTGGATTTGTAAGACACGCAAATGTATAAGATCCATAATAAACATAAAATGCCATAGTTCTAAGAAATATTTTTAGGTACCTTTGCCATACAGGTTTTAAAATCATTTTAAAGAATTTTCCTTATTTTATTTTTGATTACTTTTATTGTTACATTTTAGAATAAGATTTTACCAAGTCCTGTAGCTTTAATGCTGTTTTTGGTTTCTTTTTTTTTTTTCTAATCATTTTTACAGTAAACGAAGACAACACCCTCAATCTTAATTTCTGTGTTCTTTCACAGAAGTCAATTTTGTTTAGCTTTAGCAAGCTAGAAGTGCTTCTATTACACATCAGCATGAGATACAGTAGTGACACATCATAACTAAAACATTTGAAACAATAACTCGAACTGTTTTATTTTGGTGAAAGTTATACAACCTGTGTGTATTTTAGGTAAGAATGTAACTTTTTATGTGAAAAAGAACTTCAGAAAACTAAAAACTGTCAAAGAAGTAGATACAGAAGGAATGGACATGCACACTGTAAAGACCACATTCAGGAAGTCAAAACTCATATCACACTGAACAGCGAGAAGTTTGAAGCTTCCCTTCTACTACACCAGGACATGGATACCCAGCAGTTGCCCATTCTACTGAACATGATATTGGCTGTCATAACCCAAAATGCTAGGCAAGAAAAAGAAAGGACATCAAAATATAAAAGAATTGAAATTGTCTGTCTTTGCAGGTGACATAACCTCATGAGTAGTAATTTTTTGGTGGAGTCTGGAAGGTTTTCTATTTAACATACAAATTCAGTAATGTTTTGGGATGCACTGTCAATGTACAAAAATCAGTATTTTTATGTACACTAACACTGAATTTTCTTTAAAAAAGAGAGGGAATGTCATTTGTGATAACCACAAAAGTAGAAATAAATTTTATGAAAAAGATGAAAGATATATAAACATCAAACTAAAAATAACTAGCAATGAGGCAGAGTTAAGATGGCCCTGAAGCAGGACCACTGTGTCAGAGGTGCCACATGAATAAGGATGGAAGTCTGAGGTGTGGTGCAGGAAATTCCCATATGGCTTGGCTCAGGAAGGCCAAGGTCTGCCTCTGCCTAAAAGGTGACCACAGGACCTGCAGACAAGTGGTGGAGATCACCCGGCAGGAGAGTGGAAAATGAGTCATTGAAGGGACTTTGGACCCAGCCAGGAGGGCAGGGCCTGAGGCTATAGTGGGCAGATATGCCAAACCAGCTCTGGTTTTGCAGGTGGCAAATGTCTTGGGACAAGGTGGTGGCCTGGAATTGGCCCGCCAACCTGCTGCTGTGTGCATCAGGTAAGAGGAGCCTTTGGTCCCAGTGTGCTAAAATGCTGATCGACTGGGTTGTTGAAATAGAGAAAGCCCTGCCAACTTCCGTAAAACTTCGGATCCTGAGGGCTGAAAATTGAAAGAAACGTGCTGGAGTCTCCGTGAGCAACTATCTAGGCAGGTCCAGAGAACCGATTTGCAAGTACCTAATGAGCTCTCCATCCCAGCAGATGGATAATTATTAAGCCACACTCCAGAGAATCTGGGGACTTTCCTTGCCGGTGATAGGAAAGGAAGCGTGCAGATAGCTCCTAGCAGACAGCAGGGTAGGGTGGGCAGCTGTGCGCTTTCCTGAAAAATTTGGTCTCACAAGGAGCAAATCCCAAAAATCACAGATCCCTCCTCCCCATACACCCTCCCAGGACAGGTGGGAGAAGAGCCAGCTCACCGGGGTGCCATTTGCCCAGGGTGAGAGAAGCATAGCATCCTCTGGACAAGCGCCTCCCTGCCTTCACACAATCCAACTTCACAGAAGATGCAAGAGAAGCTGTGATCTGTGAAAGCCACAAATCTTTGCAGACTGAGATACAGAAAAGAGAAAGCTGAATATGCACTCTCTTTCAAATGTTATGATCAAGCATCCTATAAGTATCTTGGATATACAAATGTCCCATTCAAATAACACAGGAAAACACTATCCTGGACTTCGGACTACAATTTTTTAGTAGCTATATTGATTTGTATTTTCTCTGGTATTGATTTGTGAAGTATTAATTTCTCATTTTTTTCTTCTTTATTTTCCTTTTCCTTCTTTCTTTTTTTGTTACCTGGTAGTATTTGTATTTCTTTTTCCCTCAAGGAGCTGATTATGCTGTTTTTCAAAAGCCCTTCAATAGACTTTGGAGGCGCTCTATTTCACCCATAACTCTCCTTGTTTCTTCTTAGTTTTCTTTCTATAGCTTAAGCTCATCAACCTTACTATGATCTGGTGTTGGAGCTCTGTCATCATTTTCTACATCCTATATGCATGCTTACTTTTTCTGTCACATTTCCAAAGCTAACCCTCAGTCTCAGTCTGCTCTCTCCCTACATCCATGGCTATGATTAATATTAGTGTTCAGGATTCATAATTTACAACCATGTGATATGCTCTGTTGGGAATAAATAATTCAACACTCTTCAGATAGACACAGGTCACTAAGGTACACTTTTTCTATATTTCCAACAATAATATAATGTAGCCTTCAGGAAACTTTTTAAAATAATTTACTAAACAATCTGTATAGATGTTTTCATTAGTTGTAACATTTCTAATGTTAAGAGTGGAACAATTGTATGACCTGATATCTTGATACAATATGTCTATACCTAGCATGTATTAAGTTTTATCATTGATGCTGACACCTTCTCAATTGTTAAACAGGGAACAGCCATGGAAACTCACTAAGGGTTGATAACTACTGATGCTTTGTTTTAGCCACTGTAAGCAGCATAAAAGCTTATCACTGCTGGTGATACGGTATCAACATTAAGGAAATTTCTTGATAAGGCTATATTGAATTTTTATAGGTAGATATGTTGATGGTGTGGACTGTGATTTTTAGTTAGTGGTAGAGTAATTGTAATGTTAACCTAGTTATTAGGTTCTGTCAATAATCGTTAGGCTAAATTATAATATTATTGAACTTGATTCATGTTGTGGATGGGGGTATAAATACCGATACAAATTTCCAACGATCACTTTGTCCTTAGACTGCATACAGTTCTGCAATTTATTTCTACTTCACTGAAAAGACAAGGAAATTAGGTTGATAGCAAAGGTTGGCCAATGTAAATACTCCTAAGATTAATAGCCGAGGAAGCTAAAAACAAAGAAAGGAATAATCTAACAGAAGAAACATAAACCGCAGAGACAGAGTCCATGCGTGCTACCTGTTCTCCAATCCACAACAACAAAACTGTAGGAAAAAAGGCAATAAATAACATGGAAAAATCCAAACTCCTCAGAAGCTAATACCTTTGGCCTGAAGTAAGAAGCAAAACCAATAAGAAATGGAGTCAAAAAACAAGCGGATCTTGTGACCAAATAACTCGAATAACATATCTTTAAACAAATACCAGAGTTGTTCAGAGAATTCAACCAGGGTCTAGTCAGAAAACAATATTCTTAATACACAAAAAGCTTAATGACTATAAAGAAAACAAAAATAAAAAGATAAACATGACAATGCAAGAAATGAAGAAACATTTATGTAGAGAGTACAAAGGCTGAAAGTATTCACATAACAACATGGAAAACTGATTTGAGCATTTTGAAAATAGATTATCAGATCTTGAAGATAAGTATGAGGAATTGGACCTTACAGTCAATGATGTCCAAAGAGACCAGAAAAAAAAAGGATGCAACAGCTGATGGATGACTCAAAGAGAAACAATCTAAAAATCACGAGAGTGCAAGAGAAACGGAAAACAGGACAAAAGTTATAAACAATATGTTAAACGAAATTATAGTAGGAAAGTTTTCAAATCTAAGAAAAGAAATGAATCTTGAGCTGCTGCAGGCATATAGGACATGAAATAACCTTGACCAGAAAAGAGCCTTTCTGCAACGCATCATTATCAAAATCCTAGACACTCAAAACAAAGAGAGAATACCAAAAGCCGCATGAGGAAAACAGAATGTCACTTACAAAGACAAATCCACAGAATTAATGCAGATTTCTTAACATAAATCCTAAAGGAGAACAAGTCAGAGATTAAAATCATTTAAATGCTAAAAAATAAGTGTTATCCAAAACTGTTATATCCAGCAAAATTATCCTTCGAAGTAGAGAGCGAAGTTAAAAGTTTCATGACAAAGGCAACCTAAAGAAATTTAAGAACACTGGACCAGTGCTGCAGAAAATGCCTAAAGGAATCTTAGATGCAGAAAGAGTAATAGGTCAACTAAACAAAAAATTAACAAAGAAATATCAGACTCCATTAAACAATAATTGGACTTAACTGATACTACAGAATGTTCCAGCCAGTATCAACAGAATATAATTTTTTTCTCAACACCACATAGAAATTTTTTCCAAAATAGATCATGTAATAAGCCATAAAGCATATTTAAATGAATACAGAGAGATTTAAACATTTGCAGATGATAGCAGAATACAAATAAAAATCAACAGCAAAAAAAAAAAACCCACAGAAACTATACAAATACATGGAGATAACATGATATATTATTGAGCAAACAATGGGTCACAGAAGAAACCAGAAAAAAATAATTAAAAACATCCTAGAGTCAAACTACAGTCATGCAATCATCATAGAATCTGTGGGACAAAATGAGAGCAGTGCCAAAAGGGAAATTTATAGTTATGAGTTCACATATTTAGAAAACAGAACAATCCCAAGCAGCCAACTTAGTGATGCACATGAAGGGTCTAGAGAGACAAGAACAATCTACATGAAAAACAAGTAGAAGAAAGGAAATTAGGCAAGAAATGAAGATCACAGCAGAAATGATTGAAATTGAAGTAAAAAATGAAAAAAAACGAGTAATTAAGTCTTCAAAAGAATAAGTAAGATTAATAAATCTCTGGCCAAAGTAACCCAAAGAAGGAAGTAAAAAAAAAAAAAACATATCAATGCAATTAGAAATGAAAAAGGGGAATTAAAGCAGACATTGCTAAATTTAGAAAATTATGAGGAACTATTTACACAACTTATACTTCAACAAATTGAAGAACTGACAAGAAACAGACATTGAAGACATCAAATCTAAACGAAGAAGATATAAAGAGCATCAAATCGATCAATACCAAGTGTGGGAATTGAGTCACTAAGAAAGTCTCAATCTACAAGGAAAAGTACAGGACCGGATGGATTCACTGTAGAATTCCAGCAGCACTCCAGAGAAGTGCTATCACCACTACTTCTCAAACTGTTCCATGCAATTGAAAGAGAAGAAATATTAGCAAATCTGTTTCTGGAATATAATATTATCTTCATATCAAAACTTGACAAAGATGTAACAAGAATACTATAAGACAATCTTCCTAATGAACATAAATGCAAAAATCCTCAACAGATACTGTCAAACAAAAGTCACCAATAAAGTTTTAAAAAGGTAATTCAAGTTGGCGAGAATGCAAAAATGATTCAACATATGTAAATCAGTTAATGTATACACTACATAAATAAAAGCAAGGATAAAAACCACATGATCGTTTTAATGGATGCAGACAAAATTTTCACAACATACACTCATCATAAAAAAAAAAAAACTGAGGAGAATAGTTACGGAAGGAGCTTATTCAAACAGATAGAAGCCATTTACAGCAAACCTACTGCCAATGTTACACTAAGTGGGGGAAATTGAAAGCATATCCCCTGAAGTCAGGGAAAAGACAAGGCTGTCCACCGTCACCAATCCTGCCCAATATTGTATTTGAAACCGTATCCAGAATAATCAGGCAAGAGAATGAGATAAAGGGCATACTCCTTGGAAAGGAATAAGGTAAGTTATCCTTATTTGCAAATTACATGATTTTCTACACAGACGATTTCAAAAACTCCAAGAACTACATAAATTCAGTCAAGTTGCAGGATGCAATAATAAAACAGAGCAAAAAAAAAAAAAAAAAAACATGCAGCATTCCTCTACACTAACAATGAACTCAATAAAAAGAGCTGAAAAGAATGATCTCATTTTCAACAGTTCCTCAAATATTAGATATTTAGAAATAGACCTAACCAAGGAAGCTGTTTTGATTTGAATCTGGAATGTCTCCCAAAAGCTGTATGTACAATAAACATGGAATGGTTTACTGTCATGAGGTGAGGCCTTGTCTGAAGGAGTGTGATGTTGAGACATGACCTAAAAGGATATGTGGTAACTCTGCCCCTCTTTGCTCAGTTGGCTTCCTGATGTCCATGCCATGAACGTCTTTTTTTCTCTGGTGATGGCTTTTCCATGTGTTTCCTCCATTGCCAGGCACCTATGGATGGACTGAAAAATTCTGAAACCGTAAGCTAAAATCATCTTTTTCTCCTTTAGGTTGAGGATGTCAGAAATTGGGTAATAAATAAGTTACTAAAAACAGAGTTGAAGACCTCTACAATAAAAACTACATTAGGCTAAAAAAAAAATTGAATAGGACTTTAGAAAATAGACATCCCTGGTTCCTGGATGGGCAAAACTGATGTTGCTAAATGCCTAAATGTCTGTACTGCCAAAGCTGTCACACAGATTTGATACATTTTTATCAAAGTACCAATAGTGTTCATAGAACTAGGAAAAGCTATCCTAAAATTCATATGGAACCAAAGAGACCCAGGATAGCCAAAGCAATCCTGAACAACAGGAAAAAAGCAAGTAGAATTGTGATTCCAGATATCGTGGGAAAACAAAACAAAACAAAAACAACAACAACAAAAAAAAAAAACCATGGCATTGGTACAAAAATAGACAGGTGGACCTATAAAACAAAACTGAGGAAGCTGAGATAAACTCAAATTCCTTCGGTCATCTGTATTTTGATAAAGAGGCCAAAACTATACACTGGAGAAAGGGTAGGCTCTTCATTAAATGATTATCCACATACAGAAGAATGAAACTAGACCCAGGTCTATCACTGTGTACTAAAATCAAACTAAAGTAGTTCAAAGACTTAAATATTAAAATGGAAACATGCAACATCCCAGAAAATAAAATAGTTAAAAAACTTTGAAAATATAGATGTGGGCAAAGACTCAATAGCACACATGATGCTAAAAGCTTTCAGAATTAACAAGTGAGACTATACCAAACAGAAAGTTTCTGTACAGCAAAAGAAACTATCAGCAGTGAAGAGGGAGCTAACAGGATGGGAAAAAAGTATTTACCACCCACGCTTCAGAGAAGTAATAACTAGAAAAAACAAAGAACTGAAGTGAAAGACTCAATTAAAAATGGGCAATTAAAGTGAACTGACAGTTCTCAAGAGAAGTACAAATAGCCAGGAAATAGTTTTTAAAATGTTCAACTTCCTTAGCCATTAGCGAAATGCAAATCAAAACAACACTGAGAAAGCACCTTACACAGCGAAAAGGGCTTCTTTCAAGAACTTTAAAAAGAATAGGTGCTGGCCAGGATGCCGGAAAAAGGAACCCATCCACATTGTTAGTGAGACTGGAAATTGTCACAACCACTCTGGAAAGCAGTATGAAGATTCCTCAAAAAGCTGAACATATATGTTCTATTGAATTCACTGACAACTTTTTAGGATATTGTTCCAAAAGTGTTCAAAGCACCATACATCAGAGATACATACATACCCATGTTTTCAGCAGTGTAACTAATAATATTTAAATTGTGGAAGGTGCGGAAATACTCACCAACCGACCAAAGGATGCAAAAAGGGGCATATGTACACAATAGAGTATTACTACACTCCCATAAAGGCACAGAGATTTGAGTCATTTGTAGGTAAATGAATACAAGTTGAAGTGATTCAGACACCGAAGATTAAATAGCACATGGCTTTTCTAATAAAAGAAACCCAAAGAGTAAATAATAGAGTCAAGGGAATAATACTTTGGGAGTCAGAGGTAATGAGAGAGGGAGGAGTTTGAAAAAAGGGTGAAAAGGGAGTTTCAAGTTGATGTGATTATATATATATATATATATATATATATATATATATATATATATTAGAAAAGGTCAAAGGTCATATATATGTACATATACGTGTATATGCACAAAATTCTCAAATCATTAAAAAGCTCACACATATGCACACAATTCTCAAATTCGATATAAATGTTGCATATTGCATATGTATTCAAAATTTAAAAATTGAGTGGAGAAAAAAGGTTCCAGTTAATAAAAAGCAAAATATGTTTCAGGCTCATTAATAAGAAGTATTAAAAGCATTAAAATATCCATACTACCCTAAATGATCTACAGATAAAATACAATTTCTACCAAAATTCCAGTATTGTTTTTCATGGAAATCAAAAGCACTATCCTTAAATTGAAACAGAAGTATAAAAGTTCTCTAGCAGGTAAAGCAATCTTGATCACATTACATTATGTTCAAATCAGTTACAGATCTGTAGTAATCAAAACAGCATGAAGCTAACAGAAAGCTAACACAGACAAATGAAAACAAATAGAGAACCACCAACACACCTATGCACATGTGATCAACTGATTTTCAATAAAGATGCCCAAAAACAGAATAAAAAAAAGAGCTATCTTCTTAGTAAATAATGTTGGGGGAAAAAAGTGGACACCCTCATAGAAAAGAATGAAATTAGGCATTCATTCTGCACGTATTAACTGAAAAAGAACCAAAGAATTAAATGTGTGACCTGAAATGAAAATGATTGGAATAAAATATAAAAACTTAAAGTGTACTTATCACAAAAAAGTGTATATGCGGTAATGATCATGCTAAATAGCTTGATTTAACAATCCTCCATTGTACATGTTTGAACACGTTATATACTATAAATTATACATGTATACACTTTTTCATTTTTGCTTTTCAATAAAACAACAAAAATGAATACAATTTGTCTGTTTTGCTCTTGCTAATTCACTAAATTGTATGAGCTATAACCAAACTTGCATTCTTCCTGTCTCAGACTGTCAGAATTCTGGGGTTATAGGCATGTGCCGTTTAGCTGGTAGTATGTAATAAATGTTTTTTTCTTGTCTTCTGAAGCTGCTATAAATAATACCATAAACTGGGAAGCTTAGAAACAGCAAAATTTTATTTCTCCCAGTCACAGAGGATGGGAAGTCGCAGGTCACGGCATCCTCAGATTTGGTGTTTGGTGAGCACCAGCTGTCCCTTGTGACTGCATTCTTTACATTTAATAGAAGGAGCCAGCCAGCTCTGGGGTCTCATTCATAACAGCACTGATGAAAATTTCTAGGTCTAAACCAAAGGACCAATTTTCTCATACCTTTGCTGTGAGTGTTAAGATTTCAACATATGAAATTTAGGATCCCATAAACATTGAATATGCTTCAAAACTGTGCCTAAAAGCCTATTGCATTTTCTAACATTTAATAAGTGTCTAATAATCTAATAGTTGTGTCCAGATTGAAACTTTCTGCCATTTGTGGAAGCTACTTGGGAGCGGAGCTCAGCTCTTTTGCAGTGAGGACCACTCATTCATCCATCTCCTCTTCACCAAGGGAATCTAACATTTTTCAGTCTGAGCCAATCCTCTGCTTTTCTACTTTTCTTAATTACTAACTCTCAACAAGTCAAAAGGCTGAAAAACCTCTGCCTTTTTTTCTTTTATTTCCTACTTACTTTTTTTCCTCTCTAACCGTAAATAAACACAGACACAGGGCAATTATACTTGATCCATGAGAACCAAGACTCAGAGCATGGAGTCAAGATGGCGACTGAGTAACAGAGCTGCACAATGTCTCCTCATCAACCCAGTTAATAAGTTGAGAATTTAATCATAAAATGTCTGTTCAATGTAGCTAGGACAGGAAGGATCACCCCAACAACTGAAAGGAGAACAGGGGAAGTTCAGAAACTCTGAAGGGACATCAGAAGCAGAGTAAGAAAAACAAACCTAAGCCCACTGCAAATGGCTTGAACCTGCAGGCACCTGCTGACAGAGGAAAGCCCCTGTGAAGCCCAGAAAGTCTCACCAAGATAGGAGAGAAAACAGTGCTCCAACAAATTAAAGGAGCCCACGGAATGTCAGAAATCATGAAGTCATATTGGAAATGCAGGAAAAACAGCAGATGACTCAGCATTGCCATAAACTGTAGCCACCTACAGACTACAGACAAAAGGAAGCCTGGAAGACAAAACCTCAGATTAAGGTAAGCACGAATCCAAGAAAAGGGGGAATTATCAGCAGCTGGTAGCCCTAACATCCAAACAGCGAACCTGCAGGTAGTGAACGCTACAAATGCCAAGTGCACTCCCCCAAGAAAAAGCCATCTGGAGCCAAGATCAGAAACAGTGGTCCACAACCATAGCAGACATTAACATAAGCAGGAACCACTAAAAAAAAAAGAAAAAGAAAAAAGAAAAACAGAGCCCAGGACTCAATGAATTAGACAAGGCGGAGACAACAAATGATATAATTAGTCACTGCTCCAAAGTTAGAAATGAGCAAGGTAGCTGGATACAACAGCTGATGGATGATTCAAAGAGAACCAATCTCAGAATGATGGGTGTGGGAGAAAGAGCAGAAGATAGAACTGAAGGTATAAAGAATTTAGCCATTGAAATAGTGAAAGAAAATTTCCCTAATCTAGAAAAAGAGTAACTTTCATGCACAAAAGCTTATAGAACACCGAATAATCTAAAGCAGCAATGAGACTCACCACAACATATCATACTCAAACCTCAAAACTACAACATAATGAGAGAATATTAAATGCATCAAAAAACCAGATATTATTCCACCAAGGCAAACCCAGTGGAATTATTGCAGATTTCTCAATGCAAACTTTAAAGGGTAGGAGAGCCTGGAGCACGATCTTTCAAGTTTTAAAAGACAGATAGTGTCAACCCAGGTTGTTGTAGCCAGCAAAATTATCCCTGAGAATTGAAGGAGAAGTAAAAATTTTTCATGACCAAGAATCCCTTAAGAAATTTGTGACCACTAGCCCAACATTGCAGAAAATACTTGGAGAAATCTTTGAGAGAAGCAGAGAGACAAGCAACACCAAAAAACGTGAAGGAAAGGAAACACTTGAAGAGAAAGTGTAACCAAAAAATAGATTGATATTTGCATCACTTGGTTGTTATTTCTCTAAAACAGTAACAACTGTCTCATAAAATCTGTGAATCATATTCCATAGTTATTATTTTCAATAGTATGTAGTTTACAAAACATAATAATTATATTCAACATGGGGAATTGGTATAAAATCTTTAAAACCATGTATGCGTGAAGTTAGGCATGGAAAGGTAGGTAAACCAAATTCGACAGAATATTAATAATTAGTGAAATGTGAATAAACAATTTATGAAAGTTAAAAAGTTTGAAATAGCTTGCCACTCTATTGCTTTAACTATAGTATACTTATGTAATACAGATCTAAGTTCATTAAATGTGGCAATTCAAGATAGACTTAAGCTCATTTAATGTAGTAATTCACTTAATTGGTGTTGGATGTATGTTTATCCTCGTAAATCTGATCGATGCAATGCCAACCTGAATGTCTGTTGAATATACAATCATTTACATTTCAGTTCTCAGCTAAGGAACATGAAATTTAACTTCACTCATTTTCTTTCTCACGTTTTCTAGCCTTATGAATTTCATAGTTATAGTTCTTTTCTTATGTGAACGAGTGGGTAAAGCAATGTTAAAAAATCTCAACAAAGATATAAAATAAAAGAACTTTTGGCATATCAATAAAGGGCCCTGTTGGATTCAGAGAAGAGGTATCAAGATATGGCCCCTGAAGCCCATTCTAGGGTTGGGACTCTGAGCTAATAAGTGGTGATTTGAATGGTAGAGTAAGTCAGATGCAGAAGATTAAATATGTTAAATATTGCATGTTTCATTCTGTTTCGGAAAACCTAAAACACAGGCATTCTATAGAAACAAATGAGTGTGATAGTGGGAGTTACAGGGGGATGGGGAGGGCTTAGGGGGGGCAAAATGAGGAGGGAAAGAGACTGTAATATTGATGTGATATATATGTGCACGGAATACTCAAGTCCATTGTAAATATTTTGTATTGCATACACACACACACACACACACACACACACACACACACACACGAAAATGGTGGGAAAAAAAAAGAATCAAGACTCAAATCCAGGTCACCGTTTTGATAAAGAGAGTAGAATAAATCAGTAAGTGACATTTTTCTGGACCATATATCTGCACCAGAATGAGAATGCTGGAACATTCTGCCTACATGTAATTTCATTTTTCTAATTTTTGCCAGATTACTTTTCAGAATGGCTTCAAATTACAATTATAAACAGAATGAATGAGAGTGTCTCTTTTGCTGTGGATTCTTTTCCAGATTTTTACCATTTCAATGAGAGCCGATTTAACTTGTTTTATAGCGATTGCTGTAGAGTTTGTTGAACTCTTCAGTTACCGGTTGGAGATGAGGGCCTTCTTTTTCAGGATTATTTAACCAACTCATTTGATTTTTCTTTCCAATTAGCCTTACAGTGGTTTTTCTGTTGGTTTGTGAAAATTCTTTGTAAATATAATTATTTTCTTCCAGGCTATTATTTTCAATAATCTTTGTATATAGTTTTAAACATTTAAAAATAATCTTTAATTATTGTATAGCTAAACTTATATTATTCTATTGTCTTTTACTTTGAAATAGGATCTCGCTTTGTAGTTCAGACTGGTCCTATTTAGCACAGACTAACCTCAAACTCAGTGCAATCTTCCTGACTCAATCTTCCAGATGTTGGGATTATAGGCAGTGCCACCACGTTAATTAATCTTTGATGTGGGGCTGGAGATTGAACCCAGGAACTTGGGCATATAGACAAATACTGAGATATGCCATCTTTTCTTGAGAAAAGTGAATCTATTGTGCAAGTAGCTTCCATTCTGAAAAGAATTTCTGTTCATTAGTCATGATTTTAATTCCAATAGGGTCCATGCTCAGCTGGGGCCTAACATAGGGGCCCAAAACTATTATCCGTTATTTAGTAGACATGTTTTCCTAACACCATCCACTAAAATAATTCATTTATGTATATTTATATTAAAATGCCATCTTTGTCATATGTTAATTTATCAAATAAATGTGACTTGTTCCTGAGTAGCTTTTGGGCCAGCAGTTTTTAATACTATAGTTTTAGATGTCATTACCTTACCAGAACGTCGGGAATCTTTGCCCTTTTATTTCTAAATGAAGTTATATTCTTAGATACTTGTTTGAGAAATTCTAAAATAATTTTGTGCAATCTTCGTGTATTCGGCTGCAATTATAATGAAAAATTTAATGAAGTGATTTGTAGGCTATTTTGGACAGATTGATTCACATCACTGTTTTGTATATGTGTATGGATATTGTATATTTCAGTTTTTTCTTGATTCGTTTTTTAAAAATTTCTTTAACATAGTTTTAAATTTAGAAAATATTTCGAAGACTTGGGTTTAGTGTAATTCCCAGGAATTATTTCGATCCGCGAAATGTATCTTTCTTGTCAGTGAAAATGTAAAAAGGAATACCGGAAGTGAACATTGGCACTATTCCCTTAGAGTTATGCTGCAGAACACGAGTTTAGCAGATCACACACTATTCAGAATAAAGGCTCTGACTTTGAGTCCTCCTTTTACGTTTTAAAAAATCACTTTTATTCGTATATGTTCGCTTTGCATCGTCATCTACATATTGGTTATATACAGTTGGAGGAACTGGTGTACATGTGTATCTCGTTTTGATGGTTTTTACTTCTCCTTCCTTCTTCCTGACTCTATCTCCCCTTTGCCCATCCTCAGGGCCTCTTCTCATCACCACAAGATCTATATCTTTATTTCCTGTCTTATCTCTTCTATTTTTCTCTTTTATTCATTTATGTTTTGTCTTTATAGTATAAATAAAATAGCACAAAATAGCATAAAATTTTGTGTTTGATTTACTTCACTAAATGGTTTCAAGGTATTTCCATGTTCCTAAAAATGATCCAAACCCATCTTTTTTATGACAGAATAATGCTTCATATTATATACTTCATTTTCTTTATTCATGCATCCATTGTTAGACACGTAGACCACTACTAAAGATTTCACTATTATGAGTTGTGTTGCTAGCCCTACTTTTTATTAATTTGGGCAATAAATTTACCTGATTTTTAATGTGTCAAAAAGATCATAATAATAGCATATGGCTCACAAAGTTGCAAGAATTAAATAGCAGAATGAATATCAAATACTAGATAGGGTGTTTGATTTACAGCAAACATTCAACTAGTACTAGCTACTACAGTTACTATAAAGAGTGAATATACTTAGGCATGAGTGCTGATGTGCTAATCCAGCACCTCCATTGTGATAAGACTGTCTCTTCTGAGAGCCATCGCTAGGTATATTCTAACTAGGTGGTTCATTTCCTACACTCCACAAAGAAAGTGTGCTTCCCCCCCCCCCCGCCTCCATTTAATGTTTTCTATTGATATCTATTCAAGAACAATGGTCTAATTTATATTTCTTGTCATATATTTCTGAGTCTGATGGGAACTGGTAAAAGCTTAGTAAGATGCAGAGAACTTTTCTGATGCTTCTTACCATATCGGAGCTTGTGCTGATGCAGGTGCCCATAATTCCTTAAGACAGTCACCGCGCTTACTTCTACTTAATGTGTTGTCTGAGAAAGATTTTGTGTGAAATCTGTATGTCATATTATGTGAGTAAAATAAACAATTTCAGAGAACGCATGTGACTTGGTAATGTTAAATGAACAGTATTTCAGAATTGAGTCTTAAATTCTGTCTTACTAACAGGTTCTTTCTTTTCCTTTTTTTTTTTTTTTTTTTGTTTCCTTTTTGATACAGAGTCTTGTTCTATAGTCAAGACGGGCCTCAAACTTATGGCGATCCTAAGTTTCCCTCAGCCTCCGGAGTGCTAAGAGCACAGGCATGCCCCACCATGCCCAGCTTATGTGGTGCTGGGAGCTCAAACCCAAGACCTTGCTGCTGTGTTACTTGTTTTCCCTCAATGTTAAGAAGGAGCAGTCAGTAAAATCTCTAGGACTCAAGATATTTACAATACTTCCATCCTAAAATGCTAAATTTCAATGGGTTAAAGAATCAAATCTGAAATATGATTTTAAAAGAAAGACTCTAGAATAATCAGATTAATCGGCAGGGGCATATCAGCCTTAGCTTGGGCCATTTCTGTCAAGTATATTTCCAAACCCTCTCTTCGTGTGCAAACACTCCATACACTATGCTCTGTTCTATAAATTTCTTGTCTAATTGGTTTGAATAGGAAGAGATTGCAATTCATCTTTCTTGCTTATTTGGAGAAGAAGCTTTTCTTTTTTTCCTGAATATCCCACAAATCTCACAAAATCATTCAAGCCTGGGAATTTGGGAGCTTATCCCTTGTACCCCCATGGCTCAGTAAAGATGAGCATCCTACATCTGTTGCTGAGATCCCTTACAAATATGACTGGGATTGTTTGAAAGACAAAATGGGAGAAGCTTGCTAAAAGATACATTTGTGGATCCTTTTTTTTTTTTAAGGCAGACCACAAAAAGAATCAATTGGCTAGAAAAAAGTTTTTCATCAGTTTCAGAATTGCTTAGGGAACTGCAGAGAGAAAACACTCGTGTGAGTGCCTGTGAGCATTAATGCCACAGCTTGTGCCTCATGAGCTTTCCGCCCTCAGGAGACACTCAGAGGACTCAGGACTCCAGGCTGTGCTGTCTCAAACCTGGCCAAAGTCTAAAAACCATTTCCTGGAGGAGCTCTTTGTGGGCTCACCCAGGAATGAGACAGAAGCCCAGATCTGTGAACTGTTGATGGCCTCTTGGTACCATGTGAGCACCCAGCTCCAACCCAGCCAGGAGAAGGCTCCTCCTTTGTAAGCTCTTGCTAGATGGCAGAGAAAGGGGAAGTTTCCTCAGTGCTTAGCAACCTGCTCCTCCCCCATCACAAGATTTTTTTCTTTTTAATCAGACTTTTTCCTTGAAACTAACCTTGATGAAATCTATATAATAATGAAGAATATTTTAAAACTTATGATCATATTGAAAATGTAATGATATTATTGACTATACAAGACGATTTCTTCAAATCAGGTAGTGATGTGTGTGACTAACCGTATCTACCCAGGAAGTGGTTTCATTTAAAAGTTTTGTGCTCTCTCCACCGCCCAACATTTTTTTCCCCCCTCTAGTTCTGAAATTAAGCAGCAGCCACTATGGGCCTACTCTTACGACATGTGACTGTACTGTTTTCCGTTTTTTGTTGAAAGAGTCACTAGCAGGAGTTGATGGCAGTTTCAAACAACAAGTCATCATTGAGAAAAGGTAAGCAAGTTTTAACTTTATCTTGCACATGCAATGTAAACTTGAAATTATTTGGTATAGTCTTGTAGGTCTTGGTGGGAAAACCCAGATATTTCTACTTAATGTAATACATCTACCTGGTATTTAAACCTCTGTTTTTTTTTTCCTTTCGTGTAGAGAAGCATATTATTTTCATATACTCAGGTGTCAAACTCTGAGGTCCTTTACTAAAATATTTTACTAGAATAACCTGCGATGATTTTAGACTAAATATTAAAGAAAGAATAAAATATAATTTTAGTTTGTAAATGCTTTTAACAACTACTATACAAAATGTGGGGCCATGCACCTTTAACAGACTGTTTTCTAAAAATAGACATTACTGAAGATCCAGATAATGAGAGAGAAAAAGACATCTTGTAACAGTAAAAATTAACATCCTAAATATCAGTGGGAAACGAGCCCAATTTATAGCATTGTATTATTAAAAGCAGTACTAAATATCTTTAAATTATACCCCTCAAGTACACCCCTGACTAGCTAGTAACTTAAAAGAAAGGAAGTTTTAAAACATAAAAGAATATTCTGCATCAAGATAATTAAATACTTTGCCAAATTTTATTTAAGGCGTGGGTTAAAAAGAAAGCAACGTTTTAATACAGACATATAGCATTTTGTTTAAAGACAAATCAGCTGACTTCACTGAAGGAAGATTACTTTTGGGACAAAAAAAGTAAATTAGAAACATGCTGTTGTTATTTAAGGTACTTATAAAACTTTCCTTCTTTCAGATATTCCGAAGTAATAACCTTAAAAAAATGAAAAGGATTTGTTAATCATAAACTCACAAGAACTTCTTTTATACTGGTTTTTGCTTTTATAGCATGTCTTTGAGGGCTTTAGCATATATGCAGAAAACATTGCTAATCTCAGAGACAAGTACCTAAAATAAATCTGACTGTATATTTTTGAAAGAATTTTAATAAAAGCCCAAGATATGATCCACTCCTCCCTAGTATTTTATTGTGCTGTTAGAGTGGAGAAATGAGAGTCCCATAACACCGATTATTTTGTTATTAAAAATGGCTACAAGATTGATAAGTGGTGACAGTTCTTTTTCTTTTATTGCCCTCTATTGAAAGACATATATAAATGTTTTTTGATATGGTCAATTTAGTAGGAAATTATTAGGCTTACTGGCACACTGCATTTTAAGATCTCTTCAATTGTCAATATGAAGATAACTACTTGTTGACTATTAAAAAGATTGTGGAAAGAAGAGATTAGCTAGTGGTGGCAAAGATTGTTTTTTATTGTTAGAGTGTCAGAAGTCTCTGGTAATATGTATTTGCTTTGATGCTGTGATTAGAATTTCAATTTGCTGTAGTTCCTCACAATGAAAAGCACTATTTAAATCTGTGTTCAATATTGTGGCTTTGAAACTATGCATCTACATAGAAGCATTATAAGTCAGATGCTTTTGGTTGATATGTTTTTTATTTCTAATTTATTATGAAAGCGCATGATGAGGTTAAACATATTTAGTAACTTACACATTAGCCAGTGTGACTAGCCAGAGGAGCAAGTAGCTTGAAGAAAAGTTTATAAAGGGTTTTTAACTATTTAATATTCTTGAAAAACAAGTCCTTTGTTTAAAAAAAAATCAATGTTTCTTGTGTAAACTTAAACTAAAATGTATTTATGGAGTATGTGTAAGATCCTAGATGAAGTGAAACGTAACTTGGACTGGATTGAGAACAAAGCAACTATGTTGGAGAAGTGATAAGTAAACTACAATACTTTCAGATTTGCTTTAAACGGGTGTTTCAAAAACTCTTGAATGTTCAGACCAATTCTATGGTTAATCGCAAACGTTTCTCTATGGATATTTACATGCAAACTATATGAATATGTAGAAACCAAGTCATAATGAAATAAAATAATAGATCAGATCTCATTTAGAGTTATTTGTAGCTGATTACTGACAAGAATGTCATACTCTTTTGGGGGGGGGGGCTACAATTCAGCATATTTTAAAAAGCAGAAAACCTTTCTTTGGTTATTCCTCGTAGTCCTTTTTAATGCTGCTTTGAAGCAGCCTGAGCTTCCCCTGATTACAATCCCACAGCTCTGATAGGAGGACAGGCCCCATCCTGTTTCTCCTAATCCATCCCAACTGACCTGCAAATTCCTGCCATGTTTTATCACTAAAGAACTGGATACAAATAATCGGCACTCAGGACCGAAGGCTGCAGAACTTTGACTTCCTCTGTAGGCCTTCCCTTCTCTTCCCAGAAAAGTAAGTTGTCTCAGATTCTAGGATCCAATTGAGCAATTTAATTTTTGAGGATTCCAGTTTCAATTGAAAAGACTACTAGCCTCACAAACAGTTGAGGAGAGATATGTTGGGGTACAGTATTTGTGACCCAATGGTCCTGCCTGTAGTTTTTAAACACAGAATTTCTGAGGTTTCATGTGAAGAATCTAATATAGAGATGTATTCATTCATCTAAGATACTCTTAAAGAAATATTGTAAAAAATAGCATTGTAATTGTAAAAGTAGTTGTGATATGTTACCAGACAACGTTTAATATTTCCATATATTTATGAAATATTCAATGTATTCAATGGTTTCATGGATTTTATTGTGATATTGGGGATCGAGTTCAAGGACTTCACACAGGGCTTCATCCCCAGCTTATCTTTTCTTTCTATTTTTTGACTTTGAGACAGGGTCTCACTGTGTTGCTAAGGTGTCAGCTGAGCTCAAACTTGTGATCCTCCAGCCTCAGCCTCGCATTAGGTCTGAACCACGAGGTCCAGTTTTATATATTCATTTTTAAAATTTATTAATATGTTAAACTAACAGTACTATAAATATACCAAGAAGCATATTTTTATAGTGTAAAACATTATATAACCAGACAGGATATGGATTTGTGTTTCAAATTTCAGATGGTAGTAGAAAAACATCTTTTTTGGGGAATGATATAGAATGAGTCAAATATATCGTAGGCCGTACCAATATTCTGTGACTTGTCGGGGGAGGAGAAGGAGACTAAGTTAAAGAAAGAGCGGTTCGAGGAGGTTCACAAAGGGCTGACATTAGGCCAAGCTCTTCGTTCCTTACCTCTTCTCTTCTCAGTGAGGTGAACAGTCTTTGGCAGAGCTTCTACTGATGGCCAAGAAAACTGCCGGTTTATGTCTGATTCTTTCGGCAAACTCTGTGGCTGTTACCACAGCGAGGCCTCTGATTTGAGTTTGGGTCACATGACTGAGCAGCCTCACCATTGAACGTGAGCCCAAAAACCTCTAGTGACCAAGCCCAGGTCACAGGTCTACTCTTGCATTGAGAGGCTCAGAAAACAGGCTTCCTGACATAGAAAACGCAGTGATTATTCCCAGAAACAAAGTGATTGCTTCTGTCATGATGAAAAGCCACAAAGCTCGGCTAAGGAGACACATTTAGGCACATTAAAATATTATTTCTCAACTTCACACTCCATTATGAGAAATAGAGTACATTTTAATAAAACAAGATCTCGATTAAACCAAATTTTAAAATATTTTTCAAGAAATACTCCATATATGAAAATACTTAAAATATTTCCCTCCTAAAGGTTACAGTCTTTTGAAGTGTAACACAAAATTATATTAATTTTCACATGATTCATTGTTTTGATTAACATAGTTATGTTAATTTGCAATTAAAATATATGAAGTACTATAAAAATTACAAAGAAATTTCTATTAGGTTCAGAAATTTATCTCATTTTCTTGCACTTATTAGTACAAAATACTAATATTTGCCAGACCATCAACTTGAGAAGTTTGCAGGTGTTGTATTATTTGATCAGATCCTTTCATGTGAATCAGGGAAGTCTTGGAATAATTATTTGCTGTGTCACTCAGAAAAAAATTTGTTTTGAAGAACAGGGCAAGAATGTATCAACATGTAAAAGCATGAAGCATCAAAGAATTTCAAATGAAGAGTGAACTGTACCATTTTTTTTTTAGACAAAAGTAATAGTAATGGGAGTTAAAGCCAGGAAGTTAGCTTTGAGGTCCTCACAGATGGACCTGCTGAGACAATCATCACTCAAGATTATAACAACAGTGTTTTAAGTGCGCGATGGTACATCAGAACTTTCACACTGTGGTGTGTCACCTCGCATCAGGGTTTGTCTGTTTCTTCCGCTTACCTCAGGACTGAGGAACATGCCCTTTAAGTTGGTTTGCAGAGATGGATGCCCTCAATGAAGGAAAGTAGTCCTGTTAGATAGGTACTCACATACCTGACAGTGTGCACACGTTATTTCACTAATAATAGTCCAGATGGCAGTTATAATGATCTTTACTTCTCATGGAACTCTTGTTTGTTCTTAATCTGGAAGTAGATGTTATAAACTAGCCAAAAATAAAATTAAACTTAAATATAAAATTTTGGAATATGAGCTAGTATTTGAATTCTGTTTCTCTTATTTGCTCCTACCTTAACATAACAGGTAGCCACTTTTTATTTTTTTTTAATTCTTCACTATTTATGTAAAAATATACATAGCTAGGGATGGAGTAATGGAATAGCAATTAAAGAGCTTGCCTTGCAAGTGCAAGGTCCTGGGTTTGACTCCCCAGCACTATATAAACCTGGATGTGGTAGTGCATGCCTATGAACACAGAACTCAGGAGGCTGAGGCAGGCAGATTGTTCTGAGTCCAAGGCCAGCCTGGGCTACACCAGTAAGTTCAGGACCAGCTTGGGCTACAGAGCAAGACCCTGTCTCAGAAAAAGAAAAAAAATTATATATAATTTTTACACACACACACACACACACACACACACACAGACACATTTCCTTGGGATATTTGCTTCCTTAAGTACAATAAAGTTAACATAACTATACATACTTTCCTTTTTTCTTTTTTCATCAAAATATCTTGAAAATATTTTCATAACATAAGTGAGAAATTACCTAATCCTTGTTTTCAATAGCTGTACAATATTCCATGTATCATATTTATTTGGTCTTTCATGGAACAAGCCATAATCCTGAACATTTTCAATTTTGTGCTAATATAATATCTTTCTAAAATTGTACACACTTGAATATATTGCAAATGTATTCAATATATTGAATATATTGAATCCCACAAACACTATTTACAAGACAAGGGATAAAATGATGTTGCCAGGAGTTGCCAAACTCTCCTTGTTGTTGGCCGTAACTTTTTGAACTTCCCCCAGCATTTAATGAGCATGCTGGTAGACGTGCCACAGTTTTTCACATTTTGTTGCCAAACTTTTCAAGCTTAATCAATTTGTAGAAAATTGTACCTTGGTGTAATTTTATTTGGTAATTCTACTACTAGCATTGAAGTTGATCTTGTTTTTAAAAGATTAGAATGTATCTGTTGTACTTATAATAGAAAGCATACTTTGTCAGCCATACAATTAAAGACTGAAGCATTAATAAAGTCCAAGCCTTGATAGAAAGTAAGGAGTTAGAGGTAGACTACGCAAAGCATTCATTTTATAAAGACTGAAATAAGCAGTAGCCGAAATGGGGGTACTACATGAATGCTCAAGTGAATGAGGAGAAAAAAATGCAAATTTTAAAAAATGTATCCAGAAATCCAACAGGTCTCAGAGGAGACAAAGACAGATGGGTGCAATCAGTGGCTCAAGTAGATAAATAACTTTTAAACAGAAGGAAGAGCACTTTAATGAGTTGGATATAGATGAATTGGATGTAGATAAGATGAAATGAGGAGAGGATGTTGAGGGAATTCCTGCTTCATAGACTCTATCTTCAAAGAAATCGTTGGAAAGCGTGTCTGATGACAGTATTTCCTGGATGTCAAAAATTAAACAGAATATTTTATTCTAAAAATTGGCTTTCTAAGTAACACACAATATAATCGTGAATTTAAAAACACATTTCCTCCTCTTTTTATCCCAACTGAAGCCTTTAAGTAATTCTGAACTCCAACATGTGTGCAGTGCTGACAGTTATTGAAATGAGGTATACAGTTCTTTCTACCAATGAAAACTTTTTACTGGGCTGAGAAACGTACAACCACAAGAATTTAAAAATACATATCAGTTCAGTTTTGTAGAAATATAGTAGAACACACCTTTGACAGAATTTGAGAGGTTTTTATTTTTCCAAATCTAATAGATTCTAACGTGTCTTCTTATCGGCGTATGTATTTAATGGGGTGGAATGTTTCTTCCTCATTGAAACTTGCTTGTCATTTCATTTTTATAGCGTTTCATTCTTCAAGTTTTTCTCAAACTGACTGTATACAATTCCATTTTTTCCTTCCCTCATTTGCCCTAAACTACATCAGTTTCATAAGCAATAAGTACGGTGCACAAAATCCACACTTAGCTTTCATTGTATAGGTTGCCTAATTTTTAAAAATAGCTTTTGAAAATTGTATGTTGCCTTTCTGCAACATTTTTAGATTTATCAGTGTAATGACATATCTCTCAAGAAGTTTAGAAACTAATGCACTAAAATATAACATTTTTGATGACATTAAATTTTAGACAAAAGTTGCAGGCACCAATTCATTCGCTGGTTTTATGTTAGAGAATCATGTGCAACACAAGGAACTATATTGATTTAAGCTTGTTTCAAAGAACTTCTAGAACTTAGAACTTAGAACTTCTAGAACTTAGAAGTTCTTAGAACTTCTAAAAACTTTTACTTAAGATTTAGGGGTCCTAAGTATAATTTCTTTTTTGAGTAATCACTTATTAAATAGATTTCAGGGAGAAGAAAACCATTAGTCTCACAAATATTGAAAAGACTGTGAATAAAACATTGCAGAAGAAGAAAACAATGAAAATCCTCTGATTTAAATTTTATGTCAAATTATTTCCCTTCATATAATTCACATGGATTCTTTTCCAGTTGCATTTATACTTTTTACATATATCAGTTGGATATCTTGATTTTTATCTAAAAGCTTCTCATTCTTAGGAATGAATTAGACATAAAGCAAAGGTAAATGTTTATGGAAATATTCCGAATTCTATTCCTTTGCCACTTGTGTTACTGTCACTGAAGAGTCCTTTACATTCAGCTTATGGATCCAAGTTTCTCTTTAGCAGTGAACTCCAAAAGTGGAAGAAGGGACTTCTTTAAGATTTGGATGATACAAATCTCCAATTGAAGCTTTCAAATGATTTTCTTTATACTTTTAATTAACTTTGGTGTTCATCCTTTCACGATTTGAAGGGCTTATTTTATCTTATTTCTGTGCTTTTTTCATATCATTTCGGACATGAATTTATTATTTTTCAGATTATTCAGTCATTACTTTTACCTTACAATCTGTGACTTATGCTAGTATTATCCTTGTCTGTCTTTTTACTACCGAATGCTTATAAGTAAGTACAGTTCTTGTCATGTAACACATAGTCAATAACTATTTGCATCGTAAAAAGTTGAGTCCATAGAAGCAGGAAAGCATAACTATAGCTTATGTATGAATTTTTTCAGGTCTAAAACAATGAACGAATTAGACTAAGAGAATACACAAACATGTCTTAAACAAATGATGCAACATCTACTATATATTTGATGTATTTTTAGGAAAATGGCAGTGATAAAAGTCAGATATTATCCAGTGTATACTATAGTGCTTTCTGAAATTCAGAACAAATAAGGCATCACTAAAAACATTATTGTAAACTGATAGAATCCATCAATTGTCTCTTAAGCCTTTAAATATTAATCTTTCACTTAAATAGCAGTGTTAAACCAAATAATTTTATTTTTATTTAAATTCATTTCATAAACACTCAGAGAACTTTGTGTTCTAGTGACACAATTCTAAGCCTGAAGTCAAAACAGAGCTTCATTTGTGAAGCACTGTGAAAGGTAGAATGCTCAGGAAATTGGGTGCTGAGTCAAAGGAAATTTCGGTTCCTGTTTATATTTCTGCTTTTGTTCATTTTAAATTAGAATTTTAAGGACCAGAAGTTGAGCTGCTAGCCCGAATTCATGTTTCTGCTGGAGGTCTTGGGAGTATCTTGCAATGTGAGGCTCTGCTGTATACCACCTGCTTGTCCTTCCACGGTCAAATAAGGAAAGCAGAGTGGGTGGAAGGGAGACACAGGCTCTGCTTCCAAAACTGTGCAAAGTGGCCATGGTACTATCGCAACAGACAACAGAATCTTAGTCACAGGAAGCACGAGTTGCTTATCATTAGAAACTGTTGAAGTGGAGTTATTTATAATCATCATAACAAATAGGATCAAATAGGATTGTTTTTCCAAATCCTATGGGCTAGGTATTTTGCGCACCTACCACTTAATGCCCACATAAAATCGTATAAAAGAATTGTTGTTTCTGTGTTAAACATAAAAAAGCTAGGATTGAGCTTTAGTGAGCAGCTGTGTGGAGTGAATGGTAGGTTAAAGCAGATCTGGAGAACATGAAATCCATCTATTCCCTTACACCCGTGAAGTTTCTTACTGTACTAAGCATTAGCAGTTAAGTCATGTCACTTTCCATCCATGAGGCCCTAGATTCAGAATGACTGTAAGAACCTTCTTTGTTTTATGTTCAAAACAATGTCATTTAAAGACCTACCTCTTATATTCTCTATATACATTCAGTGGATACCTTTTGCCTTTCTGGAACTGTCATAGTACAGTTCTATAGGGGTCTCTGTCCCCACGGGGACCCCCGGAACAGCCGAGGAGGGGTCGGCGACAGAATAACACACTCTCGGACTCTTTTCAGTGAACACCATCTTACTTTATTTAGGGAGTACAGGGGCTTAAATAGACTGAGGAAGCTATCTTGGGCCAATCAGCAAGGCCTCAACCAGTGAGGGAGGCGGGGAGAGGGAGGTTGTCACCCAGAGGCAGGAAATGAGTAGAGGAAGGAGGATGGAATACTCCAGTTGTTTTTTTTTTTTTTAGCCTCTTATTGTCCAAACTGGCAGTTCCGTGTTTAAGCAAAACAACACCTGGCTTAATTACAATTAGTAACATTTCTTTGTGGGAAGGAAGGAACTCAGTCAAGGTCAGTGATGCTGAGGCTCTCGGCCCTCAAGGCCCCAACACAGTTCCCATTTTAACTTCCCTCCCCTAGTCTCCTGTGGCCTGCACAGCATCCCCACTCTCCTTGGAAGCTCACATTTTGGTGTATGTCAACGGCTACTGAGCACTTGAAATATCACTAGTCAGAGTTGAGTGTCAAATAAACACGGGTCTAGAAGCCAATAAAAATATCATAAAGTACAAGATGCCCCATTAATATTTTTGATTTAATTATGCACTACAATTATTAGTCTTTGCCATACTAAGATTAATGAAGTAGAAGCCGAGCATATGGCACACGCCTGTAATTCCAGCTCTTGGGAGACAGAGGCAGGAGGATTGCCTTGAGTCCAGGAACAGCCTGGGCTATACAGTGAACTCAGTACCAGCCTGGGCTACAGAGCAAGAACCTATCTCAAAAAAAGAAAATCTTTTGGGGGCTGGAGGAATGGCACAACAGATAAAGAAAGAGCTTGCTTAGCAATCACAAGGCCCTGAGTTAAATTCCCCAGTGCCTCATAAAAAATGAGGTGGCTCATGCCTATGATCCTAGCACTCAGGAGGTTGAGGCAGGAGGATTGCCATGAGTTCAAGACTAGTCTGCTCTATAGACCCAGACCCTGTCTCAAAAAACAACAGCATATATATATATATATATATGATATATATATATCACATTAATATTTTTGTTTTAATTATGTACTATAAATATTAGTCTTTGACAAAATAAGATTAGTGAAGTAAAAGCTGAGTGTATGGTGCATGCCTGCAATTCCACCACTCAGGAGACTGATGCAGGAGGATTGCCTTAAGTCCAAGGCCACCCTTGGACTAAAAGACATACATATTCTTTTTCGTAGACCAGAGATAAAATCCAGTGCCTTCACATTGATTTCATCCCCAGCCTACTTTTCAACTTTGATTTTGAGACCCAATCTTGCCAAATTAATAAATTGCCTCCACTCTCAACCTCCAAAAGTACCAGGATTACAGACTCTGGCATCTCCAGGCCCAGCTATATTCTTAAAAATAATTTCATTTGTCTCATTTTACTCATTCAGTGTGGCTACCAGGAGCTTTTAAATTACATGTGTAAGTCGCTTGTTTTTTCCCTTGAATTTCATATCTCCTCTTTTCTCCCAAGACCTTTTGCTGACTTTTTTATTCATTTTCATGATTTAAATTCCTTAAATATGGTTCTTAAATATGGATCTTTAGTCTTTATCTCTATCTCAAGACTGCACTCATTTTTAATTGTCACTTAATGTCTCCCTCAAAGTATTTAATCTGTTCAAACTAGACAATTCCAAAATTAAACTCCCAACTCCCCCACGGAGTTTTCACGTGTCCAATTTTGCTTAAGACACCCATTTTTTTAATATCATCTGATCACATTATCCTGGAGTTCCCAAGACAGGAGTCTTCCATGGCATATATTTAATTCATCCATTCAAATGCCATGTCAAGCTCTTCTATTTGCATTCATTATCATGGTATTTCATAACTAATCTATATTAGTACATTTCATATTTAGGAAGCCTAACTTGGGTTTTACTACTACCCCTCTCTTGTTTTATTTTAACCCTTCCAGACATATTTGATACGTTCAGGACAATGATTGAGATCATGTTACTCAATATATCATTAATTTATAATCTATTTAGTTTTGTAAATGATGTTTGTATACCTTGTTCCACTTGATCATTTCCTACAGACAGTAAAAAGTCAGGAAGTCTTAAGTTTTTATTAACATATATTAACATAAACATTAAGGAATCTCAGTGTGATTTTTCCATACATGCATAGAGCATGTCCTGGTTAGTCAAACATAGTATGTTATTTAGTGAGTTTAATGGAAACTTACGATCAATTGTGGAGAAAATTAAATTATGTGAAATGACAGATAAAGATTAGTGCACATTTGAGTTTAAACTTAAGGGAGTATTTTCCTCAAATTCTAGTCTAGAAAGTTTTCTTTTTTATTCTCCTAAGTAGAAATAGTAAAGTATTAAAAAAAAAAAAAAAAACTCTGACAAACTAGAAAAACTAATGTTCAACATGGATTCCACCACATAAAAATTAATTTGGGTAAGTTATTGTTTCTGAACCTGACATTGCTCTTTAAAATGAAGTGATTTCCTCAGAAGAAAACAAATAATATATGTTAAAAAAATATTGAGTGTGTGCACATAATACTTGATTTTAAAAAGTCTCATAAAAAGTCAGTTAAATATAGTGGCAATAGATCAGTAGAGGTAGTCGTTTTATAACATGAATTAAAAGGGGTACTTTTTTCTTTTACCATGATATGAAAGTTACACTGAAAAGTTGACTTGTTTTAATTCTCAATATTGTGACGAGATTATGAAATTCATCAAAAAATTTTGCTATTAGTTTTTTCCCTCTGTTCAGTTGTGTGGGGATGCACAGCATACATGCCTGGGGAAGAGGACAAGAGCAAACTCTCTTTTTGTTTGTTTAACAAATTTTTGGTTGGTGTGAAAATTTTGATTCTACCTGTTCAAGATATTCCCTTACCAAAATTACCCTTCATTTTTGAAGAAGTCATATCCACACAGAGCACTTCAGAAACTGGTCGGCAGCCATAGACTCTTGGGCCTGATATTAAAATAAAGCTAAAAACTAAGACATAAGCAAAGAAAAAAAAAACAAATATATTTTCATTCATTCTTATTTTAATTCTAATTTTTGTCAAATTGATAAAGTAGTGATATAGATACTGCATCCTTATCAAAATATGTCTAAGAAAAAATAAGATGAGAAAAAAGATAAGATTGGGAAATTTCTCATTTTTCATTTGGAAATTGATTCAAAACATTCCAGCGTTGTTGATCAAGTTAAGAAATTTTTGTTTCATTGAGGAAACCAGCCCAAGAATCCATTAAGGAATGTATGTGGATATACCAACCTTAGGTCTAAATGAGAAAACAATTGATATAAGAACATGAATGTAAAACACGGAATTAAGGAAATTAAGTGCTGACACAATGCTGGGGAGGTGAGTAACGCTCGTGGGGTACTGTTCTTGCGGAGGTGGAGCTAGATCTATGGTAGTCTGTCAGCGGGCTCTGGACTAGCAATCTGGCTTCAGGGACCATTAGCAAACGGATCTGTGAACCTGGCTGGGAAACCACCTTTTTAGGAAAATTAGAAGCTAGTCAGTATAGCAAACATGCCTGGGGCAGCTACGGGGCAAAGGTGATGGAATGATTGTTCTTCATTTCCCCGACTATAGTTCCCTTGGCCAATGCTATGGAGAAGTAGAGATGAAACACCAGAACCCAGAGACTTGGGACAGACAGAGTCAACTCATTTAAGCATGTTGACAAATCTTCGCCTGATAAAAGTGCATATGGTATTGTGGAATTAGAAGCAAGTTTCAGATAGGTACCAAGTTCTGTAAAGCTTCAAGTATCAACACAATATGGACAATAATTACAAATATAGAATCTAGGTTTAAATATCCCACATTCAACTGAGCAGAAGAGACTAAAAGAGAGAAGAGAGAACAATAGAAATTAGGCTATAAATATCTGCTAGAATGAAGTAGGAACAACCACAAAGGTCTTAGCCCAGGGGGGAGAAAGACAAGGTGCGGTATCCTATCCGCTGCTGCCGAGAGCATGTTGGGAAAATAGTAAGAATGAGATAAATATAAATAAAGGAGATAAAGAGGTCTGATAAATTTTATTTAAAGCTGTTTCAAAAGCAGTCTTTCGGTTCAGCTCTTCATTTTCAATCCTAACAAATTTCGTTAAAAAGAGGAAAATACTGAAAATTGAAACTCCACTCAACTCTCTTGTCAGAGGACCGGTAGTCCTAGAGTTAATTGTTTTCAGACATTATTGTCACAAATACTGGCAGATCCTTCAGAACATCTGTGAGAAGTGGGTAGTTGAGAACTTGGGAGCCACATGGAACTTTCTCTGTCTAAAAGATAAACATGGAGATGCACCCCGCTGCCTGCTGACTTCTTACCAGGCAGCCCTGGACCAGGTTTCCATATGTAATGATTTTTCAAGAGAACAGACATAGATAGTCTCTCTCTTTCTTTCTCAGTAGCAGCTCTCATTTTTCAATTGGAAATTGATTCAAAACATTCCAAAACATTGTTCAGGCCCAACAACATATGTCTGTGGGTTGATTTTGTTTGGCAGTCTGCCAGTTTTCCACCTCTTCCTTGAATTTATAGCTGTTCCTAAGAACAAGAAACAGTGTCATGATTAGGGAGAGCTAAAGTCCTCCAAATGTATATTCCATAAATCCTAATAAATACTGAGAGATTGACTAGAGCATTAAATGACTCTGTAAAGAACATCCATTTATGTATAGCTTCTTCATTTAGGTCTCTGTTTTGTCTATCCAGCTTTTAAGACTGGGTTCATTTTCCTAACTAGAAAGAATAAATTTCCTTTGCTGCCACCCATCCCCAAAGCATATATTTTGTCATTACATTTATACAAATTTACTAAGTAACAGAAAATATATCCCTCTTTGTTTCAGAGGGGATTTTTTTTATTAAATAGCATAGGTCAGTAACGCAGATAACTTATACGGACATTCTGTTATAGAGGAGATGAAAGGAAGATGTGCATACCTTGCTCATTGGTAATATTCGTGAATGACAATGGTTTTCATACACATACCTTATGCTCGCTGTCTTTCTTTCTCTCTCTCTTTTTCTCTTTCTCCCCCAGTGCACACAATTGAGAAAGGGGAAATGAAGCTAGGGTGTGGTTGCATAACCATTGCATAACACATGTGATCTATTGTTAGATAAGAGTCTCTAAGTCTCAGAAATCATCATGACAAAGGATATAAGCAAATAAAGGTGAGACAGGAGGGGAAAACCCAGTTCAATAATTTGCTAGTTTTGCTACACTCATTAAAATTGTAATAACTCCCAATTAACTGGACTCTACCTAGGTAGATAATGTATCTAAACCATCAAATCTTTTATTTTCTACCCTTTGGGGAATGGCTGGGGATGCTTTCTATGACGAAAAGGAAGTAAAACTAAGCTTATTTAAATGGAGAACCAAGCCCCCCAGTGACTTCAAGATGAAGATCCTTATTATGTATCTGAGCTGCTTCAAGAGACTAAAGGCGTAGGGCCTAGTAGTGTAGGTCAGTAATCCCAAGACACTGGGAAGCAAGAAGATTGCAAGTTCCAGCCAAGTCCGGACAACTTTGTGAGATTCAGTGTCAAAGTAAAGGAAAAATTAAACATGGTCAGGAAATGTAGATGCTGGGCCCTGGGCTCAGCCTCTACTGCCAGAGAGAGAGACAGAGAGAGAGAAGAGAAGCTTCATTTATTCTGCCTAAAAAGATACAATCATTGTAAATATAGTGAAGGATCTTCGAAGACAAGGAATGAAAACTCAATAAAAAACTTTGTTCAATTAATTATTTTAAGTAATTATTAGGGATTTTGATATTCTTGGTTTCTTGAGAGAAAACTTGTGTATCATATTTTGTGGAATATTTTGTCAAACCAAAATTCCTCTGGACTTCAACAAATAGAACTCTTGGTCAAGTGCTTAAATTGATGTTGTCGTATTCACATTTATCAAACTCATTGTACAGACAAAGAATAATGAAGCACTTTACAGGAAGTAGTACAGTGAACTACATTATTGTGATATGATCTATTTGAGGTGCACTTTGCGTCAAAGGATTCAATTTGCAGGAGTCTATAGGACTGGTTGTTGTTCCAAACACCTAAACATGCTGGATTTTTTTCTTTTCTTTTTCTTTTCTTTTTTATTTTTCTTTCTTTCTTTTTTTTTTTTTTGAGATAGGGTCTCACTCTGTAGTCCAATCTGGTCCTGAACTCATGTAGTCCAGGCTGGCCTCAAACACATGACAATCTTCTTGCATAAGGCCCTACCCCCACCACTAAATGCTGGGATTAAAAGTGTGTACCACTACACCCAGGTTATGTGGTGCTGGGGGATACAACTCAGGCCTTAAAGCTTGCTATGCAAGTGCTGTAACCACTCAGCTATTCCTCCCACCCCTAAACAGGCAGTTTTTGATAGTCTTAGATAATATGTCCTCAGCATTTTTTTTATTCCTATGTGGTTTTTGTTCCTATTGACTTATCTGCTTAGCTGCCTACCATGCCATCTCTCATGGTCGCCGATTGTGGTCTCTACCACTATCTTCACCATGAACTAAAGTGAATTTTCATTTCTAATTTACAGATACAACATGAGCAAAGTGAACCCTATAGTGACGGACATTAGCAAACAGGAAGGCAGACAATGGAGCGGGGTGCAGCTCCACAAGAGTACACACTGAACATGCTGGGCGTGCTGAGCTGGACCCTCAGCCCCCCCCCCCAAAAAAAAATAGGGTAAAATAACATTTGGGGACAATGAATATATCTTAAAAATAAGTTAGGAAAACCTTTATAAAAGTAGCTTAAAAAAAAACAGGTACACCTGAGTCACTTTGGGGGACCACCACCTTGAGGCGTCCACGTTGCTCCTCAGCCATACTGATGGAGGGGAAGAGCCTGTGGAAGGCGCAGCTAAGTCCTCCTCTGACCCTCACTTCCAGGACCAACCATAATTAAGTCCAGGTAATCTTCAATTTCACTGGAGCAGGATTTTGTGGTTTTGATAATAAATTATAACAAACGATCCAGGCACTTACAGATACATTTACAGAGTGTATTTTCAGCTTTTTCTCTTATGCCCCAATGCTGCTGCAAATCTCCCCTTCCTCATTCAGTATGTACTTTGACTTGGACACAGTTCTTTTACAGAAAGCATGGTCATTAATTGCCTCATTCACTCACTACAATTGCCAATTTCCTCTGTGGGTAATTGAGCTAGTACTGAGCATATATTGAGAACTCTTCCACCAGCCAACCAGCCTTCTAGATGATAACAATCCACAAATCTGAACTTCTCAGCTGAGTCCTATGCATTAACAATGTATGTTTCTGCACACCTGTTTGAATTCTCTTCCTCGTCAATTTATGTTTCCACTGATATGATTATTGAATATTGTCAGTATTTTTTAGATTTTACCTCATGTCACCACTGGCTAGAAATCCTCTCTAGATTCTGGACACTTCAGGTGGAGAACTTTCTGGTGTTTTCTCACCACAATGAATCATGAGATCCAGCTGATTTCTCCTCTCTCTCTCTCTCTCTCTCTCTCTCTCTCTCTCTCTCTCGATAGATGGATATATCTCTGTCTTGTATATGTGTGTATTATCCATATGAACAAAAGTTAATCTAACCTCACAAAAAAGATACACAAAAACATTTTAAGTTAAGTCATAGTTTGAAAAAATAAGAATCATAATAGCAAATTATTTTGGGGAAAATAGAGAAAAATTTTTCTGGCCTTTGAATAGGCAGATTATTTGTTTAGGGGTCAACATATAAGAAATGATATATTGGGCAATATTAAAATGAAAAATTATTAACAAAAAGATGCCATCGAATGCATGCCCAAACAACCCACAAGTAGAAAATTATAATTATTGCAAGGTAGAGATGAAAAATGACATGTATCCCGAACATAAACAAATCCTCAAACCATGAAGAAAAAGAAAAGAAAAATTAATAAAAAGTGAGCAAAAGTCTTTCACTTGAGCTCCACAAAATATCACGTAATGATTAACACATAAAGGTTTGAGTAGAATAAACTCAGGAAGACATACTTATTGAAGCTCAGAAATATAAACAAGGAAGACAAAAGAATAATGGCTACTTTTAGTGGGTGAGATGGGTCATGAATATTTTGCTGTTGACTATTATTTTCTAATATTTTATTCACAAACACAGGCAAGCACACACAAGCATGTGCACAAGCTACTTAGAATGAACCTTACTCATAAATAAGCAGAAAAGAACTGAATTTAAGTAGAGGAAATGTTCTGAAACTTTTAATGTGCAGTGGCTGTCCTTCACCACAATGAGCTACACTGGTACTCATTTCTCAGACATGCCTTTTTGACACTGAAATCCTATCCAATCAATTCAGAGTTTAGAGACATCAGCATTAGGGAAAATGTAATAGATGCAACAAAATTTTTGCTAAATGAAGCAAATGCCAGCCATATTCAACTACTGTCAATTACCGATTTCTGCTAATTACTGTCAGGCACTAATTATGCAATATTCAACTTCTCATATTCAAACCCTGAGCAGTCCAATTCAGAGACAGGAGCAGGGTATAATGGCAAGTAATGGATGATTAGATTTAATCTGCTTCCTATACGAACTTTGACGCTGAATCAAACCCTTTTGGAGAAAGGTCACCAAGGAACAAGAAACCATAGGAAAATGCAACAATCGCCGACTCAAATGTCCTTTTTGCAGCTGGCACCCTTCCAGCAAAGATCAAAGAACTAAGCCTGTCTCAGGAGTATCCGACACCCCCTTTTGCCAGTGTTTTTGACTACTGTGACTTTCTTAGCAACTTGTTCTATAGCTGCTCGTTCTCCTTAAGTGACATTTCATCATCAGTGCCCTGAGATAGTCACCCTGTTTTTCCTTAATTGATACTTGCATGCAAGGGGCGGAAAATGGCTCAGCATTTCTTGCTAGATTAGGTCAAAACTGACAGGAAAGAGAGAAGATTACATTCCTTCTCTCTTAACGCTCTCCTCTGGGTCTGGGAAGATTGCCATTTTGTAAAATTTCATATGCTCCCTAAATACAATTATAATCACACAGGCATTTTGTTCCTATTTTTTTTTTCAATATTTCCCACCTGTCTGATTATCAGAGGGAAATTCAGAAGCAGTTCCACTGATCTTACTTTATTTTCCTTCTATGTTCTTAATTAGACACAACTGTAACCTGGTGCATTTATCTTTAATCCTCCATGTTGAAATTCCTGCCCCGATTTTACCTTTCCGATCATGTGATTGGAGACTAAAATCAGTAACACACACCTGAGTATTCAAAATGAGAGTTCTAAAATTCTATACTTTACATTCTATCATGGGATGTTCTTGTCATAATATCAATATTTAGAGATGGACGCAATGTTATATATTCTGTTATGAATTGCCTTAAGAAGTGTCCCACAAGAGTGGTACTATTCATTGGGCAGCCTCCAATGTTGCAAATCTAGTCCTGTGCATCTCTTTTAACCCAATTGTTTGAAGGAGGATTATACCATAGATAAGATCATCAAATTTCTCTAAAATTTTGAGGGCAAATCTGCATTTCTTATTAAGGACTACACAATTCTTTCAATCCAGCCCTGATGCGCCATCTCTCCCTTGCTCTCCTCCCTTACCAAGTGATAGTGTGTCACTTGATATTCGCTTCCGTTTTCCTCAAATCTGGGATGCTGAGTCTAATCTTCTCTTGATGTTCCTTCTCTGTCTGAGACTTAGTTACTATACGATACCTAGGCCTAGTGTCACCATCACCTTGCAGTCATTCCCAGACTCACTCTGCTCTGCTCTTTTATCCGTCTTCATGGTGGACAATCATTCTTGAGTTTGACTCTACCAGAAAATTCATAATGTTTTTTGTGAGACCCGTGGGATATAGCAAGCATGGTTTTAAGGATAGAGGCCACACAGTATTTGATGATCTGCTCAGTTGTTTCTTTTTTTTTTTTTTTTTCTCAGTAGAATAGAGTTGAAAAGGCTAGGGGAGGGGGAGGGGCAAAAGGAGAGTGGGAAAGTCTCTGTCACCTTGACAAGATACGTATGTGCACAAAATCCTCAACTTCATTGTAAACCTTAAATTTTGCACTAACACATATCAATGAAATGGGGAAAACAAAAAAAGGCTAGGGTGTATAGGTAGTCAGGGATGGCAACAAGGTAACAAAAGCTAAAAAAGAACAAGGTCACCCACCATACAAATCTGTCCTGGAATTCTTGAATTCTCAAAATGCAATGTATATGTCATGTTTACCGTTTAGGATGGCCATGTGCATTGACAATAACTATAGTTTAATTTATCCATGCGGTTGACATACCATACTTTGCCAGCAAATGTAGCCTATTCCCTAGAGTCTCTGATAAAAGTTAAATAAATGCAAAAACCTCATTATCCCATTTCCTATATATTACACCTGCCTGGTCAAAGACAATGTTACCCAATGGAGTGACTGTGGTCAAATTCCTTTACTGTGATCTTCCTTTCTCATTATATTTGACATGTCTGAAACTGGATTTTATTGCACTCTCTAAGCTCGTGGAAGTGGTCTGGGGAAATTAGACTTAATAGAGATGTAGAAGCCACAGGGAGAAAAAGAAAAGGAAAGTGAGCTGGAAGGAAGTGAAATTAAAATGTTATTTTGGTAAATGGCTGCTGTGGTGGAGACGGCAAACAATTGCAATGCAAGTTAATTACTGACCTGTCAGGAAAGCGTGACACGAAGGTTGTGCCACACATTACTAGAGCTACCACAGCCACAAGTCATTTCCACGGGGACCAAACAGACTTTGCTGTACCACAGATCATCGTAAGATCTTTCCAGGGGATTGAAATGTATTTCTCAGAGAAATAATATTTGTCTGTGGAGTTGCCATGAGCTCTTAGCAGACCTGGGAAGACAGCTCTTCCCACACATGCAGAGAGAGGAATGGGATCTCACGCTACACAGAGGTTTCCTGCCTGTGTAGGCAGAGGAGACCTTGGCTCTTACGGGTGGGATAACCATACAGTTCATTTGCCACACAGTGCAAACCCAGACTAATTCCCATAAAATCGGAATTCTTTGGGAGCAGGCTGGATGCTTACCTCTGCGATAGGTATCCTCACAAAACCCACAGTAATGATATGTGTCATGCCAGGGTTCTATTTGGATGAAAAATAATATCAAGCTCATGAGGAAATCTGGATCTAAGTGCAGACTTTATAAAAATACTCTTTGCAATTCTGAAGGCAGTAAAAGCCACGTTCACTTTTTTTGGATTGAGCAAAAAACATAGTTTTTCTGAAATGAATCTATGGTATTTTTACATTATTGAAAATTTAAATGAATCTCAAAAATGTTTTACTTCTGACCTCACAGTATATGAAAATTTCTGCTTGTTTCTACCTTTAGCTTACTTGAAACAGCCACATTTCATTGAACCTTTAGAATATTGCCAAGACTAAGTTATGCATGTTTTTATTAAATAAGAAAAAACTTAATCAAATATATTTCCCATTGGTAATAATTTTGTAGCTGACATACAATAACATTGACTAGTTTCTACAATTATTTTTCATTTACACGTTCCAAAAATACTGCCTATTATTTTACTAAGAAGTACAGAAACATTTAAAAATATTAAACATAAAGACATATGATATATACCTAATATGACTGATTGTCATCTTTTTTCTCCCTGATCTTTGCCAGGTTTTCTTCAGAACGCTTCTAATCTTACATCCACCTACATATTTCTACATGCTTTGAAGACCCTCTAAACCAACACCCTGGGCGTTGGTCTGGGACTTGTGAATGTCTGTGGCAACTTGGGGCCCTGAGCTTCCTGTGGAAATTGTGCCACAGCTCCTACCTATTTTTCCTCTACCTCAAAATTTTCCTGATGTGCTTTTGATTTTAATGCTGCTTATATGAAAGAAATGTCAAAAAAATATGCCTTTAAACTCAAAAGGGCAAGCTGCTGGTGTTAGCGTAATTAGCAGGGTGCAGCAACTGTGGGTCAGGCACCTAAAAATTCATGATTAGATAAAATATTATATTCACTTCTATTTGAGCACTTGTAGTGTGGATGACCCTAGGATCCCACTGGACCAAGACTGCTGAGCAGAGTCAAAGTATGTTGTTCTTATGAATTGAGTTCTTACTCTTGCTTCCAGTTTTTAAAACAAGATTGAAAGTGGAACAAGTATACTATCACAAGCTTACCTTATGCTTCTCTTAGTACGTATAAAATAAAGAAGTTTAGAGAAACAGTGAAGCCAGGCTTATGAGATTTACATTTCAATATCTAACTCGGGGATTGTTTGATAGTTGGTGGGTTCAATGAGTATCATACATACCTGCAAAATAAGCCAGTTCTTCCCTATGTTCAGCGACCACTTCACCAGGGTATTGTTTTGTTTTGGTTACCTACACATCCAGAACAGCTCGTTATTTAAGAGTCATAAAAATGGTTCCTTGAAAGTGAAAGGGGACTCTTACTAATATTTTATTAAATGTTAATTAGTCTCATCAAGATGATTATATTTAGATGATTCACCTAAAGGGTGTTTATAAAGGATACAAGAGGGTATAAGTAAGGAAGAATGGATGGTGAAAACTTCGTAAATTTTGTCCCTGTAGACAGGATGATATTGAAGTGAGAAATGTAGTGGGGGCCTTGTCAGAAAAAATATGAAAAGGATCACAGAATATACGGTGGAGGGGAAAAGAGGTTTATGATAGAGGCAAAAGTAACATTAGAAACTGGAAGAACTTACAGAAAGGGCCCTACAAGGGAACTAGATATAACTTGCAAAAACAGTTCTAGTTGATACCAAAGTCTCCTGCCGGAGTTAATGAGAATAGTCTCTGAACCAGCAACTACAATCGTGACAAGTACCACAGCCACTTTCCTTTTTAATCTTGTGATCTTTCCAACTTCCTTTATTCTCCCTCAGAGCTCTGGAACATCCCTCTGTCCTCCAATGAGGCTCTGCTTCCTCTTAAATCATTTACTGAAGATGTTTGTATTTCATCCCATGGACAAATTTCTTCCCATGTCTCTCCTGAGCATGTAGATTGCCAGCGTTTATGCCACATTTTTGGCAGGAGCCAGGTGCTCTCAATCAGTCATTCAACTAAAGAGAATCAAGCAGAATGATTAGATTCAACTATCACATCAGCCATCATACAATTCAACTACCACTCCTCTAGGAAATCTGTGATTTTTTTCTTTTCTTTGATCTTCCATGGGATCTTATTTTCCCTTTGTGACACATTTTGTTGCCTAGATCATATTATCACAGGCATTTGCAGACTTTAACATGACCAATGCCTTTGCTTAGAAAGCCCAGCCTAACCTGACCTAGCTCAGCATGGCCTGATTTTCTCTTGTGGACTTTCTTTCTCTGTATCCCCAAATTCCTCCATGTTTGATGGCATTTCTGCTCATATCCTTGACTGACTACAATCTTTCTGTCAAAGATTTATCAGTTTATGTTTTTATTGCTCTAAGCAAATTCCAGATAATTTGCTAAAACAAGACTATCTTTAGTCTCTAAGATGAAATCTGCCACTTAGGAGAATGAAGATAAATTTTGAAAAAATAATTGTTTTTTGTTTTGTTCTGTAGCTTAGTTTTTGTTGATCAGAATCTTTACAATTCGTGTCAGTATTCTGTATTCCCTTCTTAACAATACAGTGCTCTGCATATTTAGCAACAATATATACAAAATTATGAAGTACTATGAAATTAATGCATTGTAGAATAATATGCAATAGACAGCATTTATCCATGCTTTTTTTCTTTCTGTGATTTTATCAATCTAAAGTCAGTTGCAGTCTGAAGTATTACATAGAAAATTATAACAATAAAACATTTATGAATTTTAAATTGTGACTACTCTAAGATTTTGATGAAATGCTCTGTCCTGCTCAGAACAGGAGTCATTCCTTTGTTCAGTGTATTTTCGGTGTATGCACTACCATTTCGTTCGTCATTGGCACCATCTCCATTACCCAATTCATTGTTGGAGTATCACAGGACTGTATTCCCCTCTGCCGCAACCTATTTCTAGGTCACAGCGTCTATGTCATTCACTTCATTACATCACATCACATGTGCGTTGTATTTAGGGACTTATATCACCACAAAAAGAGTGAATTATAAGACAATAAGAAAATTAGAAAAAGAAAAACCACATTCACATAATATTTTATAGTTATCATTTTTAATGATCCTATTTTTTATCTTTACCAAAGATATTTATGTATAGGAAAAGACATAGCATATGTAGAGCTCAACATCCTATCTATAATTCCAAGCATTCGGTGTGTGGAAAGTCTTGTAAAATACCCCGGCCAATAAGGCGGGAATGCTGCACATAGGAATGAAGAGGAGAAGCAAGGTGTAGTGGGAGATCAAGCAGGTATAAGGGTAGGGGTAGATAGAAATGGAAGTCATCACTAGTGGGTGGAGCAGTGGGAGACTCAGAGGAGTACTCTTAAAACACATCATGAGCAAGATCAGCTGGGCAGAAAAGAGGTAAGCTCTTGTTCCTAAGAAATCAGAGTCAGGAAAGCCAGGTGAGGAGCTTTCACAGAATAACCCTTCCTTTTGACGGTAACACTTCGCTAATCAAACTATGGGTTATTTGTAAAATCAATACAAGAATGCAAAATTTTATTTGATACTGAGATTTGTGCAGATGTGGAGGAAGCATCATGTCTTATAAATGGCACACGCCTGGGCAATGTAAATGGAGCAGTTGGTTTATGCTCTTGATCAAGAGGGACTTCAGCCTCAGCAAGTCCCTGTGCTAATTGCTACAAGAACACCACACAGAGGGGTGGAATCTGCTAAGCAACACAGAAGATCAAGCTTTGATGTATTCAAAGGAGAACTCCAATGTTTCTAGGAGAGTTTTTTTAGAAAAATAATTTCTTTATATTATCTCAATTTTTTATTTCTTAATTATTTAAAAAGTTCAGGGCTCAATTGGACAACTTTTAGAACACATCACTCACATAAGCACAGAAAACAAGAGGAAAATAAATGATCTAGGCAATTCTTGAAACATCTTTTGTATAAACGACTGAATTGTAACTGAAGTACCAAAGTGTGAATATTTAAAGTGTAAAGTTTGCTCCTAAAACTATGTACTAGTCAGCTTTCCTGTAGCTGGGGCGAGCTAACTGATTCCTGCAACTTAAAGAGAAATGTAACTTTGCTCATGGCTTCAGAGGATTCAGTCCGTGGTTACTGATGCCAAGGCATGGATATCATATTGAAAAGTGTAGTGGGGTAATGTTGCTTAGTTTATGATGGTGGAAGCCAATAAAGGAAACAGAATCAGACAAAATAGAACAAGAGATCAGATATAATATCTGGGATCACAACACTATGGCCTACCCAGGTACACTCAGAAGTATGCCTAACTAAATCCTTTGGGAACTTCCAAGCCCGTCAAGTTGACACAATTAAGATAACCACTATGTCATCACTACAATTAAGATAACAATTATATGACCCCTAAGAGCTTTCTTATATTTCTAGTAATCTATCTTTACCTCTACCATCACTTATTTTTTTAAAAATCCTTGGTAAGCTTCTGTCATACGTTACTTTACATTTTTAAAAATAGTATAGAAGGAACAGCTTACAGGGTAAGTTTTATACCTTTCAGATTGATTTTATTAATTCATCAAAATGAGTTTACAACTGTCCATGTAGTTGTATATGTCAAAATTCTTTTTTTAATTGTTGATTGCTTTGGTTCTATAGATAAACTTGACTTTGCCTCCCTGGGTTACCTTTTAGGAGTAAGATACATGTTTCTCCACCTCTTTCTGCCACTGCTGACAGGGAAATTAACAATGTGTCTAATCTTGATTTTCAATGAAAATAAGAGTTGAATTTTTTATAAATGTTTTATATGTTTGTAATAATCAAACCATTGAGTACCTAATAAAAATAAGTAACTTAATTTCTAAGTGGTCATTCAATTGCTTAATTGGTTGACTGGTTGAAAATATGAGGTGATATTTCTCTTCCAATGAAATAGGAAAAAATGTGCTTAATTTATGTGAGTGTCCACTTAGCTTGGCTATTGTAATGAGTCTAACCTCAAGGATGCAATACTCTTGGTTTCTTAAAATATGATTATTTGAGGGGCTGTATTTACTTCTGCAACTCACCAGTCATCATGTTTTCCAGTATTGTAAACGAATGTCCTGTGCCCAGTAGTGCAGTCCATTTGAAAGCAATGATCAGGCAAAAATGAGGTCTATTGCAGGGAATAAGGAGCTATGCCTTCCTGTTCTGTTTTAAGGAGATGATGTTTCCTTTTGTGGGGCTTTAGGATAGGGGCAGTTGAAAATAAAGCATCTCAAAATCTCCCTCCAGTGTTTTAATTATCTTTTTCCCCACTCATATATTGTTGTTTCCTTCCCTGCAGCCCTTCAAAGTGTGTTCGTTTCACTGAGTTTTTTAGATCAGACTTCTAATAGATAGATAGGTAGATAGATTGATAATACATGGGTGAATGAATGATATTGATTTTCTTTATCTTGATATACTTTATAAATGGTATGTCCAACTAAGCAACTAAATCTGATTCACTTCCTAAGTTTCAGGGGGGAAGAAATTCTAGATATTGTAGACACGGGAGTGGAGGTGGAAATGTTTTGCTCTGACACCAATTCTTGTCCCTTAAATTTGGCCTGATTCATATGGGTTTTAGGCCAACAAAAGACAGTGCATATAGTAACATGTGAAGGTAGAAGAGGTAATCAGTAAAATTGTGCATGAAATGTATAGAAAAGTAGAAAAGCAGAATAGGAGGGAAATAGAGTGTTTGGAGAAAGGAGGAGGATTGTGGGGAGTGGGTCGGGAGAAGCTGGGGAACAAAAAGAGAAGTAGAAATGATTAACATGCACTATTATGTGTACCAATCCTCCAAGCTTAATGTAATTAATGTTATGCATTACAAATACATACTAATAAAACTTTTTGGTAAAAATGTGATTGCAGTGCAAAAAAGGAGAGAACATATGTCTAAAATTAATTAATTGGCATTGTTTTTGTACAAGAAAGATATGACTGTATCATGTTTTTATTAGTGGCTTCTTGTTTTCAGTTTTTTTGTTTTTTTTTTTTTACAGTCCTAGAGAATGAGTCCGGAGCTTTCAAAATGAACAGTGTCTCCAGCATGTTTTTGTTTTTGATTTTGAGAAACAAGTCTCTCTAAATTGCCCAGAGTGGGCTAAGTCTGGTGGTTGTCTGCCTCAACCCCTCAAAATGCTGGGATTTCAGGTCCATGCCACTGGTCCCAGGTAGGGGTTTCTTAATGGTATTAGGAATTACACAGACTCTGAGTGGGCTGCCCACAGAATTCAAAATCCTCAATCAATCCTCACCTTGAGGTCCCAACTGCTAAATAACTGTAAGTGAACAACATACTCATTCACTACTCAGAGGTCAACTCTCTCTTACTTAGTTGTAATATCCTAATGATTACTACGGGTACGGACCCACCCACAGTTTTTCACGGGAAAAGTACATATTTACAATAACAATGCTCTTCTTTTAAATCAGGATAACACTGTAATATGCAGAAGCCTACAAATTCTGATAACCCTATGGAAACCCTGAATTCCACCCGCCAAAGCACAGGAGCTGTGCAGATGAGAATCAAAAATGCCAACAGTCACCACGACAGGCTGAGCCAAACTAAGTCCATGGTCCTCACCGAAGTTGGGAAGGCCACTGAACCTGTAAGTCAAATGTTCCAAGTACTCCAAGTTCCCTTATCATACAGAATATTTCAATGCTAATTAGCTTTGCTTTATTTGTTTTCTTAATGTTCAGCAGGAAACTGTTTTTGCAATGCATTTTATCTTGCCTACTTACAGTCATAATAATATCCCTGGTTGCAGGAGAAGAGCTGGGTCTAATCCAGAGTGATAAAGTGGATTTGGAGCTAGGCTGAAGAGCACCTTTGACTCATTTTAAGGGCCTCTACTATCATGCTTCAGTGTCATAAAAATAATGAGGTTATGCTAGCATGTGGTGTTTATACTTCCAAATACAGTACACCAGTTTGAAAAGCCAGAGGCTAAAATTAGCTAAGAATGAACTAAGGGGGAAAAAAAATCTTGTTTTAAAAAAGTGAAAATCTCTTCCTTAAAATCTCCCAATAATATACAAGAGTGAAAATTTTGATTCGATTTGGAATGGGCTTAAACGATCAAAATGGTGTGGCTATTTAAGGTTTGGAGAGGAAGCCATTTTGTCTCGATAATGTGTCATTAGGAAGATTTGAAATAAAATAGTTAGAGATGAACTCTACTGCCAATTACGTCCCTGGCCCTGCACGCATCCTGAGCCACTAAACCCACTGATTGCAATGAGTCTCCTCTGGTTAATTTTCTTCCATAATGGTGGTAACTTGCAGCTGAGGCCATAGGATGTTACAAAATTATTTATGCAATGTTAGCCCCTCTTTTGGACCCCAGATCTATTTTGTTTCTCACAGTGAGAGCAAGACCGAGAAATAGGTTAGCTGGGGACAGACTGTGAGTCCCAGTCACCCTGCAGAACCATGTGAGCTATTAATTGAGTGTTCTGTTAATATCGTAGGGGCCTATGAAATATTCAGCTCCCTAACTGAGTTATTAAGTGAGATAAACTTGCTGAGTAGCATGTTACAGATTATATTTATTTCCCATTTTTCACCTGAATTTCAAATGAAAAATAAACCTGCAACTATCTCTGCAGCTCGAAAAATACATGCATTTAATAATTCTTTCCTCAAGTATTATGAATTTAGCATGAGGAACCTGATGATTATACTGGGGAAGAAAAAAATGAAAACAGGCTTACCTAAGGTAACTAGTTAGAAAAGTATTTTCCTTTATTTACTCTCTTATTTAAAGCTATTGTCTGCTGGGAGCCACGGCACTCATAGTTGACTTTACTTTTAAAACAGCTAAAATGTTTCTCAACTATGAACTTGAGACAGCGGTTAGAGTAAATTATTGGAATCTCTGTATGTATTATCGTTAAGAACTGTACCTTAGAAAAAGTTTAAAAGTTAAGTATATTTAATGATGCCTAACATATTTTATTGGCTGTGTTTAACAAAAGGCACTATGCCGCAGTTGTTTTTGACAAGCATGAAAACATCACAGCATGAGACTGCAAAAGGAATTATAGAGAGAAATTATAAGTGATCCATCTCTCAATGAATTATCCACCTCAATAGCCCGCAGAACTCAGCTACCAATTAACACCTACTTTATTACATGTTGGGATGTACTTAATAACTTTCATGTGTTTATGCACTATTACCTTGACTGATGCCTCTTGTACAATTAGGCATAATTGGCATATCAATATGCAAAAGTTAAAAGGATTAACCCTCTTAAAACTAATGAGCATTTCTGTATCCAGCTGCTAAATGAGACAAAATTAGCATTTTTCACTTTTGGGCAGGATTTTATCATGCAGTTTCTCATTGTTGATATTACCTTGTTACATAACTTTAGTTTGGGGGGTTGCGTGCTGGACTGCTAGAGAATAAGAGTTTTCCAAAGTTAAATTAGCTATAATTATCCCAGCTTTTGTTTCCGCATTCTTAGCCTGGGCAATATGTATTCCTCGATAAGGAACAAAAATAAAAGTTACTTTTGGTTATGTGCGCTTAGTGCATAATTACATAAAGGGGGTATTTTAGTGAGGATATGTCATTCCACCGAGAAAACTTGGCTCGGAGATACCGTATTGAAAGCGTGCCATGGCTCTAATTTTCTTTCTGTCTCGGTTCTTTTCATCTCTTTTTTCCATGCACAATTTTCTGACTAGATACTGACAGAATGTAAAGTATTTTGGCATATTTATTCAAACAAGCCTGTTAAAGTTATCTGCTCAAGCTAAACTAAGAACTTGATTTTTTAGAAGCTGGATGTAGGGGTGAGGTCAAGAGGGAGACTTCGAATTTAGGAAAAACGGGAAGCAGTGGACTCCAAAAGTGTGTGCACACGTTCACACACGCAATTTCTACCAAAAACTGTAGGCACTGACAGGCCATATGTGTTGGGCACCTTATGTAATAAATATGCTTCATATATTCATATATAATACTTCCCTATTGTAACATTATGCAGGTTTCAAATGGGCTTGCTGAACTATATATATAATAGCACAAGAACCTAGGGGTGCATTCATAGTGATTTGTCAAAGTCTTATTTTGAAGGTCCTAGTGTCACTTAATTATGTATTTTGTCATTAATTTATGAATACCTTAACTTGCTCAATTAAAAATATTTTAATGTGACTGTATACTTAGAACACAATGTAAAAACATATATAACATAAGAGCCTCTAAGTGTCTTATTTCAAAGAATATCTGAAATGACAAAGAGAATACTACCTGAACATCGGCTATTCAATCACAGATGAATTACTTGTTAATTTAGAAATTTTGATGGCACTTCCATTGCCGGGAAGCATTTCTACGAGGCAGGTGCCAATGTTCCGTTAGCATCTGAGTGGTGATTTGCACTGTTGCCTTGACACCCCAAGTGATTATGTTTATTTGGTTGATAAAAATCAATGCCTCTTAAAAAACTCAAATCGTTTACTTTGCAACCTTGGGAATATTGCGCGAGTAGGAAGTTTGGCATACAATGATGTGGTTTGCAAGAAAATCGCTGGCTGCAAGAGATCTAGAGAGCTCCATTTGGTGGCGAAGGAAGCTTCTGGTCTCAGTGCTCTGTTGTCCCGCTCTAAGTCCTAGAGTGAAGCCTTTTAAAGGTAGATGACTTATTTACCAGAAAGTGCTAAAGAGAATAGCATACAGCTGGGTGCGAGCAAAGGGGGCAAGTGGATGGTGCCTCTTCAAGGCTACAAAGGCCGACGTGCAATCCAGCAAATGACTAATGCAAAAGGCTTAACATGCTTTGATGTTATTTATAAGAGGAATGCTCCAGCCTACCAGACAGTTTAGAATAGATATCACGGAAGAGTTTAAATAGAACACATCAGGAAACTGCAGACATAAGATTCGCAAGTCGGAGCAATTTCAGCATTTAACATTAATGCCTGAAGCACAATATGCATGAATATTCACTATTTCCAACTCGCAAACCCACAGAGGGGCATTACTTCACTTGTGGCCATCAAGAACAAGAAAATATTATGTTATGGGTATTCAGATAAAAGTTAGGTCTAGCCATCCCTGTGTGTTATACATACCAGCTTCCTTTTCCTTCCATTAACAGACTGTGTTTGTTCATTTTTCTTTTTAACGTATCAGGGAAAGAAAGAGGAAACAATTTTCTTTTGTTTCTTACTTCTGTGATTGTAGGATACTTGCCAAAGTTGTGGCTAGTCAAAAAGGCAGACATAAAAAAAAATGCTACTAAAAATATAAGCCTTCTGTTTAGCAGAGTTTTTGAGAAATATTATGAGATTGTAAGGCTTGTCCATGTTTACTTCAAATCAAGCTCATAGTTAGGTTTGAGGCTTTGTTTGTATAAATTGTCCTGAAGTGGATCCTGATATTTAATTAAAATGACACTAAATCACATTGAATTGATAAGACTTGGCATCTCAAACAAAGGTAATTGCCCGTATTGGTTTTGTGCAAAAATAGCGCTGCTTGGAAAGTGTGCAGCCAACACAGACTGTCAACTCCATTTATAGATCAATATGTGAAAACCATTGATCAGGCAGGCATGTGTAACAGTAACACTTTGCATTTATTTGTTGTTTTTATACCACATTAAGGCTTACAGGATTATAGGCTTCCTAAATATTTTGACTTCCTCATAAATATATGATCTGTTGCATGTTAATTAAATGAAAGTCTGCAGCCATTTCTAAAATTGTTTTTAGTTTGATGATTTCCTTTTTATTGCTGTGGATCGTATGATCTGAAAATGGATTAGCTTCCTTCTGCATAAAGATTATTAAAGCTTATTTTAATGTGTCCTATTTAGTGTAAGATGTGACTGCCTTTTTGCTTTGAAAAATATAGATATAGACAATTATTTTCTCTTAGCGAGTAGCTGATCTCTTTTTATTAACTAGGCATTCTCAGTGCGCAGGGTAGAATTATTTCCTGATATATTTTGCACACCCTGTAGATAACAGGCTTTCTTGATTTCCCTGATAGAAACTGTTTTCTTTTTTTTTTTTTCCTTTTTTTTTATCTTGCTTGGCAGTACAGGCATCTGATCAAACATTATGTAGAAAATAAACTGACCGTCTCAATTAAATTCTAGGCACATACAAATATAATTTGAATTCTCTTTTTCTGATTTGAGAACGAGCCTTATGGACTGTTCTTCTACCCTGCACTCTGCAGCTAAATCTTTCTTATCTCATCAATGTAAGGACAGTGTTTTGTTCCTGATCTTTATTGGACTATTGTAGATGACATTTGTAAGCCATTTTGGTTTATAAGGAAAAGCTGGAGGACAGTGGAGTGAGACTCTCTGTAGATCCAAGCCTCTGATATGACTACGCAATAATGTGTCTTCCACTGCAATTTTCTTTGCCCCTGAGAGGTCAATTCTGTTGAGAAATCTTTTTATATCCTCTATATCCATTAAGAGTTCTGCCTTCAAGTCGATAGCAAGATTTATATACAATATTAAAATAATAAAAGGAACAAGATATCAGAAAAAAAACAGTTACTTAAAACACAAAATTCAGAAGTTAACTAGGATAATTAGTCTAGGGTTGTTTGCAAACGTTCTTTAGAAGAGACGAAAAAGTTTGTTAACTAGAATTTTGATTTTTACACACCGTGCCCCAGGGGAGGAAAAGATTCAAAACCCAGGAGACACTTCTTTCCTTGTCCTCTTTACAGGACATCTTCTCATGCTGTGAAAATCTTGTACTCTATTTACCAAGCGCAAATTGGACTTGCTCGAAGGCTCGGGAAGTTTATAACAGCATCGTGGAGTCTGCACTTTAAGGACAATCCAACGCTCTCGAATTTGCGTATAGATCTATGCTGTTTCCATTTTAACTTGAGCATAGCTAAATTTGTTTATAATCTCCTACTGATTGAACATGGCGCTGAAAGTACATGAGATACATTTTTTTAAAAGTTAGTCCTCTGATTACTAATTTGAATCCAAAACTCTAACCTTGTTAGCATCTGGACTTATTTCCATAATAACAACCCCTTCAGAACCTACAAACTAATGAATAATTGACAACAAATGAAATGTTTTGATAGTTGTCGGCACAAAGCATGTTTAATGTTTTGTGTTGCTTCCTAGCTAATTATGTAGATGACACATTTGTCAGACCTTGACTGCCATTAGAAACGTGTTTCCAGAGGGGAGAAAAACAGGCTATTCATAGAGTAATTAACTAGAATGCTCAATGACCTGTGAGAGATTCAAATCGCTGCCAGTTCAGACATTGTTTTGTTACAGAGCAGAGGGGTAATTAAAATTCCAAATTACAGTCCTATGATGGAGCATTTGTTTGTTGACAGTATACTCTTACTCTAGTTTGTTAATTCTTTTTTAAATTGCTTCTAATCCATTTTATAGCTTTAGGAGTTCCGTCTTTGAATTTACTGACAACTAATATTATGGTAAATTGTACTTCAATAGAGTACTGTGTGCCTCCCTGTTTCAAGGGAGCACAAGGTGGGTGGCACAAAACAGTGCCTTTCCCAAACTGACATGTCAGGTCCTGTCAGTGGAAATGCCACTGAGGCAGATCAGCTTGCTAAGTTCTGTATTTCCAATTCTGTATTACAGGGAAACATCTTGCTATTAAAAATAGATATAAAGAGGGGAAAAAAACAATAAGCAACCAAAAAAGAGAAAGACACCTACCTAGTCCCCCTAAAAATGACTGACGAAGTGTTGGGGTGCAAGCAGGAGAGAGGAGCCAGGGCAGGATGCTTTGGGAAGCGAGCTTGACACTGGGCTGAGTTCTCAGTGCAGAGGATGCAGCAGTCGGCGGGAAACTGGCATCCATCTGTCAGAGTGGCAGGTGCTACAGCAATACCTCCATCCCAGGTCAGTAGCCAACCATGGGATAATAGGTATTCACCTACGAGATTTTCTTAAAGAAAATATCAGAAGAGTTTACAACACAAAGAGGTTAAAAAAAAGTCCAAAAAAAGAAAGAAAAAAGCCCCAGTGCAGCATTTACTTAGGTTGCTGAAAGTGAGAATATAGTTTTATTAAAAAGATCTGACAGAAGTCACACGGTGTTTGATGCAGGCGAGCTGACAGAGGCATCCAGTGAGCGCTGATTATCCCGCAGTCACTGTCAGCTAGGATTGATTTTCGCTTTCTCCGTTTATGTAACGGTTCCTGTAATACAGCTGACCCCGAATCACGTTCCCTTGTCATTTCTCTGCATGGATCAAGAAGAGATGAGCTGAAAATAGCTAGACACTGACCTTGAACTTGCCAGAAAAGTGAGAAGTGACACCGGGGTTTTTCTGTACAAAGATTAAGGAGTGCTGCTCTGCGTTGAGTTCACCGTTAGCAGCACAAGGGGGCAGAGCAGTACTGGAGATTACAGGTAAAAGAGCCTCACCACTGTCGCAGAAAGACAGAAACATTGAGTGAGAGCCAGAGGGACCCTTTTTACATGCTAGTGTAGACATAAAGGAGAATTACTAGTGAATCAAAATCTCAGGTCCCCTGATGTTCATAATCAGTAATCTAAAAGTGTATATTTTAATTAAAAGAGGTTACCTAATACTCTGAGTGGCAGCAACGATGCGTTTCTGCTAAACTGTGTGCAGTGTTTCTTCTTTAATGCATATAAAACTCTTTACCTTAAAATAATTTTGCTTGCTGTCCCTTAGTGAAGCTAAATCACTATTTTGTTTTTTTGATGCTGGTTGTACGTCATAAATGATGCTCAAAGAACTTGCCCAGTGAGGCAGAGAACTGAAGCAAGTTTTGAAGAGTCAGCGCCAGTGCAATCGTCCCTCAGGTTGACCGTGCCCTTTGGAATGGCACAGTAGGGCTCTTGGGTATGTGCCAGAATGGCAGCTTTGCAATTCTTCAAAGTACATATTGTGTGCATACATGCGGTGTATAATACATGTATATGTATTTCTGTATCTTGATATATTGCATATGCACATATATATGGATATATATATATATATATATATATATATATATATATATTAAGCTTAAACTTATTTTCACATTCAAAAAATAACCACATGCATATATTTGCAAGTTGAAATGCCATAATTGTCTTAGAAGCCTTTTTTAGATGTATAGTTCAGGACAGAAGGACACTGTTGATATCTATAAATAAATAGAATTATCTTTCAAGAATAGATGGAATAGAAAATAGTTCTGTTGTCAAGAATCAGGCAGAAAATATTTAGAATGTTTGCATCAGCACAGAAGTCTGTAACACCTAGATTTTGACTTCTAGTAGAAGAAAACATCAGCTTTCTGTGGTAGAACGATTTGATGTTGGGCTAAGAGTGGCTGTCAGGGGCACCGGTGGCTTAAACTATAAAATTTGTGTGTCTGAAATTGATTCCTTCAAGAACAGTTCTGAGCAGGAGTTCTATTTCTGGAGAGTTACACAGTGACTTTTCAGTCTTGTTTCTGTGTGTGTAGAAGACTTCTGGTTGCCCTCTCCAAGGCGGTAAGAAACCTACCCCCAAATGGTAGATTGGGCTCTGCTTCCAAGGTCATGGCAGACATAAAGGTGGAGACTGCTGAAACACTTCCCAGAGTTTGTGTTTTATCTTTCTTCTTTCCCCTCCTCTCTGTTTGTAAGGCTTTTGATAAGGGACTTCTGTCCCTGATGTGTTCAGATTCAGCTTATTGTTACCATCTGCTTAATTACCCTCTCAGGTTTGAGTTGAGAAGCATGAAAGTATTTTATCCAGCTTTTGAATCCCTGTGTTCCTAAAGAGATGTGGGTAAAATATGTGTCAGTTTTCAAAGAGCATATTAAAAACTGATAAGCAGAACCATCTCCAAACAATAACATGGAAGGCACTGGAATTATTTTCTACATTAATGCATGTTGCAGCTAATTAGCAAATGTACAATAATGTGGCATCTCACAAGAACAATGCTCTTCCCCACACGCCATCTCATAGGCCTCTTCTCTGAGGTGATGAATTGTATGATTCCTGTTCAATTCAAATCTATTGACAGTAAGTTTATGAACGGAAGAGATATGGGCTTTGAGCTGTAATGGCTTATGTGGTTGTCATATGACAGGAAGATTTAATGATTTGCTAAAGTTAAGGAAAAACTATACACTCAAAAAACAAGCACTTCTGCACAAAGAAGAGAAAAATATAGGAGATTCAGGGTTACATTACTCTTGATCCCCTCCCTCCTCTTTATTATTGTTATTTATGCATTTTTATTATATTTTCTATCATTATTTACTAATTCTTTTTACCCCTGATGAATAACCAACATATTTCTTTTTCTTTCTGTGGCCACTATTGTCCCATTGTCGCTATTCTGTCTGGTACGTTTTTCTTTTCTCCTTCCTCTCCTCCTCTTCAGGTACTAGTGATGACATTTAGGGCTTTCACACGTACACACAACCCCACACACTTTGGTTTCATTTCATTTGCTTTGTTTTGAGACAGGGTCTTGCCAAATTGCCCAAGCTAGGCTCACATTTGAGATTCTCCTACGTGCGTCTCCCAGAGATGCCTGCCACCATGCCTAGTTTATATTTTGTGCATTTTTATATGAAAAAAAACACTGAAAATATTGTACTAACACAGACTTCTCATTAGTTTATGTCCAAATTGTTCAGATATGTGAATGAAATGAAAAAATAACACATAATAAAATAAATCAAATTTGCATATATAAATATCAAAATATTATGGAGGTTATATAGGAACTCAAAAACTAAAATAAAATGAATCAGTTACATTTTCTCTCTAAATCACACACAAATAAGCCAAATGGTCATGAATGTCTTGTTCTTCTTATCCTTTAAAAGGTAACTTCAGAAAATACATACTTTTTCTGAGGTTCCAAGGCATAATTTTATTAAGGTTATTTTGTGGGAAAGTGTTCAGAAATGGTAGGTTTGTTTTTACCTAACTGTCCCTCCTCATCCCACAAACAAAAATGGCCTCGGCGCTGTTCTCTTTTTATCTCTGTGTGAGGAAGCCAGTGCTGCCTGTCCCTGCCTCTGCTCTGTTATCTCTGTGAAGGAGGAAGAACAGCAATGACACCAAACTTTCCTAAGCTACTTTTGGGCACCTGACCCGGTTTCTTTCCCACAGGGTAAAAAAAAAAAGCTACAGCCTTCATATTTCCAATGAGAAGGGACATGTGTCTCCTTGCATTGAATTGTCTTAGATCATATCACGTAGCACAAAGTGACCCAATACAGGAAGACAGGGAAGCAAAGTGACAGTTTTGTTTGCTCTGATATAAACCAGAACATCAAAACAAGGAGGCAGGACCTAGAGGCCCACTGCCAGATCACACAAATGCGACAGCACGAGCCGAGAGCTGGCAGCTGAGGAGAAATGTATTCAAGGCATATTCTTTAATCAGCAGTGAAAGGTTAATGAATAGCGAAGCTCAGCTCAGGTTAGACAAACTGACTGTAACTACCACTCTTGTAAAAACACGTGAGAAAGTGAAACTGGCTGATCTTGACAATACATCACACGCCGTGGTCTTGCCGATTGATCACAGCCTGACAATGGGTAACCTTTCATGGCAACTTCCTCTTTTACCATGAATTATTGACACTGTTAACGCCAATAACACATGATCAAATAGACAGCAAAGAAATTTACATTCCCGGATGTACTCGTCTTAACTTCCATGCTTTTAATATGAAAGAAAAGAAAGAAGGAGGCTAAAATGAAAGGGAGAGAGAAAAATCTTCTTTTCCTAAGTCTAATGAATTAGCTTTTACTTTTAAGCAGATCACTCACATGGCATCTTTACATTTCTCATATACAGCTAGCTACAGCACAGTTTAGGTGATAAAGTACTATAGCTGCTAAGAGACTAATTCTGTTGTTATTTTTACCCGATGTTGTATTAGTTTATACATCCTAGAAGATATTATTCTAATTGCGTGTTCTAAGTTCTGCATGAGTAATTTCTTGTTGGCGGAATGGCCGTCATCTCAGCCTCAAACCTGTGTGGCCCACTAAGTGTCCCAAAATGGACAGTCGAGGAGAAAATCACTGGTTCCATCTATCCATTCACTTGTTCATTCATCTGCTTAGTCAACAGACAGATGTTGGTATTTATGGTAGAGCAGAGACTATTCACAGCTGGGGACTCCAAACAGAAAGCCTTAGTGTCTTTGTGGAGGTTGCTACAAGAGAGGTGGAATCTTAATCTTGTGTTGGGTCAGGCTCAATCCACTCATCTTTCAGATCATTGTCACAGCCACCTCTGTCTCCTCATTCTCACACGAGAATTAGCATGCTGTTATTCACATTTTATCCATATACAATGCTTAAGTACCACCTGTCAAGCAGGAGTCTGCCACTAACTTTTTATTTTCTGTATGATACATTTTTTGAGGCTGAAAGACACTAATGATAAGCATTAAACATGAAATTTTGAAGATCCCACCAATTTTAATTTTATTTAATCTCTCTTTGACCCAATCTGAACATTTCTGTTTTGTTTTGCTTAGTTTGTAAGTTATTGAAGCACTTTATCTCTAATAAGTCAGAAGGTTAATGTTCTTATCAAGTTAAATTTATAATTTCTCTATCAGTCATTGCTGTTGCCTATCTTTCCTTATCTTTATTAAAATAGTGCTAAACTTAAGTTATATATTACTAAAAATAATCTTCATATAAGCATTTTATGTTTATGATTATTTTTATTTTAATAGGATAACTGAAAATAGACTTAATTTAGGCAATATATATATATATATATATATATATATATATATATATATTGAGGAAATCAAAAATTTCCTCAAACTCAGGAAATTTTTAGAAATTTACTCTGAACTTCACTTTGACTTCTGACTATTATCTTACAAGAAACCATGATTTATGGAATTTTATAGGGCTAATCATGCTTTGTATGTGACACAGTATAAGCCTATCCATGCAGCCCCTATTGTTCGCATAGATTTTGAATAGCTCAAAGAAGCATGCCATGATAATCCTTAAAATATGGTGCCAGCCATGAAGTTAACATACTCTTATACTAAACAAGGTGGAAACATTAACCGTGAAGGAGAGATTAAAGTACATAAATTCACACTGTGTTTTGATATACCTTGAGGCTTACTCCAACAACGAAAAGAACAAAAGTAAAAACAAAAACAGGAAGGAAAAACTCTTTGAAGAGTAATTTCTTCAAATTGCTTAGATATACTAAGCCCAAAATATAGTAACGATCAGGTATTAAAATTAACCAGTCAGTTAACAGCTCTGCCTAAGGTAAGGTGTGTTTTTTATTTATTTATTTTTTAAATTTTTTCTTTCTTCTTTTTTTGAGCTGTTTGGTTATTTGATAGTTCACAAAAGGGGTGTTATAGAGACCTCATAATTCCTTATTCTCTTCTATCATTGGATGGCAGTTTTGTTAGGAGAACAGACAAGAAAACTTAGATCGAATAAGGCCAACTACATCTCACTCTAGACTGTAAATCTGCCCTTCCCTTTACACACTGTGCCCATTCTAATCCCAAGTGCCCCGTTTTTGGCCTGATATGTTGAAATAAGCCTTGGAATGTCTGTTCTTCCCGATCACTAGTGCATACTTACAACTCAGAAAACTTCAACTAAGCGTCATGCAATTGTTTACACTCGTCACTGTCAGGGTCATACTATCTTTATGTTTACATTTCATCTTCTATTTTGAGGCTGATCTGTCTAGGCTAGGGATACAAACAAGCTGGCTACTCCATTACCCAATTTCGCTCATAACATTTTTTATACCCCATGGAATGGTGTTTTTAAATTTTTGAATGTTAAAGACTTTAGTTGGAGTTATGGTAGTGCCGTTTTCTTCCAGGCTGTGCTACCTGGTTGGCCCTGAAGACATTTGAATTGAAAATAATAAAGTCATTTCGCAGACTGGCTGTTCAGAGATAAGGGCACAATGTGGCAAGTCAGAACATGACAATTGTTAGTTACAAATTTGGAAACTCAGACGATGACAGTTGTTAGTCATAAATTTGGAAATGTAGTCCCTACCACATTTCACTGATAGTGTAAAAACAGTCTCTCTTATATAGCTAAAGATGAATTTTCTTATTCAGATTTTCTCATTTGGGTTAATTTTAATTTTAGACTCATACATTATTATAAATTAACAAACATCTTGCTGCCTTTTAGACAACACTAAAAAAAAAAACCTGTAGTTATCTAAGGAAATGGTGTTCTCTTGTCACTAAGTTATAAATAATCTGTTTATTCTGGGTTATCTGTGGTTAAAAGTTTAAGATTTATCAAACAGTCCGGAAAAATCTGATGAGACATTGTATTGTATTTAAGTGAAGGGATGAACTTGTAAATTTTATAAAAAATAAAAACTCCAGGCCCTTAAAAATGAGAAAAGAGGCTAACAACTCACACTATTAAGCAAAATTCAAATCAACTTAGATTTGACTGGTCATCTAATTACTTATCATTTACTTTACATTTTGACTAATTAAACTTAATTTGAAGACTTCGAAACTTGGTTAGAATTCTTCCTTCCATCCTCGAGGATGTATACCAGCCCGTAAGAAAAGAAAATTCATGTTAGAATGAGCTCTGCAAACATGGGCTCAATACTGCTCCTCAAACCCAAAACTTCTTTCTCTGGAGCATCTCAGCTCTTTATAAATACGACCTGTGTTGCTGTAAGCATGGACGCATGCATGTTGTTCAATTACTGCACAAAATCATTCTACCTGTCTGTGCAGAGCCATGTTTCGAGGCCCGGCTCTGCACCGCGAGGTGCTCAGCCTTCTCGTCTTCTGTTTCGTCGTCCTTGTTCCACTACCGGGCCGCCAGTGTTACAGCGGTGCTGAGCCGCTCCAAGGAGCCTGTTCTCTCCCTCCGGCCTCAGAGTCCTTTTTATAAGTCTGTGCTTGTGATACACGATGATTCCACTCAATGTGAGGAATGTGCGCACATGTCGCATTTGGATCATTTGTACTTCTCTTGCCCACTTTCCATAGCTCCTCCCCTCGAGTCTTCTTTCTACTCTACCAAATCTATTTTCCAGCATCACTTTTATTTCACTCTTTTTATTTATAATTTGTTTTTCTCATATTAAAGAAACCATATGTTTAACCTTCTGTGTCTTTTTCATTTTGTTATGTCAATAATGGTATGAAGGTGTATCCACCTTCTAAGGATGACTCCAATTCATCTTTTCAAGGCAGCGAAAGAGTTCATTATATACATATATACATATATCTATATATACATATATCTATCTATATCTATATCTATATCTATATCTATATCTATATCTATATCTATATCTATATATATATATATGTGCACACACACGATGTTTTCTTTATCCTTTCATCTGTTGATGGGCATATTAGCTTCTGCAATGATTTAGATATGATAAGTCATGCTGCTGTAAACATGAGTCTTTCTGTGTCATTGTTGCATGATGCCTTTAACTTTTTAGGAAAAATACCCACAAGAGGTATAACTCGTTCAAATGAGATACCTATTTTCATTTTTTGAGAAATCTTCGCACTAATTTCCATAATGATTGCACCAATTCATAGTCAGAGCAGCAATGCAAGGAATTCCTTTCCCCCTACAACCTCGACATTATTTGTTTCTTTTTGAAGTCTTGATAATACCTACTATTTTTGGAGTAAAATAGAAGCTCAGTGTTGTTTTAATTTACATTTCTCTAATGGCTGAAGATACAAAAGGATTTTTTCATGAAATTATTGGCCATTTGTTCTTCTTTTGAGAACTGTCTATTGATTTTGATTGCCTATTTTTGATTGGGTCTTCTGTTCAAAGCTCTTTTTTATTTTCAATTTTTTGTATATTCTAGATATTAGCTGTCTGAATGAAGATTAGCTGCCAAGTTCCCCCATTCTGTCATTTCTCTATTTTGTTGATTGTGCCTTTTGCTGTGCAGAAGAGTTTTAGTTTGATATGATCTCAATTGTTGATTTTTGACGTTGTGTCTTGTACACTAGGTGTTCTGCTGGAAAAAATCTTTGTTTATGTTTATGTCTTTAAGGGTTTTGCCTATGTTCTTTTCATCAGGTTCACTTTTCCTGTTTCAATATTTAGGCTTTTGATTTATTCTGGTTTTAATTTTAGTACAAGGTAGAAGATGTGGGTCTAGACTAATTCTTGTGCATTTAGGTAATTGTTTTTTCCAGCACCTATTGTTAAAGAGGCTATATTTTTTCCCAGCATATATTTTTGATCCCTTTGTAAAAAATCAGATAGCTGAGGGTCCTCAGGGTTTTCTCAAAATTTTTGATTGTGCTTCTTTGGTTTACCTGTTTATTTTTGGGTCAACACCATTTTTTAAATCACAGTTTCTTTGTAGTATAACTTGATGTCCAGGATGGTGATATTTCCTGCCTTTGTCTTGTTGTTAAGGACTGCCTTGACTACTCAGAGTATCTTATGATTCCACATAAATTGTAGGAGTGATTTTCTAGTTCTGTAAAAAAATAAAAATGCTATCATTATTTTGATTGAAATTGCGTTGAGTTTCTATCACTTAGTAGGATAGCCATTTTGATGATGCTGATTCTGCCTAAATGGGGAGAGGGGATGCTTTTATAATTTTTAAGTATCTCTTCACTCTTACTTTCAGAGTATTGTAGTTTTCACTGTGGAGGTCCTTCACTTCCTTGATTAGGTTGGTTCCTAGGTATTTATTATTTATTTATTGAGGCTACTCTGAACACTTTTTTTTTCTTATTTCTTTCTCAGTGATTCCATGACTGGTGTACAGGAATCCTATTGATTATTGAGTATTAATTTTATATCTTGCAACTCAGGTGAGCTTGTTTGTCAGTTCTAAGAATCTTTTAGTGGAATTTTTGGGGTCATCCATGAAAAGGTCATGTCACCAACAAAGAAAGATACTTTGAATTTTGTTTCCTGTCCATCTTCTCTTTGTGTCGTTTCCTTCCCTGATTTTGTTGGTGAAGGCTTTGGGTACAACATTGAATAAAGGTGGCACAGGTGGATATCCTCTCTTGGTGCTAACTTTAGAGGAAATGCTTCAGCTTTTCCCCATTTAGTATGGGGTTAGGAGTAGATTTGTCGTAAATTGCTTCTATCACCCCATATTAGGCTTTTCTGTAACAATTTCATCAGGTTTTCATCATAATGGATTTTACATTTTGTCAAAGGTATTTTCTGCATCTTTTGAAGCAATCTTATGATTTTTGTCCTTGCTTTTTGAGTGTGGCATATTTCAATCTGTTCTTTGTTGACTTTAGTGCATGGTTCTTAGACCTCTGGGACCTGTTGCTTGTCCAACCGCATTACCTGTTGCCTTTTTTCCACCCTCATCTGTGACTCACAACGAGTGCTTACAGTCCTTCCACATAGGACACAAGTGTTTCCAATCTGGGGTCATTCAATGTGTACTTGACACTGTGCTGTGAGGTATAATATAACGGTTAGCTAAATCTTCACACTAAAAAATAGATGATTCAACTGAGATGAAATTTTAGGGACGTCTGGTATCAAAGCTCAGGCTTCACACTTTTGGATCATAATTTGTAATTCAAACTTTGAATCCTGAGGCCTCACCCTTATGAAAATATTCAATTATATGCACAATGAGTGGGAATCAGATGACTATTCTTCTTTAGGGCTATTAAAAATCTACCCACTTTTCAATTATCAGTTAAAACTAATCCTCCTACTCCAAGTTTTCACTCATTGACTTTGTCTTCTCTGAACTCACATATTAAACATTCATTTGATAATTGTGTAACTTTCCATTTAGGACAGCTTTAGTACACTTATCTCTGTTTTGTTTTTAAATCTTTCTAAGATATTGTTGAACTTTTATATGTCCAAGCTATTTAAAGGGAAGCTATTTAAAGTCAGACATAATATCTATCTTAGCTACCTTTTTGTTACTGGGACAGAATACCCAACATCCACAACGTAAAGGAGAAAACATTTATTTAAACTTATAGTTTTGAAGGTCTCTGTTCATTGATGGACACCTGGAAATTGCATGAAAGGTCTGGCAGGTAACAGCTACTCATGGCATCACAAGAGGAAGAGCCAGGATCCTCTGGAAGAAACTGGGACAAGAGTTTACAGATTTCAAAGCTGCATGCCTATAATTCACCCTGTACCTATACTATAATCCAGGCCTCCTGACCAGATCCCACCTCCTAATAAGACATGAAATCTTTAAAATCCTGATCAGTGCAGCTTTTGGGAGACATTACAGATCTAAACCATAGTAACCTCAATACGCTGCCTAACATAATGCTGAAAATAGCATTTACTATTGTTTCTAAAACATTGTAGAAGCTTTAAAATGCAACGTGGTTAATAACACCTGACTACAAGGGATGCTTCTTAATCATATAGGTAAAGGAACTGAAATCAGAAGGAAAATTATGATAGTTCCTCTATGTTTCCACTCACGAATTGTGGTATGATTGTTATATAGAACAGAGGCCAAACTGGTCATCTAATCTCTCCCACTGACTAACTTTTGGTTCGGAGATTACAACATATGACCCAAGCAAAAATTAGGCAAATATCCCGCTAAAGCTCAGGTGTCATTTGATGGAATGGCCAGAATTCTCTTGCTCTTGGTCTTTTCTTCATCTTTTTATATCTATTCAGATTCTGGAACTCACAGAAAACAGCATCATAAGAACAGGAGGATACCAGCCCTGGGATAAGGCTTCCTAGGAATTATATTAACCACAGCATATTGCTAGAAATGGAAATGGGGTTACAAATGAGAACCCGTAAAAATGACAAATAAAGAACTTCATTTTTTACATATACCTAATCATTGCTTGCATCAGAGAGCCAAACAGTGAAATGGAACTGATTCCATTGCAGGTAACAAGACTAAACCAGGTAGCCTTGTTCACTGAAAGTTTAATAAAGAAAGGCACTTACCAAACTGCCAGACCCTGTGCGTGACTGCAAAATGGGAATTCAGCTACCCATCTGGAAAATAAATTCAGTGTGGGAATATTTATGAAAGCTTTGTAACTATTAAAGGTTGTATACAGCCCCATGAAAAAGAAATGTAGCATGATGGCCTAAATAAGTAATTAGCTTAATTATTGTGTCTGTGTGTGTGTGTGTGTGTGTGTGTGTGTGTGTGTTTGTGTTTGCATGTGTGTGTGTGTGTGAACAATAATCCGGAGATAGGCATCTCCTGGTCACTTGCAGTGTTTGGTTAAGCAAGCGATCAAAGGCACCGGCTTCTTTTTCTGTTCTCTGTTAACCCAGCATTTTATATCCTGTTGCGTGTCTTCTTACGGCCAGCAGATGGCTGCTTTACCTTTAGGATTTCAGCTACATTTCAGGCAGGAAAGAAGACAAGCACAGGGCAAAAGTCATGTGCACGCTGAACCTGCCCCCTTTAAAAAGCTTCCATCGGAAACCCGGTTAGTGGCCTTTATCTACCTCTTGTTGTTCAAAACTATATTATACACTTATATTTAGCTTCAAGAAAATCTGGGAAATGTAATCTTTATTCAGGACATATCACTGCTACAAACAAAACTATATTAAGTGGAGAAGAAATCTAAAAAAAGGTGAGATGTAAATGAGGCATGAATTAAGAGAGATAATGAAGAGCTTTTGCATTCTTCCAGGAGTTAAGGTTTTGTTACTGGACACACAGGCAGAGGCCATTCAATGATTCTAAGCAGGTAAGTCTCTCGGTTTGGTGGAGTACCAGTTAAGTTGGGACAGGAAAATAGCAAAAAAAGAGCAACACAAAGATGCATCTCTTATTCTCGATCCAGCCGGTCATGGTAGTTTTTGCTAAGTTGGCTGAGTGGGAGTAGATAGAAAATAAAATAAAAAGATATTTTGAACATAGAAGTGAAAATATTTGCAGAAAAGTTTATGCAGGTATATGAGGAAAAGATCCAGAAGGGCCAGTAGGGTCAAGATGGAGACATGAGACAGAGGACAGGACCAGTCACTACGGAAGAAGGACTGGGCGTCACAGAGACTCGGCAAGGTGAGATGCCACGGAGTCAGCTTTGAGATTTCAGTAATTTTATAATTGAATGGTCAAAGAGTTAAACTCATGAGTTTGGAACTCATAGGATAACTAACCTTGGAAAATAAGATGTTGTCAGTCACTAATAGGGGATATTTAATGGCACGAGAATATCTAAGATCTCATTGGGATAAAGGGCAGATAGAGAGGAGGCATTAAAGCTGCCAGGAAAGCCTACAAAACAGCTAAAGAGACACAGGAAAGGTAACCATGATGTAGAAAACATCAGTTGATATGCAGGAATTTTAAAAGGAAGGGTGTCTGAGAAAATTAATATATATGTAATATAATATATATTTACATGTGCTTATTTATAAGTTCAATTGGGGCAAATTACCTCACAAAAATTTGAAATAAAACAAAACTACTGGATCTAAATGCTAGGATATGTGATAAAAAAGATGAAAATGTAAAGTTTGCTTATTTCACGTATAGGTATTTTAGATTTAACGTATATGAATATAAATAGATTTATAAGAAACGGTTATTTATATATTTGTATACTTTGATAAAATCAAAGAAATTTTATGGTTTGCTCGATATTTTAAATTTTATTTTTCCTCATCTAGTAAAGAAAAACCACAAAATTTATTTTGCTCTTTTAACTTTGTCATTAAATGTATCAATTTTGGTAGAAGAAAGGCAATCTCCCATCTCAACATCAGAAGGAATAGCGAAAGTGAAAATGTCTGGAAGATGATAACTGGCTCCAACATGCAAAACAAATGTTCAAAGGCAGAATCAAAGGGCAGACATCAAGGTAAAGACAAAGACATAAACTCCACGCAGATAATAAAGATAATCCACAAAACAAAACAAAAAACCTCTAATTTTATCCTGAGTAAATTGAGTGGATATTTTTGAACTTTATTTTTCATTTACAGTTTGCCCCAGGATAAAATGATAAGCTCTGTTAATCAGAAAAGGTTAATGGCATATTATTTTTTGGTAGATTGATAACAGTCTCTGGATCACATTGTTTGTAACTTCTGTTCGAGAGTACTATTGTACCTCAGCAGAAATCTGATGGAAATGTCAACCGTATGTTTGATTTAACCCACTTAAAGAAAAAAAAAAAATCCACAAGGAACATTATGAGATAATGGAATGTGTAAAATTAATCGCTACTCAAGGGGTCTTTTCCAGTTTTATTCTCTTTGGTTGAGTTCCCTCCCCACTTTAGTCCTCAGATAAAAATTCTCTAATTGGAAGATGTGTTTGTGGCAACTGTACCAGTGCCTACTTTGAGTTACCACTGCATTTATCAAACAATTCCCCCTCTCCTGAGTATTCCCAATACAGTCACCAGCAGCAAATCTCCTTTATTTGTACTTTCTCTGTGTACCTGGTGGATCGTACATTATATTAATTCATAAAACTGACTCTGGCAGGCTCCCTATGGTTACAATTATTAAGGCTGTAACTGAAATGATACCTCTCATATCGATCTTCAAGCAAGTTCTTGTCCAGAAGGTTTTATTTTGCACTGAGACGCGAATGATTACCTCCGCCAAGTGTGCAACTTAATAATCACAAAAACAACTGAATTAGATGATTTTGATTATCAACTTTGAGAGCACCATATTCCAACATCTCCCCCATCTGTCATTGACAAATACAATCTCAACCTTACTTAAAAAAATAGAAATCTACAAAATGCTTTCTTAAGAAAATTATTTTCTCAAAAATTTTCTCATTTGCTTTGCTTTTGCAAAGTACCTAACACACTTCTTAATCTATTTTCTATCATACAAAGACTCTTTTTGCTTGTAGGTTAGTTTTAATAATCTGATTTTATACAAATTTCACTGTCTTCCTATAAGAACTTGGAAAAGTTATAAATCCAGTTGAAATGATAGAAATTAAATAGCATTCTACAGTGCCTATTCGATTAATTTGTTAAAAGAATTGCTACAGATTAATCAGTGTGGTCTCCCTCAGGTCTGCAGGGACAATAGAAGAACTCGATAGTTCTTTCATTTCTACATATCCTCATGGAAAAAGTAGAATAATGACTTTATAATGAAGTTCTTCTGTAAACATAATGTATCCTGAAAAATATTAACAATATTTTTGTAATTGATCAAGTGGGAGATGAATCTCTTTAGGTATTAATTAGGCATATTAAGGTTATTTAATTCCTGGCTAAAAAGAAAATAACAACACTACAGAGAATTTTCCCATCCAGATTTTAAATCAACTTCATATTGTGAGGCATGAATTTTCCCTAGAGTCCTGCAAATAGAAAATTTCCAAGTGGACACTCTGCAGTGGTGGTCCATGTAATCAGAGAAAGAAAGCCACGGAGGGTTAAAAAATATCAAGCCTATGACTTTGTGGGTCATTAGCTCCTTAATGCACCACGAGGGCTCCCGAAACAATGAACTGAGAGTCTTGGGAAGCCACTAGGCTGACCTGAGTGGAAGAAATGAGGAAGAGCACAAGTATTAGCAGTGCACAGTGCTATTAAGACAGTCACAAAAGACTCATTTGAAAATGTATTAACCACCCAGTAAGTTAAAGCCCATCACAGATCAAATACTAAGTTTTGGGACAGGAAACAATTGGTGGAAGTAATTGGCCAATATTCCTGGAGGAAAGACTGAAAGAGAGAGGCTAGAATGGAAATGACCTTCCTGGTAGCCTTTTGAAGCCTTGTGGTTGGGAGATATCCCTTTGTGGTTGGCCGAGACTCGTGAGAATGACTGTCTTCTGTGGGTGGTTTTTTTCCTGAGGAGGCAAGTGCCTGAAAATAGAAGCTCTAATGTCTCCATGACATGGAACAGTCCTCTGCATAGCAGACCAAAGAAAACTGGTAGGTTTACTATTGGCACTTGTATTCTCAACCACGGTTCTTGGGTCCAAAATGATCTCTGGAGGAATTTTTATGAAACAATGTAACTATTTTTGCATGAACCATCTTCCTTGAACTTAAAAATCTGTGCAACAGTTTCAGAGAAGTCTTCTAAAGACTGCAAACTGCTAGTATCTCTGAGGAAATATAATAATCACTCTGAAAACCCAACCAGGTAGATGTGGTTGTGGAAAAGAGAGGCATATCCAAGTCATAGAATCACGAAAGGGAAGCTATCTATTTGAATAATATAATAACAACACAATATAATTGAATGATATAATACATACCTAAAATGAAATTTTATAATACATTGAAATTAAAATATACATTTTTGTACAAAAAATTATTTTAACATTGACAAATTTCAAGGGAAATATTCCATAGTCAAATTGAATGTAAATTTACACTTTTATCTTCAAAATTTTTTTGTACCACCACACGATTGTATGACAATGGTTGTCTCATGTCCTTATGCAAAGTCATTCAGGATACTTTTGTTCCACAAATAGAAGTGCTTACAAAATAATATTTTGTGGAAAAAATAGGATTCAAAGTTGTTATTGTATATTAACATTTTTCAAAGTTTCATTAGTAATTTTTAAAAAACAAGAAAAATACCCGTTGAAATAATAATCAAATTACATTTTAATGTAGTATTAAATACAGTATCAAAGATGGAATTGATACATATACACATAAAACAAGCTATTCAAAAAATAATCAATATATATCTTAAGAAGCCTGGCATTTTGATCTGCTAGTTAAAAATATAAGAAATAGCTCTACTTTTTTTTTTTTGAGACTGGGTCTTACTCTGGTAGTTCAGGATTGTCCTGAACTAGCTATGTAACCCAGGCTGGCCTCAAACTCATGGCAGTCCTCCTGCCTCCTGAGTGCTGGCATTATGAATGTGCGCCATTATGCCCGGTTTATGTGCTGGGAATCAAACCCAGGACCCTGTGCTTGCTAGGCAACCCCTTTTTCTGCTGTGCTATTCCTGTAGCCCCTAAGACATATGTACATACTTTTTTTTCCTTTGTTTTCTTTGGCACTTACAGAAAAATGCATATAGGATGACTTTTATAAAATGTAATTACCTGTTAATATACTATTATCAACTGTTTATTTAACTTGCATATCTGTAATTTAAGCAGAAGTCTATAAGGAAAATTTACTTTCTTAGCAGATAGTTCTCGTAGACCTGAAAACTTTAGTTCCAAGATGGTTCACTCACAAGTTTAGAAGCTTGTTGTTATTGTCCCCTGAAGGATCAAATGGAGCCAAGGACCTGCTTTGAAGAGTGAGTGTTCCATGAGTAACAGATGGAATTTGTGTCACCTTCATGTATGAGTTTTGAAACTCTCATGAAGTAGTTTTTGTTGTTATAGACATGCCAGATTCAATTCAAGGAAACATCAGTTCTTTGTGGAGGAATGTTGTGGACATCAGAAAAAAACACATTGCCGTGCAATTGAAATTTAGAATTGCTGTAGTCCCTGCCTCTCATCTCTCTCTCTCTCACTCTACTGAGACAGTCTCCATAAAGTGGGAAAAATAAGAGCTGGCAATGCACATGCTCAGTGTGGTGTGTTATAAAGAAAAAGGGTCTCTCTATCAGTAGCTAAAGCCAAAAAATTCTAGACACACAGAAATTTTTTTTTTAAAAAAAGGAAGAAGACTCTCCGTATTGTCTAGGAATTGTTTTGAAACTCAACTTATAAAAACAATACCACTACAGCATAAATAGTCTTGTTGGAATAAGAAAACAAAGGTATAACTTTCGTGCTAGCCATGCAAGCCCAGGTCCATGGTGTAAAAAAATTTAGACATCGTTCATCCGTGTCTAAGAAAATGTATATATTTTTTTTACTTGTCATTTAACTCTTGGGTGTAGAAATTGGGGAAGGGAGGGAAAAAAGAGAGAAATAAGAAGGTGTTAACTCTTTACAGAATCAGCTTGACATCAGTCATGTGGCTTTATGAGGTGCACAGGGGACTTTGCTCCCTCCTGTTAACATTCACCATAATAACTCAGTTTGCACAGGAATTAGTACCATTTTGGGTTCCTGACTCTGGCATCCAAATAGGGCAAATGTTTGAGGACGAAAAATTTAACATATATCTGAGACAACTTTGGGTGCCAAGAACCTGGGAAGAAAAAGGACACGGGCATTTGGGTGAAGAGAAACAGTGTAATAAGAGACCTCTCCAGTATCAGGACCCCATATAGCAGAAAGGATATTACACAGCAATTTACACCTTGGAAAGAGAATGAGCACGATCTCAGGGAGGAAAAGTGATCGTATATAGTTTGGGCTGGAACTCTGTATCACGAGGGTGGGTCAAAGTACCAAAGTTATCTGTGAAGGAATGGAGCTCAGTTGTGAGAGATTAAGCCAATGCTAGAGTCAGGCTAGGAAGATAGTACAAAGCCACAAAAATCTGCAAAATCTGACCCAGCACTCTAACCAACAGCAGAGATTCTAAGTTAGATATTTGCCATCTCCCAATCCCAAGAGGCTCCATGAATCATCATCTTCCCAAGATAGTGAAACGTAAGAGCCAAACACAATCCTTGCTCCTATTAATTTGCCCAGGAGCTAAGATAAGGACAGGAGACTTGAAACTCGAAATCTCTGCGTGTTCCGATTTGTCTACTTTGGATTATCTCCCTCTCCTCCTTTTCTTTTTTCTCTTCTTCTTTCTTGCTCTGGCTAAAGGTAAAGTGCAGGTGTTACACATCTGTTTGCTGGAAAGAAAATCAACCAAAGGACAATAGGCTCTCTCCTTCAATTGATGCTTAAAGTTGGAACCACATATAAAGACAGTCTGTGAATCGTCAGTTAGCGCAAAAGAGTAAAAGACAGGAATGTAAAATTAGACCAAAAGTTTCTCCACTGTGATTGCCCTTGCTCTTCGCAGCTTGTTCCTTCTCTTGACTAGTAGCCCATGGCAGTTGACTCAACTGGGGAGGTCAGCTTCCCAGCAGCCCAGGTCTCAGGAAGAAAGGACAGAAACATGTAACTAGAAATGACACCGCTGCTGATGCAGCTTGTTGCTCTCCGTGCTTATATTACGAAGGATATCATGTGAGCTGAATTGCGAAGAATAGCATTCGACAGGGTGAAGGGTGCACACACTAAAGGGAAGGCAAGATGCTCGACAAGGCAGAAGTCTGAAGGACAAGTGCCTTCAGCATCAACTGAAAGTCTTACTCTATAAAAATGACCTCAAAAAATTTGGACAGCACGGCACAGCCAATCCAGGGCTACTAAACTAGACGAACTGATTTAGTTGTGCTACCGTCTAACTAGCTTGCTTAGGAATTTTCCTTTGATGACACTGATTTGAATGAAGCAAGACTATTTGCTTTATTCATATTTTCTTCACTACAGTAGTTAATTGTTTTGAGAAGGAAGAGTCAGGTAAGAAAGGGACCACGTTCTTGTTTGTGTGGCCTCAAGGGAACACTGTACGTCTCGGGAAGTGGATAAGCAGCTAATACTTAGTTACTTAGTATCTTTAAGCCTTTGTTAGAAATCAGTGGTATTTACATGAAAAGCTGATTCTATACCACAAATACCATTGTGGGCACCTTGATGAAAGTCATATTACTTATTAGAATAATACTCTTCCTGGGATACACAATATTTATAGCAATGTTTTCCCTGTAGAAATTTTAAAAAAATATTCATTTAACCTGTGGTCCTATTTCCTTACCCTCCAAATGCATATAACAATTTCGCTGGTATCATACAATGCTACAACTTCTATGAAATGAAAATATATAAAATTATCTTAAAGAAACAAAATATTTTTTGATACCTTCACATTCAACTTAAAATTTATTCCTTGACTATTATTATGACAAACACTCTGACAGTATTTCTGACTACACGGATTCAGTGGATATAAACTATAACTTAAAAAAATAAATGTCTTCTCTTACAATTTGTCTTATCACTATTGCAGTTTGTATTCCTCCTTTGTTTTTAGCTCCTAACACAGATTGACATTTATGGGCCTTAAACTTTCCTTCTACTTTTTTTCCCTCAAACTCTTGGTTTGTTCTTTGTGGTTCAGGATTGGGTAGGGAGCAGGTTATAATCCTTGGAAGTTTTCTTTTTTTCTAACTATGATCACTTCTAAGAATTTACTGTACGCACTGGGAGTGTGGCCCAATCCTTACAATCACTGCAATATGAGTAGCTGTCAGTCACAGATGTTTCCTTGCAGCTGGTTTTGTATCCAAGGAAAAAAAAAGAAAGTAGAGTTTATTTCTCTAGACATATCCTTGTGTTATGACGGAATAAATATCCCTTTCTCCACCGTGCACTGAAGCCTCTCACTCCTAATTGCTATTGTTAAGAAATCCATCTACTCTTTGTCAGTCTCATCAGGAAAGCCTCACAAATCATGTGAAAGCAGCTTCTCCTAAGCTGAAATTGTAAATAATTTTAATAGTATAAAAAGACTAAAGTACCCTATGCTGTTTACAAGAAAGTTATGAAACATATATTTAAAATTTTCCAACCCCATATTACTAGCTTTTGAAAGTTTTGTCAGCCAACATCTTATTTCTTTTCATCGTTAATCTCAGATCCCAAATTATCTTCTTCATAGCTGCCTTCACAATGCCCTATTTCCTGAGGGGTAAAATGACCGAACCCACATAAAGGATATATCATAAATACTCTCTACATTCTTACAAGAATTTTGCCATAAACCTTCTGTTGAGCTTGTGGCCAACATTTCAAAAATGATTTTCAACATTTTCTTTTTTTATTGCTGTTGAGTTGGTGTCTTTCACTGTGGCCATATGAGGAAAATCAAATTAGTGAAGCCACAAGTTACCAGAGAAATGCAAAAGTATGGAATAGAAACAAAATCATATTTTTAACAGAAACTTCTACTCAAGTCATCTCATGAAGAGCAAAATATATTGGCTACTGTTTTATGAAAAATGCCATTTTAAAAATTTATTCCTTCAAATGTACCTTTTAAGGTGTGAGTGTACCATTTTTATTTTTAGAGCATATTACAAAATTTTTTTAAAAAATTATCTTTTCAAATAGTCCCCAGACCATTGGATTCTACATTTGTTTTACATCCATTCATGTCTTATGGTCTAAATTTCTCATTGCATGCTTTTTAATACCAGTGGTTTTAAATCTCTGTCCCTAGACCAATATAATGATCATCCTATGTTACTTGATTTTCAAAATATTCCTGCTTGGCCATATATTTTATCAGCCTCCACATTAAAAAAAAAAAATAGGCTCTAAATGAACCACTGAGAATTCTCCCCTAAATGTCCAGGATCTCAATTTGGGAATTATCACTCTTCCTGATTGATTTTTCCCCAAACCCTTTGATCTTTTAAAAATGATAGGCCAGCCCAGGAGAGAGCGCTAATGAGCAAACTCCTGCACTGCTGCTGCTGCTGCTGCTGCTGCTGCTCCTGCTGCTATGTGCAGGGCCGAGGATAGAATGGTCCCTCTTCCACGGGGAGCAACCATAGCAGAGCTATTAAAAAAAATAATAATACTATTTTGGCAGTTTCCCTCAATTTGAAAACGGAAAAGTTTTAAGATGGTAACCAGTGAAGAGTCTTTTTCTCCGCAGATGTCTGGGAAAAGCAGAAACATAAAAATGTTTCTGTAGACTTTAAAAAGTCAGAGAGAGCTAATGACATCTCTCATACTAAAAAAAGCTTAGACAGTGTTTCCCAATCTCTTCCACGTAATGCTCAGAAAGAGGACCATCCGGTTAAATATTAACATACATAGTGCTAAGTGTAAACAATGCATTTTACTCCTTGGCCATATCGTACTTGACATCAAACTTCTGGTTCTTTTTGTATTCAACTTGTATTAAAGATCTGATAGGAAAGCGAGACTTTTCACGATGTATATTGATTGCTGAGAATTCTGGGCATGCGTCCAATTAGACATGAAAACAGCCTGGTTTCTTTTTCTTTCAACACTATTTGAAGAAAATGTTCTCCTTTTTATTATATCGCACAAATTGTAATCAGTATTTTTTTTATCAAAGTTACACATGAGGTTAAGATGTTATTCTAGAAACCTTTTGATTATATAAAACAGTCCTCCAGCTTCCTTGTGTCCTTCCTTACTTATTAATCCCAACTCCTAGAGGCAAACACCTTCAAAAGATCTAGTTTGAGTTTTGTATTTGCTTTTCTTTTAATCTTCACTTTCATAATATTATTCATAGACTTTTTTTCTTGTCGATCTCCTGTAGGCATTGTGTCCTGGCTTTCTGTTAGGAAGGTTTCATATTATTTCTCTAACATGTCATACCTTCTTCCTTCTCTTCTATTTTTTCATTTCACCATATCTCATATTTTGCTTCAATAGTTCACATTATTGTGATTTTTAAAAAAATATTTCTAAGACATGTAAAATTATATAATCTTAATCTTTGTGCATGCAACTATTTTCATGGAGTTAATGATTGCTATAATTGTGAATTGATCATCACATTTATAGGCAATGGAAAGATGCCACATAATTTCTGAGGTTCCAATTTATGTTTAGCTAAGAGTTACAACTTCTAATAATCTTTCACTGATCTTTCTTTTCCTCTGCCTCTCCCTTTTCCTGTCTTTCTTTCTCTCACTCCTGGACTATTTACTTTTTGTAAAATTTCAATTCTTTTTTTTTGTTTCCAGTGAGCTATAATTGTAATGTAAGAAGCATGTATTCACTCATTTTACTGCATATTTGGGAGACTTTTGATCAAAAGGGTCATATCATGGAATTCTTGAGTATTCAAAATTTTCTATTATAATATTATAATACCAGTCTTACATTTTATTATTTTAAAATGTTATATATTACCTTTCAAAACCATTAATATTTCTAATTTTCATTTAATAATATTTGTGCCTGCTTTATGTCCTTTTTATGTTTGCTTATTTTAATGGTCTTAATGCATTTCACAAATTCTTTATTAAAGGGAAGATTATTTTATTCAGGGCTTAGAACAATGCATTGGACATATCTAGCACTCGATGAATATTTCTTAATCGTTAGGTAATAATGAGATTCTATTATGCGTGTGTCTTAATTACTTTCTCATTGTTAGGACAGAATACCTGACATTCACAACATAAGTGAAGAAAATTTCAGAAGACTGCAGTTCAGTCATGGGTGGCGGGCATTGGTGGAAGCACATGGCATAGCCAGAGACATGCTCATAACACGCTGGACAGGAAGCTTAGTGAAGAAAAGGCAGAATTCAAGGCACCCTCGTGCCCTGTCCCAGTTCTATGCCCTTTCTAGGTCAAACCTCAATATTCTGCCCCTTCAGGCTTAAGCCCCAGTGATCCACCCATTTCAGATCACATGCCTGGTATGTGATCAGATCACATGCTCATAATCTACTATACGCCCTTGATTCACCACACATCTGTAATCTATAATCTATCTCATGCCTGTCTACCGTCATGCAACTGTAATCCAGCCCTCCTCACTAGGCTCCACTTCTTAACAGCACATGGTTCCATGGGCATTCTACAACATTCAAATACATGACGTTTTTGGAAAACATTCTAGATTCAAAACACTGTTTTTGCCTCAGTTATTCCTGAGAGGAATGCTGAGAATATAGGCTGACGGTCTCATTGCTTGTTAGGAACTGAATCTCTTGGTTTGAAGTCCCAAGCGCATCTTCCCTCTGAATTGCCAGGTGATCTTGAGTCTAGATTCCAGAAGCTAACTGGTTTAGTGCTGCCTCATGAAATTCTGGAACTGTCACCTGGCTATGTGCACCAGGTGTCATAATGAGCGTGGGAGTTCAGGCTTTCTGAGCCATAGCCTTGAGTGCCATCTTTCATGGTGTCGGCTACTGACAAATGCTGATCCGTTCTGTGAAAACAGGGAAATGTGTTAATTATTTTTTCATTAGTACTCTCTTCTGATACAACTTTAAATATAGGCTTATCTTCCTTTATTTACAAAGTAATAGTAGTGTTTTCATACTTTTTTTTATCTTCCAAGATGTTTGCGACATGTCCTCCTTTACGCTCATTTTCTTCTCCATGACTTTGGGGAAGATAGCACAGTTTTTCTTTAATTATAACTTTAAATGAAAATTAGTAGATGGGAAGACCAAAATATAAAGTTAGCCTACTATTTTTGACTAAAAATCTATCCAGGCGTCCTTACCCTAGCAGGTATAATATGTAAAACATATAGATAACTGACAATCATTTTCCAGCACCAGTATTCACAAAATGAAAATGAATAACACTAATTTGAGTGAATTTGATGGTAAAGTTGATACACATGCATCTTCCTGATTTCCAAAGTATTGCTATCATTATTTGTCTCAGATAATATTGTAATACATATAAAGACAATATTTGAAATATAATCAAAATAGAAAACAGGCTCTTGGTTAGTTGAAAAGTAATAGGGCAAGAATGTCATAAACGTTATCCCATAGCTCTATCTGTAAGTAAATCGATTTGGTTAGTAAGCAAGTACTTGCTGAATATTTTTTTGCAAAACAATAAATTCAGTATTTAAAAGCTTTGATCTCAGAATGCATGAGATTTTAAGTAAGACAAGTTTGTGCTAACAAACAGCTTCTGATCCTTGTTTACTGTGTGATCATTTCCCACTTGCCTTAAATTCATTATCTGCACAATCAAAGTAATAATCATAGCTATATCATGGCAAAGGGAGAATAGAGTACTTTTTAAACACCACTTACTTTTGGAAAAAAATCAACTAAACTTTAATCCTGCCTTTACCGCTGACTACCTTATTGCAGTTAAGCTCATCTTTTCAGAGCTGTAGTTCTGTGACTTAAATACTCAGATTTTGGTGTATTATACGGTGAAAGGATGAAATTTAGATTTAGAAGATGCAACTTTGGACTTCAAGCCAAGCTACTTATAAAAGGTTAAGGCTCTGAAAACTTGAACATGATATTGATGTATTTTTCATGTGAGAAGGCTGTAGTTCATCAAAAGCCCAAGGTGAGCTTGAGGTAGGCAAAATTCTAAGATCTTTCTAAGATCTCTACTTCCTGGTGTACATACCTGATGTAAAAATATCTTCATATATGTTTAAAGGTTTTCGTAATGAAATGCTTTCAGTGTGCCTTTAAACAGTTAGTTTCTTGAAGGGGAAAAATGAATTATTATAAGAAGACTTTGTAGAACTATGAAAGAATGTCATAAGTATATTGACTTAATGTTCATTACTCATTTTCTAGAATATAATTTCTCATTCACTAGACGAATGGCAAACATGATATATAATAATGAGGGCTTACCATGTGTCCTAAGTTGTATGGATAGCTAGATAGATAGACAGACTTTATAATACAGTAGTATGAAGTATAAGTACAATACTATGCCATATTTTACAACTGATGAAATAAAAGCAGCAACTGGTTAATAAGATTTTCCAGATAAAGTGATAATAGAAATAATAATCTGCATAACAATACAAAGTATTTAAAAGTAAAATTCTATTGATATTTATTTCTATATCGATTTATATAGCTATATACCCTTGTAGTTTTTTCCCTAAAGAGAGAAACTGAATCACAAGCACAGTTTATATTACCTAGATAAGATAATTATTATCTAACTAGTTATTTTCATTATAGACAACTTGAGTGAAAATTTTTGAAAATTTAACCTCATTTTCAACGAGAGAAGATGCCAGAGGTATTATGCAAAACCATGGAAGTCTGTCTGGAAAAGTCTAACAACTACCTGGTTCATATTTTGCAAAGAATTAATATATTTCTAACAAGGTACCTTAAGGAGAACTTGCTGAGGACAAGATGAATTCAAAAATATAATAGGCATGGGTAAATAAAAGCAAAGTTTCATAGCACACTGGAACTTTGTGGTTAAGTCCTGAGAATCTATTGATGAGTAAAACATGGCCTCTATCCTAAGATTTTCTTTACTGGACATTTGCCTTTTCTTGTTTCATTTTCAATAAATTAGTTGTATGTGATTCTTAGCCTTACATCTTTGAGATGTGATTTGCTAATCAAAATGATTGGTTCAAGGAATTCTGATATTGATTCATACTACATTAGTCAGATAAAAGAGTTTTAGATGGCTCTACACAAACTTTTTTATATTTTCACCAGAAAAACGTAGTAAAACTATAAATTCAAAGCAATTCAATTACTAGTTGTATAATATAGTTTTCAACAATATCATATTTCTGAGTCTCTGACTAGGTATTTGCTTTTAAGAACATATTTAATTTATTGGTGCTAGCCTGAAGGTCAATCAGAAAAACAGAATGAGGGACCCAATTTCTTATGAAAATGTACTGCCTTTAAGAATTTTTTTGGACAGAAACAAATGGCAGATTTTCTCTTATAAACCGTATGTTCTTACATTTCTGATATCTGGGATCAGCAGCTTGCCAGAAACATTCCTAGTCAACGCCAGACTACCTCATAAAGGTGTCCAAAGAAGTCTGTTCTGATTACTGAAGTTGTTGAACTAGTCTTGACTTCAAACAGTAGATATTTCCACACTTTAGTGGTATATGACAGCTCTATTCATTCCACAATGTCAAATTCTTTGGTTTTGGCCATTGGGTATTTATGCATTTCTGGCTAGGGAAGCAGAGAAGACTAATTTGATTCTAGAGCCAAAAGTTTTTAGGCCCTGTTCCTTTGGAACTTGGACTGGAGGATTTTGGCACTCTATAAAGACTAGGACAGATCAAGTAGTCACACATAACTAACTGACTCGACAGAGCATATTTAGAGAGAAAGATCATGCCTGCACACTAGATAACCATTCTCCAAGGCGGACTGACAACACCCTGAACTCCATCACCCTTAAAAAAAAACACACAAGGAAAACACAGCTTTAAAGCACCTTCCGGCGCTGCTCTCCAACGCTGCCTGATTGGTTTTGCTGCCATAGGCCAGGCTGCAGATGCAGGCATTACCGTTGTTCTTACTTACGTCTGTCTGCTGTCTGCTAACAAGCATTCATATGCTTTGGATCATTAAAGTCACAACCTCCGATGCCAATCTATTCCTCTCCACGGATTTGCCGTAGATTGGAAAGAGAGATGCTATTTTTGCTTCTTTTTCTTCCCACTTGGACCCCTGGTCAAGGTGATTTCTGAGGTCTGAATATCATAGCTTGCACCCTTTGTCCCCACTGAACATATAAATTGTGTTCCTGTTAAGCTTATTCTTTCTGCCTGATTTATTTCATTTGCTGTTGTATGTGCCTTTTGAATGCAAGGCATGTGATTTGTGCTGGAACTGCTACAGACAAAGGTACTGTGACTTAAACTATTTCCTGGTGCCACTGTCATCCACAAGCCTGCCGTACTTACACTCACGGTAAATGTCTTCTGACAGACTCCAGGTGGTAGGGATTTTCACAGTCCAACCCATTTCAGTGTTAGAATGTATCATTTGAAGTGCTGTGAATTCTTCCTTCTCATCTTACTGTTGGTGGCAGGGTGAGTACAGTGGTACATCTACCTGTACAAGACCACACGTGTTCCTGATTAAAATCAGCAGTGTAGAAATCCAAGTTTCTCTTTCAGGGAAGGTACAGAGGATGTATATTGTACAAAGAGAGAAAGAAAAAACTGTCACTGGTGTAGTATTATGCAGGCTGCCCATCTAAGCCCATCATTGCCTGGCACCTACACACTAAGGGCAAGGATCCAGCCAACTTGTGAGTGGGCACCATGCCATGTGAGCAGATGGGCATGGAAGTCGGCAGCCAGTAGACCATGTATGTGCATCAGCGGTGGGTGTTGAGGGCACGATTCCCAGAGGAGAATGTCCTAACAGCTGTCTGGCCTGAGCCAACATTCTTACAACCAAGGAAAAGTGCCATCCTTCAATCCTGCTGAGTCGGATTAACCTTCAGAACTAAATCTGCATTTCGGCAGCAGAAGGTGAGTTTGGGGTCTCTGAAAACCTCTAAGAATAAGTGAAGAAAGAAAAGGGGAAGATACAATTATCAGATACAGGCTGAAAACTCTGAGGGCATTCAGGGAACTTATTTCATATATTTGACTGAAAGTATGTTAATTCTTGAAGAAGTGTCACAGTTGTTAAAAGAGTTGCCTCCTTCCATGTTTTTTTTTTTTTTTTAAGTGACCTTTCAACGTAGGCATATCATTTTTGGCAAATACATTTTTTACTTTAAGTAAAGAAATAAAAATATATTTAAAAATGGTATCAGGAGGCTGTAAAAAGCATATTATAGGTAGATATCTTTGTTAAACACTAAATATCATGGGTTAAACCTCATGCACAATGGATCATAGCTTTCCAAAAAAGGGGGGATTTCTTATTAAATTATTGAATATAAGTTTGGAGAAATAAGAAGAAAATGTGACAATTCAATCTACACTCTAGGAAATGAAAATATGTTTGTTTGAGCCTTACAATAAAGGCTGATGCTAAATTAAGGATTTCCTGTGCTTAAATATTATGAAAATGGAATTAGATTGTTCCGGCTGAAGAAATCTAAATGATGATTTTGTAATGATTTGTTTTATTTAATTTAAATAAACAGAACATTTTAAAAATTTAGACATTTAATAATTACTTGCTTTACATTTTGTATCCTTATGATATATTTATGAGATTGTTTTCCTGGTGTTCCTTTTCGCTGTTTTCAATTTTTTTTCTTCAAAGATAACACCTGACTTTAAATTGTGGAAAATAAGTAAATTTGGTCAAGAATTCTAGATAATTGTTCTTGTCACTCTGAACTGTTTTCTCTGTTGTTTATTTCAGCACAGTAAATACATCCTTTAGAGGGAATTAAATTAGTGGGTAGATTTTTTGTTTGTTTGTTTGTTTCTGGTGGTAAGAACTACAACTGCAGCTTTAACAATTTATATAATGTCTTGTATCTAATACCATGATGGTATTTTAAGTAAAACGAAATATATCTCCTTTGTCTTCATTTTCTCATTGAATTGATGCAAAATTTTTATGATTCAGGGTATAAAATGATCCTAGATATCCGTTATAGAAGAATAGATAGAGAAATCTGCTATGGTTTATATCTGGAGCACCCCCCAGCCCCCAAGCCTCTTCTATTTGGATATATTGGGATCTTATGGAACTTTGTGCTTGTGGGACTTGAGCGCTGTCTGGAAGGAGCAGATTCTTGGAGTTTGATGTGAAGGGATTGTGTCAACTTGTTAAGACTGGGGGGGGGGGCACCCAGGCCAGAGCTTTTAGGTGTATGTGATTAACTTGTGGGCCAAGAAGTGAGGAAGGGGCACCCACCCTGGATGTGGGGGTCCAACTGGCAGCTTGAACTTAGTAAAGGAAGGTTTTTCTTCCAAAGAAGGCTCTGGCTTTGCCGGAGTCTCTAGACATCACTCATTCCTGACGTAGTTTTCTGTCTGCAACGCCATGAGCAACTCTCCAGCCTCTGCCATGTGCTCCAATCCTTGCTGGCTGCCCATGAATGGACTGTATGAGACTTTCCAAAACTATTAGTGAAAATAAATTTTCCCTTCCTTAAACTGTGGATATTGGATATATACCAGCAACAAATAAGTAATTAAGACTACACACACGTGCGCGCGCGCACACACACACACACACACACACACTTCTGGAATATCATTTAATTATAAAGAAAAATAAAATTCTGACTTTTGTGCCAACGTGAATGGAAATGGAGAGCATTGTGTGAAGTAAAATAAGTAGGAACAGAAAGGCAACTAATGTTCACGTGCAGATGATGTCACGGTTTGAAAGATGGCTTCTTCCAAAGGTCCTTGTGCTATTGGGAAGTCCTTGGTAATACTGGAGAATTCTGCAGAATTTTTGAAAGTGCGGCTTTACTGGGGTCATGTCCCAAAAGTGGTTGTGAGACTCTGGCCTATACTTTTTCTCCATTAAAAAAAAAAAAAAATCTCACCTAAACATACGTGATCCCACTGGAAAAAACTATCATTAAAACAATATGTAAAATGCAGTTGGCATTCATTGAACTGTCAACTATCACAATATTCAAATAACTCTGCATCATTTCTCGAGTCTGTAATTTTTTTAAGAAAGGTCTCACTGTAGGCTAGGGTCGTTCTGAACTCACTATGTAACAAAGGCTGACCTCAAACTCATAGAAATCCTCCTGCCTCGGCTTCAGGAGTGTTGGAATTATAGGCATGCACCACCACACTCGACATAACATGTGCTGAGGTATCTACCTTGGGACGTTGTGTCTGCAGTAAAGTACTGAACCACGTCCCCAGCCCTGTTGTGGTAATTCTTGAGGGCACACATGAAGATTAGAATTGTGCAATGTCCATCTTCTATGTGAACGGGACATCTCAATCAAAGAAAGACCTTGGAGAGAGGCCTTGTACTGAAGGTATCCAGAAACAGTAGGAGCAAACTGTAGGATATAATGCACATTTAACAAGCAAAGCATGGCTATGTATGCAATTAATTTTTATTTAAATAGAAAGATCACAACAAGACAGTCTGATTTCCATCTTGGAGGAATACATGTGTCTGAACTAAATAACAGAAGGGCAGACTATGGAGCAAGTGCTTCACTTCGGCAGTCCTGGACATCGGGAATACAGTAAAGGTTGAGATGAACTCAACTAGACCCAGTGCAGGACTCTAAGCCTGACGAGTGCCACAGGTGACACAGATGATGACCACGGCTATTCAACAAGTTTTATAATGTTGATAAAATTAAATTAGTCCTCAGGAGGTTTTGTGAACTATTCCCTTTCTCTTTTTGCATGGGAGAAAAGATGTAATGAGGAGTGTCAGATTTCTGACTGATAATATACAAACAAAAGAGGCTTAGGGAACAGGAAAGGGAAAAAAAGAGGCATTTGCTTGTGGATGTCAACGATGGTACTTGGAAGACATTTTTCTTGCCCTAAGGAAAAAGAAAGCTATATACTTATCACATCTAATAAGGCACAAAACATGAATTTGATCTTTCTTTTATTTACTTAGTTGCGTCACTGTAAGGTTCTGAAAAGAGGGCTGGAGGAATAGCACGGTGGTTAAATTGCTTGCCTTGCAAGCTCAGAACCCTGGGTTCGATTCCTCAGCACCACATAAAGCTGGATGTGGTGGTACATGTTTGTGATCCCAGCACTCAGGCAGCTCAGACAGGAGGATTGCCATGAGTCCAAGGCCAACATGGGCTCCATAGTGAGTTCAGGACCAGCCTAGGCTAGAAAATGAGACCCTATCTCAAAAAACAAAACATGAATATGTAGTCCACATTCATATCCCCCCACGTGCGCGCGCGCGCACACACACACACACACACACACACACACACACACCTGAAAAGATACACAAGGAAAGTTGCAATAATCATAAAACCTAAAAATTTCTATATATACTTAAAATTAGAAGACTTAATTTATAATAAGCTAAACTCTCCAAGCTTAACTTCTGTTTTTTTCTGAAGAGCTGTTATCTACCAAACACCTATGACGTGAAAAAAATAACTATCATTTAGATCAATGTTAAATATTTTCAATTAAACCACTGTGAGTACAAGAAAAAATTGACCACACATCGAAATTTCAAATAAATAAAATTTCATCAATTTTATTAGTTTCTGATTCCAATGGGTGTAAGATATAAAGTCTGGCAAATACATCACATGAAAATTCGAATACAAGAATTGCGATGCATCAAAAAAACCCTCAAGAAACTGTGAACATAAAAACTAAAGTTAACTACAGATTTATTTCTGTTTCTGCCCCAGTATTCAAGGATGTTGCTAATGAGAGCTATGCCTTAGAAAATAGCCAAGTCTGTGAAAGTGTTGGAACAAATTAATGCATTTCCTCAAATGGTTTTATTTCAATTCTAAGCCACAAGATGTAAACTTTCATCAAAAATGGTAATCTATTTAAAATCCGAGTCATGTGGAATGTTTCATGTTTATGTATAACTTTGATAGTAGGTCCTCCTACACAAGGAAAACAATATACCCAAGTTGTGTTACTTTTATACCATGTAATATCTTGCATACTAATCTCAGCCACTAGGCGCTTACTGTTTAGATAGATTAAAACGGAGGAAAAAAGGCACAGAAAGTAAAAAGAAGAAAACTTGAAAAAATGACTTTTTAAATTACTCTTCTATGACAAAAATATACCTAAAAACTATGATGCCTAGTTTAATATGAACTAAATCAAACTTAAAGAAAAATGTGCATTATGCTTCCTGAACAATTTACTTTGTTACTTTACTTTGGGCACTTAGAAGTAAAGAACAGGTAAAGGGGCAGAGAGGTAAAGATGGAGACAGAGATGTAGATTGTGAAAAGAAGAAAACAAGGGTTTTTTTTTTTTAAGTAATTTTAGCCATAAGAGAATACAGATAAGAAGATAGCTATGCTTTGAACCTTTTCTGTGGCAGCTACACATCATTCTTATTTATAAAACATGACAGTTAAATAAGATGGAGTCATTGAGAAAAAGATTTTTCACTTGCACAAAAAAAATGAAGTAGGGCATGACTTCTTTTAAATCCTCAAAGCAAGAGTTAATATCAACTGAAGTATTTATTATCAAAACTTAATTATTGAAGATGCAGAGGAGTGTGGCAGAAACCATCTGACACTTAACGATGTCACTGTAAAGGAAATCTTGAGTGATATTCTTAAATAGAGCACAGAAACTTTGAACTGATGAGGTCTCCTTTTTGCTAGGATATGAGGAATGAATTAGAAATGCATAACATTTTAAAAGCTAAGTGGTGAAGTGGTATTGCAACCAGTATTTCAAAATTTAAGCTAACAAAAGGATGAGGCTATGACAATTTACATCTGTGGTAAATACACATGTCCGCATATGCTTATAAAGAAAATCTAACCTATGCACTATTTAAGAACATTTGAAGACTAAGGATACATACATAAGTAATACTGAGTTTCCTCAGAAAAAAATGTAGGTCTTCATTAAGAGAGAAACTAACTATACAAAATGAAGTTTTATCTAGCCACTACCATCATTATGGCTATTCAAGTTGTGAAATTTCAAAAAAAAAAAAAAACTTAATGAAGTATTCCCAGATTCTGAAATTTATCTTCAGGCAATTTGGAGAATAAAATGTACAGTTTCAGTATCTGATGCATTTAAAAGTCCTGACATTCTTAAGAAAGATAGATGTGTAAACAATGAAGCACTCTCTTTGCAGCCTTAATCGTAGAGATATTTGGTAATGTTAATAAGAATACATGGAACTTGTACTGACATACAAGTGTACTGATTATGAAATGCTTTCTAGGTTAAAATGAATCAATCACAATTATTTCTGATTTTTTATACTGTGATATTTCTTAGAGGTGTACCATAAGGACTTGTAAAATTATCAGAAAATAGTAATGATCTATTTAAAAATTCTTATATATATAAGTGCTATAATTTTCTTTTTTTATACTAGGAAAGCCACTTTAGAAGAACCGATTTTCGCTTTAAACTTACCTCATAAGATTTTGGTTGACCCAAGTTTTCTTTACAAGCTTTATTTCAATCAAGTATATCAAGTACAAATTGTTTGACATATCCTAAATTTCCCTGATCTCTTCATGAGACAATTAAGCCACTTTGGATTCAGAATTCTCTAAATCATTAGTCTCAGTCAGCGTAATCTGATTTAGATTGGTAACATATTTCTTGGCTTAATGTGATACTGAGAAGAACATTGCAGCAAAAGGCAGGTGATGAAAGTTCTTTTTTCTCAACATCTTCATAACTTGGTTGAACATGATAGATTGGCTAGATTATTGATTCAGAAATGATCAACAGTATTACTCCCCCTAAAGGAATATTATCATGATTCATAATGGATTCAAAACCTTATTTCTGTCTTCCCAAATAAAGGTGTAAAAATTTGTAACTTTGACCCTCTAAATTTCCAACTTAGAAATATCCTCTTCCTAGCAGGGAGGTGTCTCAACTTTGCAGTTTTCTGGGAATTTTATTATATAATATATACAAAACATGGTAGTTGAGGCTTAAGTTTAGGTTAAATATCACATAGGCCTTTTACTAGTTATAGATTTATAAAATCATTTATGCTGTCTCTACTTATATTTCTGTATGACAAGACAGGGTATTATTATTGACGTCTTAGGATTCAGGGGAGAAATAAACAAGCTAATGTATGCAAAATACACAGAAAATTACCTGGCAACTAATAAGCACTCCACAAATATTAACAGGTGGTATTATGTTTGTATCATTTCTAGATTTAAGTTATTTGTTTAGACCATAAATCCAATGGGCTCCTTCGGGCTCCTACAAGAGACAAATAAATATGTGTTCGGTAAATGGTCATGTTGTGGTTAGGATCTGGAGTGCCCCCCAAAAGTCTCATATATTTTAATGTTATGGATTGTCTATGGAACCATGTGATGTTGGTGGATTGGGATCTGGTGTGGAGGGGTGGATTGTAGTTAAGTTAGGATTAAAGGTGTGTAGTGGCCACACCTGGATGCAGGAGGGACTGGTTACTGGGCGGAGTCCTGAAATGTTACATAAGCTGCACCTGCCTTCCTGGAGGACGCTGGAAATAGTCTCAACTAGCCTCAGCCTCTTCCTGTTTTTCCGGGGAAGCTGCCTCCGCCTCTCTTCTGCCATGTACTTGGGTTGTTGCTGGCCGCCCCTGCATGGACTGTGACCTTCGAGACTGCGAGCTAAAATAAACTTTTCCTTTCCTAAGTTTGTGGGTGTCAGGTATCGAGTCACAGCAATGAAAAAGTAACTAAGATGCGACATCTAAGTCCTGATTTTTTTCCCAGTAAAATTTGTTTCCCAGGTAGGCCTGTAATCCCCATACTCTAGGAGGCAGAGGCAGAAAGATCAGTTTCAAGCCTACGTGGGAAACGTTGGAACTTATCAAGCCCTTGTTTTGAAATCAAAAATAAAACTGGGCTGAGGATGTATTTCCATGTGAATGTCCTGGGCTGCTTGATCTTGCCAAAAAACAGAAGCCCAAACTACAGTCTTTTCCATGCTATGTTTGTGAGCTTAATGTTTTCTATTAATATTTTATAAATATTTATTGAAATTTAAAAATTCACCAAGTAAATAATTTCTTGAGGAAAGCGTCTATAGTTAGGTGGAAGAAAGAATTTATAGGACAGTGGGCCACTCTTCTCATTACAGTGTAGTGATGAAAAGAAAGAAGAGGCAATGAAATCGTGTATAAAAATAAATAAACTGGTATACACGGCATAGATTAAAGGTCAGGTATACACTCAGCCAATAAAACTTGTGATATTCGTGTGGAGTCATTCTTGAGAGAATGACTTTCACCCCAAGACAGAAAATCTATTTGGGTTTCTGGGAAATTAATGTGAAAACTCCCATTCGAGAATCCCACCTCGTTTTAAGTTTATTAGATGACATACATACTAAGGTTGCAGGAGATTACAAAGCTTATCACATGGATAGCTGAGAGTAATGAGTCCAAATTCAGGCAGTGTAACAGGAGTTCTGGTTCTTTCAGAGGATTAAATGCCACAGATGTACTTCTCTCAATTCTGAGATGCTGAAATATCAGTAGACAATAAATGTTAAATTTGAGTTGCTAGACCCTCCATTAATTTTTTTGCTCTTTTTTTCTTATGCACAAGAGATTTCATTTCAACATTGATTGAACATGAACTATGGCTATCTTTTTTTAAGATAAAGCAAGCAGCTATAATATTCTCCAAAAACATGGATATCCTCAAAACAGAAACGTATTTCTAACTTACATGACAAAAAGTTATTTTCCACAAAAATGCTCTGTGCAGTTTTTCGAGGCACACAATTATTTTGAAATGAAAAGTTTAGTAATGAGAATGGGATCTTTCCCTGTGTAGGTCTGGCTTTCAGGACAAGGAGATCCAGGGGCCCCTGTCTGTCCTCCGCCAGCCATGAGGACTACCTCAAGGTAAAGTCCTACCCAGTGTCGCAGGAAGGGAAGTACTCACTGTCCTGCAGTGCCTTTGGCTACGACTGCTTCACTGCTTTTTGCTTGTATTCTCTTAATCTGAGTCAGCCACACTGCCACGCCACACTGTAAGGTAGAGGGTGGTATGTGAACTGCCTATATACCCTGACAAAGAGCATGAAGTCTTTCTTCCTTTTCACCGTCTATCATTTTTCTCCTTGCCTTCTAGCACTACAGCTGCTCACCTCCCTAGAGAAAACATCAAAAACCTCACTCAGTTACTGCTTCAAGGTCTATTTCCAGAGCTTCTGGTAATAAAAAGCTCTTTCCATAAGATTCAGGTGTCTCTGGGGAGTTAACTGTTTACAACTTAGAACTTTCCCGTCATGCTTTACCAATCACTTCCAAAAGACAGAGATGGAGCAAGAACATAGCGATCAGGACTAACAAATCAAAAATCTCATTAGTGAAAAAGTAAAATGGTAAACAGCCAACAATAGCTAGATCAAGGCAATAATTAAATCCCGCTGGGAGGGACTTGTGAAACCTCTGTCATGGTGGTAGAATCTGTGGCTGTTTCTTTGTCCCTTATTCTCTAGGGCTTCTGGCTCTAGCACACAAAATCATATCCTAGGATTTGTGCTTCTTTCGTAACTGGCAAATATGGAGACTCAAGATTACATAGTGTTATAGATTTGTTTAGGTCAAAATTCTTGTCTCTTTGGTAATGCAATTCACCCAAAATCTGTATAGACCTTATTTCCATTAGTTCCAGTTACTTTTGCCACCAACTCAAACCAAGATAGCACAACAGCTCTTCCTATTCTTTCTTTCCTCCCTTCTCTTCTTCATGTAAAATATGAAATGGCATTATTAATGAAAACCTATACATTATCAAACGCGTTTAATTATAAATTCTTGGTCTTCTTTTTGATAGGATTTGTCCATGATACTTTATCAGAAGAAAGAATATTTTCTTTTGTCCCACAAGTATTTATCATGTGATTACTCCTGTATTTCACTACATCTGCATGATGGAAAGAGACAAAAACATAATAGAACATTGATTCTGAAAAGCTGCATTCACATCATGAACCTATTCCAATGTAAAATATTTAGGTTTAGTTACTATTGCTTTCATTTAAATAACTGCAACAAAAAGGTGTAAAGCCATAATCTTTCTAAATGCTTAGAGCCTGATAAAGATATTCATGTAAAGTACAGTGATAACAGCTTATTTCTACTCTATGAGATAGAAGTAGAAAATTCCCAGGCTTCTCGTGAGAAGTCTGAAAACTGAGGTGACTCTGTGTCTGGGTACAGGGACCATCATGCGATCAGTGGTGATGGTGGCTGCTAGAACCACGGCTGTGACATCATCTAGAAAACCTCGAGAATTCTCCTTCTGACAACTCCATGTGCAAAGTAGCCTGAGTTCCCTCGCTACTTAATGACTATTTTCCAAGATGATAATTTTAATGGGAAGTGCATAAGGTTTTTATGGTCAAACCATCAAGGGTGCATAGTAAAGCTATTGTGTTTTGTTTGATGCAGACATGAATGTGTGGTCAAGTCCAAAAAGAACCTAGATCTCAGCTATTGAAGGGAGAGATGTCAAGATCACATAGTCAAAAAATACTATGAGATCTGAGGCAGTTATAGCCAACTGTTAGGGCAACTTGTATTCAAATTAATCAATATCTAAACAATTTCTTCTGGACATGGCGACTCATCATTCCTGTAATCCCAGCTCTCTAGGAAGCTGAAGTGTGACCTCATGTTTGAGCCCACCCTGGGCAACTCAGCGATTTTGGGAAACCTTGTCTTAAATAAATAATAAAATAGGGGATTGAGGATGTAGCTCAGTGTGAAGACCTTATTTTCAATCCCTAGAACCACAAAAGACAGATAAGTCACTTTTCCTTTCTTACATATAGTATTCACCATCTAGAATGAATCCAAATACGATGGTTTTATTGTATATGCTAATTCAATTATGCTTTTTTGAAACACAACTTTTTAAAGAAGAAATGATGTAATAATATCAAATATCTATATATTTGCAGATATCCCGACACAGAAGGAATCATTCACAGCATGTCCTGAAAGACATTATCCCTCCACTGGAGCAATTGGTGAGTGATGAATTCATTCCAGTAATATTCTCTGTTCTACTGCCATGGCATAAATTGTCCAGCACCCAGCAATAGGAAACAGCACACGGTTGCAACAGACACCTCAGGAAACCTGGGCATGGTTTAGCAACATCCTCTAGCTCAAGACAATGACAATGAAAAGTTGCATCCCAAATGCCAGCTAGAACTTGAGTCACATGTGAAGGCCTGAGTAAGGAAGCATTGCTCTCAAGCTCATTTGCATAGGTGACATCAGGGTTCACTTTCTCTAGGGCTGCTGTCATAGCCTTGTGGGCCCCCTCTCTTACTTCATTCAGGCCACTATGGCAAAGTACCAATGACTGTGCAGTGTGCAAATACTGGAAATGTATTTCTCCTGGTCCAGAGTCTGGAAGCCCTAAATCAGGAAACCAAACATGGTCCAGTTATGGTGAAGCCTTCCTCCTGGTTGCAGCCTGCCAACTTCTCATTGTGATCTCACATGGCAGAAACAAGATGAGAAAGCTCTTGGGGTCTCTCTATAAGTACACTGACCCCATTCCTGAAAGCTCCACACTTGTGACCTACTTTCCAAAGGTGTCACCTGTTAGTCTCACATTGATTCAAACTGTGAGCTATGACCTCTGAAGGGGAAATGAATTTCCAGTCCCTAATGTGATCTTCCTTGACTTGTTTTCTGTCCAGTCCCTAATGTGATAGTCCCTGACTTCTGTTCCGTCACATTGTAAACACTGAAACACACCCAGAAGACCACAAGTCCTACAGATCACATAGTGTGTCCCCGCTTCCCCCCTTCTTCTCCTGGCTCAGGGTGCTTCAACTAAGCTGATACCTATCTCTTCTGAAAGGCCAATTTGTTCGCATTTTCCTCGTCCTGTAGCTATGTACTTGAGTGGGTTCCTAAGAATTGGTAGGTCTCATTTCTTCCTTTGCTTCATATTTTAAAAAAATAACACCTTTAAAATACCCTTTCCATACTATAAATAAAAACAAATACAATTTTCATTCATATATCATCATATCCTTGTTTAATTTTCTCTGAAAATTGCTACCGTGTGTCACATTATAAACGGCATCTTTGTTTTCCCATTAGAATATCAGTTCCATGAAAGGGAAAGCATTGTCTTCTTTATTTATTAATTTATACTCATGTTTTTGGCTGAAGCATGGTAAGAATTTGGTAAATACATGTTGAATTGGTGCGCAAAAGGGACACTAAAGGCTTTTTATTTTGATTTGTGAGGTTATACAACACAGAGAACTATATTAGATATTTTTGATCTTCTATATTCAAGTTCTCATTGATCCTGTGCCTCAAGATTTTCTCAAGATTTTCGGCCACCTCGGAAGAAAAATCTTTCAAAATTAACTCATTGTAGCTCACGGCTGACTTGGTTATTCTTTCCACTCAGCCCATTTTTATTAAAAGCAAAAATTTATTTAGGCTTTAGAACACATTTTTTAAAATCTTTTACTTTTTCCATGAACTATGCCATACACCCCTACTTTTTGAAGCATTCTCTCAATAGTTACCAAATCTTCACTCTTTTCCTTGTGCATGTGGACTTACCGCATTCTAGGCCTACAAAGGCCCCTAGTCTCCTTCCCACACTCTGCTGCATCTCTTGCACTGTGTGGGCAGTGACTCCAGACCAATCTTCTTTAAAGAATACTTCATTATAGTATTTCTCTTGTCAAAACTTCCAATGGCTTCCTGTTTCTACAGTGTCAAGTCCACAGACCTCTCTTTTGGTGTCTGATTTATGTTATTTATTCTCTACTCCCAAATATGTACCGTCAAGACAGGAATAAGAACACGATTAAGACAGGCCTCTCCCCTGCAGGAATTTGGGTTTTCTGTAATAATTGTAGCTATTTCATCCCAGCACATGCCCAAAACCTGATTCCGGTTGTTCATTCTTATTTCACGGGTAATAGACTTGTTCCATGGCTGGGCAATAAATGCCTTCAGGTTAGTGGCCATCACTTGTGTTTCCTTTTCTGTATCATACTTTCCCATATATCGCTTTTGGCACTGCAGTGCTTGCTCAGAAGCATATGTCTGCCAATTGACAGAACAAAAAGATCTTAAAGTTCATGTAAGTTATATTGTTGATTGCAGGTATAAACACAATTTTCTATATGTTCTCTACATATAGTAAAAGCCAATTTTTCAATATGGTAACTGGATATAACAATACTTGTTTTTTAAATTAATTATGCTGGTCTTAGCATTTGCCATAAGAAACATTTCTGTGACTTCTTAAATTTGAGTCAGTAGCCCATCTTGATCTGTCTCCTAATCTGCTCATCCTGCTTCTCCCCCTGCTTCTTCTCACTAAAATTGCTTTATTCCTGTCCTATCCACTCCCTCTTACTGAAGCAAGCTATACAAAGAACAGGATAGGCCTTTTAGTTTTATTATTTGGTCTTTATATAAAGCCTGGTATATTGTCCAATGAATATAAAAATAAAAAATGTTTCTGTTTCAAATTTAATAGGGCACACAAAATAATTGTGATGAATGGTATTTTACAAAAACACATACAAGTGGGTGCTCTGAGATATTCGATGAAACATGCAGAAGATAAGTGAACATAGGTGCGTGTTAATACGTATATACATACATATATTATATACATGCAATTAAATTTAAATGGCATCTAAATATATCCATCTTTCTGCATAAATTTGTGTATTGAGTATAGTTTTTAATCCAAATTGTGATTCTTACTCCAATTTAATTAATAATTATTCTCTAATACTTAATCCAAAAGCTATGTCAATATACCAATAGTTTTAGACAAAATTATTAGAATATTCAAAAATAATTAAAATTTTTTCTAACATTATTTTATTCAGTAATTTTTAGCAAATGCAACCTCAACTATAAATTAATGAAACTCATTTTAGTATGCAAATGATGGAGAGAATATTAGTAAATAATAGATCTATGTTATCAATACATTAGGTCACATAATCTGGGAATGGTAACACTTTAAGTACAACAGCATGTAAACAAAACCCATCATCCCTAAGCCTTTTAGTTTGTACACTCTAAATCCCCATAGGTGTATTTTGTGCCCCCTTCTCTTTTTCTCTTCCAAATACACACTTAAAATACATGGACCACTGCTAATCACATAGATCTGTGGTCCCGCCAATCAATGTGTGTATTAGTTGGACTTATACTTCGTGAGATTCACTCTGAGTCTCTGTCTTAGTTACTTTTTTATTTCTGTGGCTCAAGACCCAACATCTACAAATTAGGAGAGGAAAGTTTATTTTTAGCTCACAGTTTCAGCAGGTCACATTCCATTTAGGGGTGGCTGACAACAGTGAAAGTACGTGGCAGAGGTGGCAGCTCCTCACAACACTGCTAACAGGCAGTCAGGTAAAGGCAAGCCGGGTCTCATCTCCTCTAGTCTGAGAGGAAAGAGCAGCATATATATATACTTCCAGGTCCCATCCCAGTGATCTGCCTCTCTTGGTTCTGCCCCTTCTAGGTATGAAAGGTGTGGTAAGCTCATACCACAAGCCTATAATCCAATCTATATACCTGCAATCCACCCTTCCAGACCAGGACCCAACCTCCCAACAGCACATGATACCATAGACAATCCATAACAAACAAATACATGAGACTTTTTGGGAACATTCTGGATCCAAACCACCATAGTCTCTTTCTGTGTGTCTCATTACAATCACAACTTTTGCTTCCAGAGAAACTCACATGCTCTTTAGTAGTTTCTCTTGGCAATACCTACCAATAACAACTGTCATCCATGATGTCTTAGTCACTTCTTTATCACTGTGACTCAATACCTGACATCCTCAACTTAGGGGAGAGGAGGTTTATTTTAGTTCACAGTTTCAGAAGGTCACAGTCCAGTCATTGGTGTCCGGTAACAGTGGAAGCACATGGTAAAAACAGAAGTGAAGGCAGATCTTCAAGACACTGCAAACAGGAAGCCAAGTCAAGTATAGGCAAGTCAAATAAAGTCAAGCTGAGTCTAAGAGGAATGGCAAAAGTTGCATGTATTCTTCAAAGTTCTGCCCCAGTGATCAGCCCTTTCTGGGGTCCAGCCTGAGCGTTCTGCCTCTTCCAGATTTAAGCCCCCATCATGCGCTTGCAATCCAATCCAACACATGGAATTCAATCCATATGCCTACCTTCCACCACAAGACTATAATCCACCCCTCCCGTCCAAACTCCCATCTCTTAATAGCACATGGTTCCGTAGATGATCCGTAACATCCAAATGCATGAGACTCAGGGGACATTCCGGATCCAAATCACAATGTATGATATAATTTACGTCAAAATTCTCTTTGAAAATTAACAAAATTTGAAGTTTATGTAGTTTTTCATTACAGTTACTTATTTTCCCCAAAGTCATTATTTTGCAAGTATATATTTGTGATACAAAATGGTTACATTAAATTGAAGCATTGGTTGCATATACATACTGCATTTCAGCCTTATTTCTAAAATGGTGTGCTATATTGTAAATCTTGATTTTTATCAGCCATATTCAAAGAACTTTCATAATCATTCTCCATGATTCATAAGAGGCCTTGACTTTAACTATGACTTGTCAAAGTTATCATTGGACCATACTCTTTGTGAAAAAAAAAAAAGATTCAGTTTGTCGTGAAAGACAATGTGATCAAAGAAAAATGCATTTCTTTTGAGTATTGGTCAAAAATATCCCAGATAGAGTCTAAAAATCTCAAGACTGGAAACTACCCGGTTCACTGACATGTGGTGCCATTCATGTCATATGATCTGCAAATCCGCAGGCTTCCCATGAAGAGTTTGAAGTCACTTAGCAAGTGTTAACATCTTTGAGTAAGAAAAATCAAACACACTAATATGCATCTGTTTCCAGATCTTACAGATTTCATAATACAACTATTGGTGAGACTCAGTAATTTTCCTCCAAATATATTTAAGAAGAAGAATGCTGTTTAGAGCACGATAAATCTTTATCTTCTTTATTTTTATCTAAGGAGTATAAGACATGTCTATGGCTAACCCTGCAGGAGTCAAAAGCCTGTGGCAAGTTTCAAGAATCATCTGCTTCCTCCTGAGCTGGAAGGATTTGAGGACAGAGCTCAGGAAGTTGCCATGGCTCCGGGGCAGAGCAGGTTTTCACTGATAAACCTGAAGTCACAGATTCTACCTTTTGGAGCCAGACATCATTTGTGGATTAATTAATACTTATGAGAGCTTTTAGGATTAAAAAAAACATTATAAGCACACTTTTTTTTTAAGCAAAGGTCAGTCACTTTGGAAAATAATTCTATTGATCAGGCTGTGGTACCATTCAGTTAAAAAAACATAAAATCCAATAGCTCTTCAGTTTTTAATATTATATTTTAATAAGATCAAGTTAAATTTCTTACATGTCTTACTAAGATCTTCTTGCATGTAGTAAGTTATATAATGTTATAATTTTTATAAGAGTCTATCTCCAGGTTTTTGTGGTTGCATTTTCCCAACTTGTTTACAAGTTTTAGCATTTTTAGGCACTTTTATCCTAGCCTGTCAGGCTTGGGGTGTGCAGTGAGAAGCTAATGAATTATGCCTTTTTCTGGTGCAGCTTGCATTTCTACATATAAAATGAAGTATTAAATAAAGGAAAGAATCTTTCTAAATATCCAATTTTGAAATATTCTATGACAGGAAAAAAAAATCTATCTGTTAGAAATGAAGAACATATCTTGGATTAAGAAGTCATAAAATCACCCCACGATGGAAGCATGTGAATTGAGGTTTGTAAGAGAAGTAGAGTTTATCAAGCATAAAATTATAAGAAAGAAGAATGTTGCCCAAAAAAAGAACATGAAGTTTAAGAGTCTAGAGGTGGGACCAAAGATCTTATATTCGAAAAACAATAAGCATGCCACATTGGCTAGAACGTGGTGAGCAAGGGAAATGATCCAGGTTGTGGGGAGGGGAGGGGAGAGCTCAGGTGCTAACGGTTTCTTAAGGCAATGAGAAAGCAGCACTGAGAAGTCATGGGGATAGAAACAAGGTAAACACTTCTCTCAGCCATGACTATAGTTGCAATTCACTTAACTCTAGAGTAAACACACACACACACACACACACACACACACACACACACACGCACGCACGCACCCAGCCACCCACCACCACCAGTACCACCACCACCACCACCAACAGCAAGAAAGATTATTAACATTGAGAAATCCTTTCTTCTTCGCTGTCCAGACTGAAATTAGGTTATAAAACAACAATTGAATTGCACTAATAAATTTCTCAGATGGTAACTGGGAAAACCGCTCACAGTAAACGTCAGTGACAGACAAAAAGAGAGTGAGCAGTATGTTCAAACCAAAGACACAAAGAAGTAAAATACCCAAGAGAGAGAGGGAAAAAAACTGAGGGAAATTATGTAAGCAAAATGTAAGAAAATGTTCTAGAAGTCTAAAGAAAGTTCTTTAGTTACAGATGTGCCTCCTTGGCCACACTTAAACAGACAGATTCTGTATTTCTTAGTGGGGAACATATGAAACACACTGATCATATGATAAAGACTCAGGAAAGAAAGAAGAACTTCACCATGGTCCTTGAATAATAAATAACATTTTTCAAGAGAACATTTTGATAATTTCAGGATAAAAAAAATTCAAACACATCGGAATAAGACTTCCTTTGAAAAACTCAGAGGTTTAACATGTTTGGGGAAATCACTTGGCAGAAGATTATATGTGCTTCTCCAAACACAGCCCCAGGCTCAAGATTTTAAGCAGAACCCTGAAGCCAGATGTGTTTTCTGATCCTGAATGAAACTAGGTAGGAAAAGAAATACCCATGGAAACATTGCTTAGAATTTACTAAGAAGTATAAATAAGTTGTAATGAGCAAACCAGGCCCAACTTTGAGAGCTGAAATAAAGACAAGGTTTGAAAAACTTCTTTGAGAAAACTTAGTTGCCCTTTTTTGGGCTCATATATGTTGCAGAATCCTTTTTATTTGCTTTTCTTCTCCTTTTTTGTGAAATCACTATATTCAATTTAAGAATTTTGATTCGCCATTTTAAAAAATGTGCACATAGTAAATTATATATATATATATATATATATATATATATATATATATATATCCAATAAGCAAAGCCATAAAATTGTATGGCTAAAATATTAATTTCATTTCTGAGCTATTTTAAGATAATTCTAATTTTAAGTATTTATTATCAAAAAATAAACTACTAGTATTTTATTAGAAGAATGGATAAGATATATTTTCAGGGGATTCTTTCATTCCTGCTTTTGATTCTACTATTAATGTTTTATTTCATTTGCAAACTCATAAAATGATAAATCAAGAGGACAGGAAGAACCAATATAGAAATAATTATAACCTGAAAAGAAAACATAAGCACCAAATCTCAAAGAGAATAAAGACAATATCAAGAAAAGACAGCAATGAATATAAGATGCACAGAATTGTCATGAGTAGTGAAGATGTAAAACAGATTTATGAAGTAAAGATAGGCATCTTTTGTGAGTAAACTGAAATAAATGTATTCATATTCTGCATTTTCATAAAAGTCATCAAAGGAAACAAAATTGTTAACAAAGCACTGTGATCTATGGAAATTTTAGCAGCAGCTTTATTATTGAATAGAAAAATAATTAAATGCTAGCTTGGTTAGAAAATTATAGTGATCCAGGGTTTTAGCCATAGAGAGATAATGCGAAGTTCTCTTAGAGGAAGATCTGACAATCATAGAGGGTCTCACAGGGAGGATCTATCTTCAGACGGATCATCTCAGTTTGGGACTGAAAATGCCACCACTTTGTGGATCTAGAAAAAAATATATATATATATGAATATTGTCAATGTTTATAAAGCTGATGTTCTCTTGGGAATATGTCACAGAATGTAATGAGGTAGATTGTGGAACTCATTATGCAAGTCACCTATTTTCTATATCAGTGACCCAAGAAGCTGACAGAGTCTGATGATTGCCGATGTATACAAAGTCAAAACAGAACGGAAGTCTATGAGAACCTAAATACATCAACAGAGCAACAGTGACAAGCCAAAAGCCAAGCGGTTCTAAAATTAAAAGCCAAATCCTTTTTAGTAAAACCTGGTGAAAGTCTTTAATTTAGTTTATTTCCGTATACAACCAACCATTTTAAACAAACTCTGGGTGGACTAATGTAGATTGTAACCTATTGTTTGCAATTGTAGCTGAGAACCACGTGAAGCCTTCACTTAAAAAATTACAGTGCCTGCTTGTGAAGTCACAGTACAGTCTTTCTGCCATGATTGCCACCATTAATCAACGGTTGTCTTCTGCTCTCCCGCCTTGCCTGTCGCCTCCAACGCAGGTTGATAAACAGGTGCTATCTGGGTGTCCCACTGCCATCCATCCTCCTATCTGCCTCTCCGCCCGGATGTGTCTGCTGAGCTTTCCCTCCATGCTGGCGATTGGCTGGCATCCAATCCGAACAAACCACTGCTCTTTCTTGACATGCAATGTTGATAGGGCTTTGAAGGGATGTTGAATTAATAGTTTCAAAAGGCAGATTTAGCATCAAAAATCGGTTAATATTTCTTAAGAATACAAACTGTAGAGAGTGTTGCTACTTTAAGGAGCTTCAATTTGTGTTAGAGTTTGGCATGTAGAATCTTAGGCTTAGATCAAAAGCTATATGTAATTTTATATATCACTAAAAATGGAGCCTAGGAATGTCCAATAGAGCCCATTCAAGCCCAAGATATGTCAAACATGATCAATATAACTTACAGATAATTGCCCTTTTAAGTCATGAGATTAACCTTGAATATTTGAAATAAGGTACCATATACAAACTCACATGTAAAATATACAGAAATTCCCCTACTACTTCAGTATAGTTGATTTCTTGTACCTGAGGCACAGTGTCTTAATTACATTTTTATCACTGTGAGTAAATACTAATATCCACAACTTTAGAGAGGAAAGACTTATTTTAGCTCACAGTTTCAGAAGGTCACAGTCCAACTCAAGAGCAGCCGACAACAATGGAAGCACATGCTGGAGGTGAAGGTGAAGGCAGCTCTCCACAGCATTGCAAAAGAGAAGCTAAATCCAGGTGGAAGAGCAAATGTAGCACACATCCTTTCAGGTCCTGTTCCAGCGATCCACTCCTTCTGGCTCAGTGCTCTGTTCCCTCCACGACGAAGCCTGTAATCCACCACATACCTGTCATCTACAATCTACCACACTTGTCTTCAGGCACATACCAGTCATCCACTAAACATGCATAATCCACCCCTCCAGGCCAGGCCCCAGTATCATAGCAGCACATGCTTTCGTATATAATATATGACACTTTTTGGGCACAATCTAGATGCAGACTGCAATGCATAGTGAAGTATTTTAAAGCATGATGACAAGGAATGGTAACATCACAAATTCTACTTCATAAAAAATTTTTCTTGCCTATGTGAGGCCTGGAACAGTCCAGCACTTTCAGTGTAGGAAGCCTACTTTCAATGTAGGGAAGCCTAATTTCACTTTAGGAAGCCTAGCTGCTGTAAGATGACCTGAGCCTCTGAGACAGCTAGAGGAAAGTTTAGTATCCGTTCTCCAAAAAGAGGAGCAGGAGTGTATTGATACAAGCTCATAGAAGCTTAAGTCTCAATCAAATTAATACTGTGCTGTTAATCTTTCCATAACCACTGTAGGTGTAGGGGCTGGTAGTGAAGAGAGTAATACTAATTGAACTTCAGTTGAAAGACGGTGTGAGTGTACATTGAGTATAAAGGTAACAATGGACAGCGATGAATGAATAATCCCAGAAATGAGAAAATATGCATGACAATAAGACACAAGTATAGCAAACAGAAACTTGCACCAGGCATGTATAGATATGTAAAATTTTGCACAGTAATATGACATGTAATAGAAAAGCTAATTGATGGGTGCTTAGCCTATTAACTTCTTTCCATGACATGGAAGAGAGCTTAAAATTTGGAAGAAGGTACAGGAGAAGATAACTAACTTGTTGCTCAGTTCTTTCTCCATCATTTTCCCAGGATCTCTACATGGTCAGCTCTGGAACCTCAAAGCGCTGATCCAAACCACAGAGAATCACTGAGCTAGTGAGTTTCATTAGTGGCAATGAAGTTTGCACTTCTTGAGTCATAGCATAAGAATAAAAGTCCTTGGTCACCTCAATCTTAGGTACCCTGAGAAGGACACAGCAGTAGGGATGAGTATTCTTTATGTATTCAAGGGGATGGAATGCACAGACTGTATCTCAAATTAGCTTTTTTGATTTCGTCCCTGAAAGAGTATTAGCTTTTTTCTTTCATGGCTCCATTTTTCTTCTATGGAAATGTTCATCAATAATTCATCTCTCTGAGTACCAAATGACCACCCGGGGGTCTTGTCATGAATATTTTTGAAAATAAAGGCAACATTCTCAGCTGAGAATGTATCCATTTTTATAATGGATTGTGAGATTGTACAGCTTTCTGGTAGATAAATCCAGGTTTTGAGCAACTATTTTATTTTCACCAGAAGAAAGTTTAAATAAGACAATAAATTTTGTCTATGGTTACACAACAAAACGTCTTAATACATTTTCCTAAAGAAAGGGACCTCCTCTGTGATGCTAATTGCTACTGAAAACATCTTTCTTCCAAACATTTATAGAAAACAGAGATGCCCAGAGTTAAACACTCAACTTATTATTCGTGTTTTAGAGGGTAAACAACATTCCCTGGCACCGAGATAAAGGGACACTATACATAGAATAAGAGGTGGGCAAAAACGTAGATTTATCCAAGTACAAAAATGTGACACTGTTGATCTCCATGGTCCTAAAAATTATCCTAAATAGCCTCCTTAGTTTCTTTTAGGCTGTTGGAAAACATACTGAAGTCTAAGAAATTTTCTCGACATGTAGATATGTGAAAAATGCATTGCTGTGATTATGTAAGTCATTATTATTAAAATCTTCATCACTATTCATTCAAAAGTATATCAATCAAATGTATTTTGAAAGCTAGGTGCTACGCTATGTACTAGGAACACAACAATAAACAACTTAGAAAGATCTTATCTATGTGTGAGAGAATCTTAGTTTTTCCAGTTTAATAATATATTGATTCCAGCAAGCCATTAGGAGCTGAGATAGGTGTGGAAAAAATTTAGTTCTCTGCCTGTAATAGGCTAGCAGCACAGGTGAGGCATGAGCAGATAAGCAGACAATTACAACACAAACCCATACAAGTTATCACGTCAATGATGGTGCACCGAACCTGGAGATTTAGGATAGGGATACTGCAAGAAATAGTGGATAAATCCTGGAAGGACTTCTAATAAATATCATGCAAATTAAATTTTAATGTAGCTACAGTATATTAAGGGATATGTAAAAAGAAGACACGTGTTGTGGTTACCATCTGGAGTGTCCCCCAAACGTCTCATGTATTTTAATGTTACGGATTGTCTATGGAACCATGTGATGTTAGTGGATTGGGGTCTGGTCTGGAGGGGTGGATTGCAGTTAAGTTAGGGTTAATGGCGTGTAGTGGCCACACGTGGATGCAGGAGGGAGTGGTTACTGGGCGGAGACCTGAAAGGATATATAAGCTGCACCTGCCTTCCTGGAGGAGTGGGAGGAGTCTCAACTAGCCTCAGTTTGGCTTTCTGTTTGTCCGGGGAAGCTGCCTCCACCTCTCTCTCTGCCATGTACTTCTGTTGTTGCCGGCCACCCCTGAATGGACTGTGACCTTGGAGACGGTGAGCTAAAATAAACCTTTCCTTTCCTGAGTTTGTGGGTGTCGGGTATTGAGTCACAGCAACGAAAAAGCAACTAAGACAGATATTGGTACTGAGAGTGGGGTCGTTGCTGTACTTTACCTGAAGATGTGGCTCAGAAGTCTTTGGAGCCAGTTTGAAGAAGGAATTTGGAAAGGTTTGGGGATGCAAGCTGGAGAAGCCTTGGAGTGCTCTGAGCCGAGCGTGAGGGGAAATTCTGGTCAGAGCTCAGAAGACCGAATGATGGTAGAAGTGTGGATTGGAAAGGCCAGGCTCAACAAGTTTCAGATGGGAAGGAGGACTGTATTGGCAAGTGGCCTAAAGACCATGTGTGCTATACTCTGGCAAAAAGTTTGTCAGCATTTTGCCCTTGTCCAGAGACTTTGCCTGACATTGAGATTAAGGGTGGTGGACCGCTTACTCTGGTGGAGGAAATTTCAAGACAGACTGATATTCAAACTGATACATGGCTGCTGTTTGCTGCTTTTAGCCAGCTTTATAGTGAAAGACAGGAGGCAGTGGAAGAGAGAACAGATGTAAAAAGCTCGCAGTCTGGAGTGGAATGGCATGTGGTTGTTCAAGAGACTAACATTAAACAGAAACCAAGAAGTTGGAATCAGGACTGTAAGAAAGAGGCCTTCACAGTGTCTCAGGAATCAGCAAGATCCCGCCCTTTACCAATTAAAGGGTATAAAGGCAAAAGATCTTGTCCTGTGAAAAGTACCCTAGAACTCCCTGTAGGGCCAAAGACGGAAGTGTTCGCTGGAGTTCAGCTTCCTAGAGTTCAGCAATCCAGGCACTCAGAAGCTGCTGCAACCATGGCACAAAGGAGCCAGATTCCTGCTCAAGCCAATGGAGAATCTTGGAGACCTCCAAGCTGTCCCGGCTTTACAAGCTTGCAGAGCCCAAGAGTTGTGAGTTCATGGAGGCTTCCACCCCGGTTTCAGAGGAAGGCCTTGGAGGCCAAGCAGTGAGCCCCTGGGAGGGTAATGTGTGAAATTGTGAAGGAGAAGCCTAACGTCCAGTGGAGAGCCCGAAAATTTGGAGAAGCCAGTTGCATGGATTGTCAGCTGAGAAATGCAGCAGGCCGTGAGTGCATCTAGCCTAAAGGAGAGAGGATGGAGGTTGCAGTCAGCAGCAATGCCACAGGGGTGGGACCACCCAAGCCCCTTGGAGTTCATGCCTCACCAGCATTTACCTCAGTTGCTGGACATGGACCTACAGGATTTAACACTTGCCCTGCCAGATTTAGGAACTGCTCTGGCCTTATTGCCTTTTATCACCTTATTCATCCCTTTTGGAATGAAAATGTTTACCCTGTGTCATTTTATGTTGGAAGTGCTTAACTCTTTGGTTTGAATAGGAGCTCACAGCTAAAAGTTTGTCTTACAGCTCAGAGGAGACTATGGACTTGGAGTTTCTGTAGCAGTGCTGAAACTGTTAAGGTTTTGGTGACTCTTGGAAAAGAGCTAAATGCATTTTGCATGGGGAGAAGAACATGAAGGACATGAGTCTTTTGAGGGCCAGCGGTGTAATGTTGTGGTTAGGATCTAGAACGTCCCCCAAAAGTCTCATATATTTTAATATTATGGATTGTCTATGGAACCATGTGATGTTGGTGGATTGGAATCTGGTGTGGAGGGGTGGATTGCAGTTAAGTTAGGATTAATGGTGTGTAGTGGCCACACCTGGATGCAGGAGGGCTGATCACTGGGCGGAGACCTGAAAGGATACATAAGCTGCACCTGCCTTCCTGGAGGATTGGGACTAGCCTCAACTGGTCTCAGCTTCTCTTCCTGTTTGTTTGTCCGGAGAAGCTGCCTCTGCCTCTCTGTCTCTGCCATGGACTTGGATTGTTGCCGGCCACCCCTGAATGGACTGTGACCTTTGAGACTGTGAGCTAACATAAACCTTTCTTTTTCTAAGTTTGTGGGTGTCGGGTATTGAGTCACAGCAATGAAAATGTAACTAAGACAGAAATGGAAGAGGCCGTACCACAGTAAAGGGGTATATAAGCACAGGAGTTGCACCTAACAAAGGTGGCCCTCACCTATTAAGCAAGTAATTTTTTAAAGCTTTTAGTACAAAGCATGAAGGCAATGCGTGGACATGTGTCTTTTTAGAGTGAAAAGATAAACAATGATTAAAGAGTTGAGATAAAGAAGAGGAACAGATTGAGAAAGGTGTAAATAAGACATTCCGAAGTTAAAACACTCCCTAGAATTTCACAAACACTTCTGTAGATTTAAATTGTTGAATTTCCTTTAAGAGTCTTGTAACTATTAGCAATGGAAACCAGCACATGCAAATAGAGCAGGAAAGGCAGTCATACATCACTTAGAAAGGCAGTGAGTGAGCACTACTGTAGAGTTTCTTGGGAACTGACTGAGAGGCATGTGATGCTGTGTTTTAGATGTTCATTTCTGCTTCAACTAAATGGCTCAATCACCTAAATCCACTGAATTATTTTGCCTTGGCCTCAGTATATACGTGGGAAAGCTGAAAAGGAGGAACTCTTCCAAGAATTGTTAAAAATTGAGAAAGGCATTATATTTGTCTTCGTTTTCCCAGTTTCAAATCAATCTAAGCAAATGACTTCATTGAACAGAGAGAAAAGGGAAGAAAGGTGCACCAGTACCTAACAAACCGCTCACATTCCTCTTTACAATCTGTCTTTTGGAAATTTAACAGCTTATAATCACTGTGATCTTTCAGACACTTCCCATAAGCTATATATGCATTATTAACAAGGCTCTATGATGGAAACTTCCATCACTGCAATGACTTTTGGAAAGCACAGGCTCATCTGAACTAAAAATGAGTGAGAGTTTGTCAGTTTTAACATATGCATTCTTTTTGCAGATGGTTGAAAAAGAAGGTTATCTTCAAAAAGCTAAAATTGCAGATGGAGGAAAGAAACTAAGGTAATAAAAATTATTTGTCTTATATAATTGATTCCCACATACTCAACCTGTGTCAGTGATACTGTTTGAAAAAGGAGCCCCTCAGGTACCATATTAGAAATAAATTCTCTGCTGTCACTATGTTCAATATTTTCAGTAATATGTTAATTTTCAAAGAGAAGCACAATATTTCATACTGTTGCACAAAATATAAATACTACCTGTCTTGGAACTTCTAATATTTTTAAAACTCATAAAAGAAATAGGAAAGGATATTGATTCCTGAGATGTACAAAACTAAGAAAAGAAATCTGGGTATCTTATATTGAGAGAAAGATTTTGAAGGACAGATGATTTAAACTATACTTGTAGTTCCAAAATAAAATTGACTATAATAAAAGAAAGTTAAAGTCATGAACACAGAATAGGTGAGAGAATTTTAAAGGGAATGAAGATTCCTCAAGCAACAATAACAAGAAAAGTGTTGCAGAAATGACAACAGTGGGATGTTGTTAGGTAAGTCAGGATGCTATTTTGTATGGGTAGGATATTTAGACAAAATAATCTTTATTTTAGATTTGGTTATTACTCATATCAGTTCTCGTCTGTAGTTAGGTGTGCAGCAGGTGATATTCAAACTAGGCAAGTATGTAGTAAAGTATGTAGAATGTGCTGACATTTAAAGACAAAGCATTTCTTTATGAGTAGATTACTGAGAATTAAGTTTATGTACGATAAATATAGTAGAAATTAAATATAGTAATTAGTTACACATTGGTATATCTATTAATTGTATAATACAATTCATTGTAAGAATGAACTTTGTTGAGAATTATTGTCTAGTGTTGTACACGCTGGAGAATAAAACATGATTTCATTTGATGGCTCTAAGGATTATATGCATATTTATTTAAAATAAGTAAAATTAGGTTATCATCTATTATTCTACCACTTAAATAATAATATGAACATTAAATGACAACCTCTCTTTGCCCACTATTTGCCTGATTCTGAGATAGCAAAAATGGCCGTGCATCTCCTGTTAGACTGAACTGGTAGCTAATCTCTCTGGAAGGTAAAGGACTGCGATGGTCAGGAGACAAGATGAAATACAAGACTGTTGAATAAGAGAATAAGCTACTCCCAGCCCCAGTGCAGACTGAATAATGGAGGTAGCATGAGGCAGGCTTTGGCTAAGGCAGCCTGAGTGCCCTCATTTACATAGACCTCACTCTAATCTACTACCTTGGAAAAAGGAAGGAAGAAAGGAAGGAAGGACGAGTTAAACACAAGTCAGGAATGTAGAAGGTGCAGCAATGCCTCTCCCAAGATGAGTAAGTTGAGATCTATTATTTCTCAAATTCCATCTTCATTTAAAGAAGGAAATAAAATGCAAGAAACTAAGATGATGCTCTACCACAATTATATCAAAATATTGACCTTGTTATAATCCATATAAGCCAACCTTGAGATATTTTCTCATTCAAAGTTTTTCCAAAAGGAAGTAGAGACACAAAATAGAGCCTCTTCTCTCACCAATTTTCTTGTCTTTTCTTTTGGGAGGACTTTTCTTTTCAGTTTTGGTACTGGGAATTGAACCCAGGGCCTTGAGCGTACCAGGGAAGTGCTCTGCCACTGAACTACATCCTCAGCCTCTCTACCCAGTTTTCGTGAATGCATTTTTTTAGCCAATTTACAGTGTGTATGCCTTGTGCATTTGTTTTATTTGTACAGCAAACTTAATTGGCTGCATGAAATTTCTGCATTGCATTTTGATTCACGTAAATATTAGTTTGTACTTCGCTTTACTGCTATTCCAATCACTTCACATAGAACTGGGCATTCTTTTAGCTTTTTTAAATTTAAAGTTAACATAAATTTTAGTTTTCCTTTTTAGAAACTCTCAGGTGTATGGATTGAGTTAATCGCAGCCTTTGGTTCATGGCCCTGTGTCTTCGTCCTTCAGAGAAAGACCTCTAGTTGGTTTTCTTCTGTTCGCAGTCTCCCCTGCATACTCCAATCCCCTGTAGATGTATCATCTAATTGTTCGTCACATCCTGTCCCCAGACTAGTTTTGCCCTAGGTGAGGTGTTACTAAAAGAAGCAATGTTTACTTTCATGCACGTGAATGACTTCCGCATTCCACAAACGTTTTCATATTATAAATTTCATTATACTTTGTACTACGCAGCAATATTAGTGCTTAACATCTACCTATTATGCTAAATTGAGTACTAGCTCATATCTCCCAATTTCTGTCCATTTTATCATTGTGTATGGATTCTAAATTATACTAACCCAGTCTCCTAAGTATGAACACCTAAGTTGTCTCTTACCCCATTCATTCCAAACAGCAATGCAATAAATCACACATCTATATCCCCTGTGGACATGTAGGGACCAGAGCCAGTGTGTAACAGATAGTACACATATGTCTTGCAAATATCTGAGGCTTGTTTTTTAGTTTATTTTACAAATTAAACATAGTGTGCTTAACTGCTACATTTAATAACTTATAATATCCTACCATGTTTAATGCCAAACTTGAATTACCTGGTCAAATTTTAAAATGAACCTTACTCTGCATTGCTTTGTTGTTTGTACACATTGTCTTTGAGCCCTTATCACTAGCAACAAAATGGTCAGTTTAGTCACAGTACTCAAAAAGTATAGGAGAGACCCAGATCACAACTCTTATGGAACTTAAAAGGAAAAACAAAGTGAACCAGCGGGGTAGGGTGGAGAGGGAGGGCGGAGTGGGGAGGGGGAGGGGCAAAAGGAGAGAGGGAAAGCCCTTGTCACCTTGGCAACAAGATACGTAGGTGCACAAAATGCTCAGCTCCACTGTAAACCTTAAATTTTGCATATATACATATCAAGAAATTGGGAAAAAGTATGTAGTTTTTATTTCATTGATTTAGTACTCACTAAATAATATTCCACAGTTACTATAGCTTGTATTTTGAATGTAAATTTTTGATGCTGTTTTCCATTTTCCCAAGAATCTTTAACTTTCTAAAAATTATAATAAGTGAAGCAATACTAGTAGATGTTTATATTTTGTCATCTAATTATCTAAATACTTCACAAGTAACACTTAGATGAGACCAGAACACAGGCTTTATTACTGCTTCTTATTGTACAAATGAAGGGAAAAAAAAAGCTAGTTACTTGCGCTAACCTTTCTTTTTTCAGATTTTACTTGAGTATACTTAGAAACATAGAACTTATCCCATTTCTCTTTAAAACATGTTTATGTATTTTACTTTAAGTGGTTTGAAACCAAGAAACAAAAATTGTCCTTTTATTTTTGTCATTAACAGTACCAATGGCTTAATCGTTCCTTAATAAATATTATCTCTTAAATTTTCCATCACGTTTTCTGCTAACATACCCATTCTAGGTCATTCCTAGCTAGTGGTCTTATTTTTGTCTTTCCTGTCTTTTTTTGTTTGCCTTAATTCTGTCTTTCATGTAGTTTCTCTTTTTCTTTAAAAAAATTGATTCATCTCACTATGAACAGGAGAAGGTGACAGGAAATAGAACTCCTTGGCTACATTTTATATTCATAAAGGGTCCTAAATTTATCCTTTTTTCAAAACGAGGTTATCCACATTTCCCCTGCGATACACTGACAGGCTTGAAAGCAGACTACATTCAGCATTCAAGTTTAATTTTTAATTAAGAGCATTGAAATTATGCTTCTGCTCTTCTGATGAAGCTTAGAATTTTTTTTTTTTTCATTTAGGGAATTCCACCCCCCAAACTCTAAGTAGCCCTGGCCTATCTGAGCCTCTATGCATTCTTAGTGAAAAACTTATTTTCAACTCTCATAAATTTACAAAAGGCTCCTGACCAGGTGACCGTGTTATTTCCATCCATCCCACTTGTTTCTCTGCCCGGCATCGTCCCCTGTGCTGGTTTCTTCATGGCTGCCTACTTCTCATCGTAAGCATCCTCCCACTTTACTGTCTGTAGAAGGCCATGGAAATTCTTGGCGGTGCAATTACAGGTAGCAGATGGATCTCAAAGAAGTGTAGACGACAGCTGGGCGGTGGCTCTGTCTCCTTCTGCCTGCTCTTAACATAGGCCCATCGCTCTGAGAGCTTCCATTAGGGGATAGGGGGAGGTTATTTAAAATAATCATTGGGCCTCCTGTAGATTTAATGCTAAGGTGCACCTCTTTCTTCATTTGAATTCATTTCTTCATTTTTATACTACTTTCTGCTTAGGACGGTAGTGAATTTTTGAGGGTTGAATCTGTTATCACCACTGCACAACCGTCACAGAAAGGTTTACTTTTGCACCTTAGCATCCCTTTGACTCTCAGTTGGGGCAAAACACAAGGATCTTGAAATAAGAGGGAAGGGAAAATGTTCCAAGATTCACCAGTCTGAAAACAGGTCAGAAGGCTCCTGTGAGACTTTTTTTTCCAGTAAACCAGTCACAGACAGTACAGTAAATCACTTTCACTCCCATCACTGCTCCAGCATTAGCTCATATCTGGCATGGCCAAGGCGGGTAACAGTGGCAGGGGGCCTGAAGAGCGGAGTCTGGGATGTACAAAGTCATCTTCTTTATTTTCCTCGGTATTTTTGGTTTATTGCAGTGCCACTACCTAAAGCAGCATAGATGAGTATAGGATGTAAAACTTGGGTATTTAGAATAAATTAATTTGTTAAACCTAGAGTTCAAACTTGCAGATTTTCACAATGGCAATGATTATTTTAAGGGCCATTTTCTATCAAGCATTTCCTGGCCAAACAGTTACAATGAGAGCTGCTGTTATTATGTGCTGCCATCCGGTGTCCACTCTGTAGAATGTCGAGCAGATGTCTGCATTCTCTCTCTCTCTCTCTCTCTCTCTCTCTCTCTCTCTCTCTCTCACTCACATTTGGGGGTTTCATTTGTTTTTTTTTCTCATTGTCCAACTTTGCAACTCAGGATTTATTTTAAGAAAATTCTATGAAATACTTCGCTTAGATGCAATTGTATAAATTTTACATAACTGCCCCTATATGTATTTTAGTGTCTTTTCCCTCTTAGCTCTGATCTATTTTGTGTATCATAAAATAAAAATAAACACCTGTGCTCTCTGTCTCAGAGTCTGTTTCCAGCACTGAATCAGTCGGATGTCATCAGTTCTCATCTGATGCCACCTGTAAGTGCAGACCCGGGCTGCCTTGCTTCTTCCTGGGCTTTCTGACACACTTAGCTCATGAGTTACATTTCCAGCTTAACCCTTAGGATTACTCAACAGTTTAGTCTTACAATCCTCTGCGGACAAACAGAAGCCGGGCTCTAAATGCCGCAATGGATCACGGAGGCAGTAGGAGGCTGCTGCTGATGAGGGGATTTGCCTGTTGACTCTCCCTAGAAATGAAAGACAAGATACAAGCACTGATAGATCGTCACTGTGGAAAAGTCCAGACTACGCTGAGTCAGAGCTTTGCTCTAAAGAGGGAAAGGTCCAGCACTTCTGTGACAACAGCGCTCTCTCTCTCTCTCTCTCTCTCTCTCTCTCTCTCTCTCCTTTCCTCACCCCACTCTCTCAACTCCCGTTAATAAGCTCTGTATAAACAGTCTCAATAAGACTGAAGGGAGTGCTGCGTGCTACCAGCTCTAGAGACAGCTGGTTCCTTGGAATGAACAAGGCCATTAAAGCCCAGAGGACCTGGCCTGATTCCCGTTTGTGCACCCCGTGTGCCCTTGGACAGGATGCCACCTCACAGAGTTGCAGTCTTCTCAGTAGTGTGGGAGCATAAATCACTCACCCTCAGAATTATTCAGAGGATTTATTTTTTATCTTTATTATCAGCCTTTTTGATTTGAAAAAAATTCAATATCTTTTTCTGAGTTTTCTTTATATGGCCAGCCATCATAATTGCATTTGACTTGTGTTACATGTTCAGTAGACTCTTATGACTGCTTTATTGGTCCAATTACATGATATGACAGATGACACACCTGGTTCAGAAGGGAGCAATTACATGATAGTCATGTGTGCCTCAAGAAGTCAGAGACCTCTGGAGGAAGCTCAACTATCAAGCATGGGAGAGGTGAGACATTGCCAGTATTTCTAAATGGAAGCTGGAAAAATAGTTGATACAAGAGTCCAGATGTCGATTTATTATCAAAGAACACACAAAAATAATTATAATTTAAGGATTTCAACCAAAATTATGTTAAAACTTAAATTGATGGCTTTAAGATATCACTGCTTACCAGTCCTTTAAAAAGACAGTAAAATAATGTTTTCTTTAAAGGCTTTATTGTCAGAGAAACTAGATTTGGCTTTAAATGTAAATGTGTGGCCTTAGTAGGTTACTTAAATTGTCTTGGCAACTTTTTCACATAGAAACATTACTGCTGCCATTATTGTGTGTGTTTGTGTGAAACTAAATCAACTTCGTACTAGTTATTAACACTAATTATTTTAAAAATATTTTAAAAAATTATTTTAAAAATATTATCTTAAAAGATATCTTGAGAAGAAAATTGAGATGAAAGAGAAACACCTAGCAGTTACAGCAGCATTCTGTTTTTCATTTTGAAATGTGATTCTTTTCAAGCAAAAGAATTTAACCTTCTGAGTAGCTTTCACTCTCATTCTAAAATGATAAAGGAAATGTTTGTCATTTATAAATTTAAGATGAAATAGCACCACGTATAAGGTGTCCGAGAAGGTCATGTTACTACGTTTCCATGATGCGCATCTCTGCCCCCTTCAGCTGCCTCTTCTGGCTTACCTAACAGGGACACAGTTCATTGCAGTTCAAAGTCCTAAAGACAGAACAATGAGATAATTGAATTTTATGCAACTTCAGTTCTAACCGGTTCCAGTTCCAAGTTTAAGGAAGGGGAGAGTTGTGCCAGCAAGTTCTATAAACGATCAACATCTGAAACAGATTCAAATCAGAACCATTTATCCAGGACTTTCTATAGATAGGAAGCAAATAAGGTATAGTGTCTTCCTGCCAGAAGATTGAAAAATATAGTGGGAAATATGGCAGGCGGGTTAAATATGGATCCGTTGTGTGTGACTGTGTTCTTTCTACACTCCCCGACCGCGTATGATCAAAAGGAGGGAGGCAACAACAGATGCCTAGTCTAGACCCACAGTTCTAATAGTGACATGTGACATCATGACCTGCGTGATGAGGGGGTTATGGCAGTGCACTGCAGGCTTGCTGCTGCCTATGAGGAAAATCAGGCAGACAGACGGAAGCCATTGTTCTTAACTTTTAGTCATTTGAAAAACTAACTCTGCATTCCAAGTTCATGTTTGTATTTGTCTGTTGAATACATTGTATTTTTATATGTCTGTTTCTACTTTTTTAAAATAATGCTACCTCATGAAGAAAGCATTAGGCTTGCAAAAGCAACATATTTCTTTTTATAAATATTAGCCTTACTGAACCATAGTTTTCCCTTCAATTGAAGATCTACATTCTAAGAGACAAGTAGAAAAAAATCACATAGAAAACATGATGCCATTGTTATACTTTTGTGTGGTTTTCTTTTGACCTGGATGAAGTCTTTCTGTAAATTTTTCTTTTGTTTGTACCACTTTTGTAAGCTATATTCAATTTCAATGTTAATCACAAAAAGCCAAAATATGACACAACTGGCAAAGATTATGCATACTAATGTTCTTAATATAAAAATATTGATATTAACACACACATAGGTTAACTTGAATAGGGGTTCAAGGCAGAATATTTGCTTAGCACTGAAAAATATGAAGAAAAGATTTTTCTAACTGATTCACTATTATTATTATTATATCCTTGCTTCTTTTCTAATCTGAAGTACAAACAACAATGTTATGTATAAGGAACTGAAGAAACTTCTGTAAGAATGAAATAATTTCTGTCATCTTGAGGCTGGTTTTTTAATGGAGGAAGACACAGGTATAATTTTTAAAAATATTTTAAAGTTTATAGTCGGTTATGCGTTAACGTCACCAAAGGTACTTTCAAAGAAGCAACATCTGGAGTTTTTCTGAATGGAGTTTATGAACAGAAAGAATTGGAATGGATAGGATGAATATAATCCTAAGTAAGATAAGAAACCGCAGGTGACATAACTACATATCACTTTATCATTTGTATCGACACTTTCCAATTTCAATATTCTTCTGCAGCACAATGATCTTTATTCAATTATGGGTCTACTGTAAGAAATTTACTTCAGTATTATGTTTTAAATTTTAATTTTAGAATTAATAAGGGTGTACTTCATTTTTTTTTCACAAACCTTAGCAACTTGTGAAATATTTCTTTAGAATAAATATGAATTCAGGATATGTTTAATCAGAAGATGCACAAATTTTAAAAGACTTAGGAGAAATATAATGTCATGTAACACTCCAGAAAGAACGTACCAGGTTAAACTCCCATCAATAATATATAAGAGTATTCATTTTAAAAAGATACCATTTTTCCTTTTAGTCCTTAGCAAATTAATGGGAAAGAGGGGGATATATGTCACTGTTTTTAATTGTACTGTTTTATTTATAGTGAAATACAACCTTATGGAAATATTTTGACTTAAGCAACAATGACCAGTTTAGTTTTTCAGACACTCAAATACAATAAACCACTCAAAGATCAGTTTTAGTTTTCCACTTTCAGCTTGCAAAATCCTTTATTATAAAAGACAGATACAAAGGGTTAAAAATACTGGATATTAAGTAGTTGAAAACTATTTTTACATTATTTACAAATTGAGAAACATAAATGCTATATTTTTTATTCATAGAATATATTTCTTATTATTGGAATTGTATCCTAATTATAGATTTTAGTAAGGGCAAGAGTTTTTGGGAAGACTACTTGAAAATGTGTACTAATTTCAATACTTGCCCATACTACAAATATAATTATGGCTGACACTATATTTATAAATATTTTTTCTAATGATGGCATTGGATTTTTTTTCCCCTTTTCTAAGGAAAAACTGGTCTACTTCCTGGATCGTTCTTTCTAGTCGAAAAATTGAATTTTACAAAGAACCCAAGCAACAGGCTCTGTCAAATATGGTAGGTAATTTTCTGTTTCTTTGTTACCTTTTTTTTTCAAAAATGGTATTGAATTAAAAGTTTAGTTCCATCAGAAATCACACTAAAGCCTCCAAGCTACAAACATCTGAAAGCAGATGGAGGAAATGACTCAATAAACTTTTAATCAGATGAAAGGAAAATAGAACTTAGTGTCTGTTTTATTAAGTGGTGCATTTGGAGAATAATCACAAAATGAGATGAATGGTAAGCAGTGATCTTGTAATGCGAAGGTAACACTTTAAATTAAGGTGCCATTTATAAATGCTTTATTCTTATTTATGAAATAATCACTAAATGCAGCTACTTGCTCAAATAATGTATTATAAAGTATGTTATAAAATGTGTTAGTAATAAATGCTTAACGGATGAGACTATGGGAAGCTGTTTTAAAGAATATTATAAGACGTAAATCGTATTAAACCATGTATGTGAATCTTTAATACATGAATTTAAGTTGTTATCTAGCATGCTATAAAGTGCTTCACACATTAATAAATAATAATAAAACGTTTATAAATGGCATCTTAATATAGGGTATTACCAGTGAAAAAACACTCTAGGTTAACAAAGTGATTTTTTATCTTAGTCTAACTGTGACACTCACTATATCTAGATAACCTCCTGGAATATTTGTATGACTCCACCTAATGAAACTAATGCAATTTCTGTACTCTGTAGTTATTGCAAACTGAAATTTGTAGGGGAATGTCTTCCCACCTAGAGGAGACCTGGCATATGCCTCCAAGATTGGACCGTGATAGTAAGGACGGGCAACTCAGAGTTTTTGAATCAGTTTAAGCTCAAAACTTTGCTGCCTAAACCTAAGAACTTCCATAGAAAGTCGCAGACTCTGGAAAGGCAATGAATATATCCAAAAGCCTCGGGATTAGGAAGGCCCGTGGCACAGGAACCCACCTGCCATCGCCCATTGGCCTGATGGGTCACAGGGAAAGGGTTCGCCTGGCAGGAGTGAGCCACAATGAACTAATTTATATTTGGCAGGTAATAAAACGATGGGAAGTTCTTTGCTTTGCAGCCACTAGTCATGTGTGCTACGTAATCCTCTTTAAATAGAAAATAGAAAATCGTTTGCTAAGAGATTTTTATTTTAAAGCGGAAGATTTTAGTGAGAACAAAAGGTAGCATTTGGCTTGCTCCTGATAATCACAGGAGCATTTATCCCCCGGTGGCTAGCTGATTTCGGCGTCTTGGTGCGGTCCAATCTGTAAACTAATTATGAATAAATTAAAAATATATCTCTGCCTTTTGTATTTTCAAACTGCCTCAGAAATTTGTTTTGGGGTTCTGTTTTGTTTTTATTTTTTGGCTACAGGAAGGTTGAGATAATCTTTTTTCAAGAAAAATAAAATACCCCTAAGGGCCAGGCACAAAACAACTCCATGCACTTGCAGAGTCTTTGTTTTCCCTTTGAATGGGTTCTGAGCCAAAGTGAGGAAGGGAGAGAGGAAAGTCCTCCGCTTGCTGGGTTTGGCTGCTAAGAAGATAAGATCATCTTCACCCTGCTGAGAGAAAGAATTCCATTGGATAGGAGTTTATGTGGATGCGCTGGGATAATGGGAGAGATTAGATTCCATATTAAAGCATTTGGTTTACTTTTATTTTATTATTTTAATCTCCTCATACCAGGAGACATCATTGTCAGTTGTTCCATTGTATGTAGGTGAAAAAAAAAAAGCTCAGTTTTAGATTGTAGGCACACCTTGAAACTTAAAACACTAATTGTATATCATCAGTTCAACCCTCGGAATTGTTCCAAGTGGACAATAGATTTGACTTGGAGAAAGAATTCCTTAACCTTTCATTGGCAAGTCTTATTTATTACTTCTGGCCTCATTTCCAAACCTCTTATGGCTTCTCCCAGGGACTCATTGTCTTCGAAGTGAATTGAGGGCAGGAACTAACTGTTTTGTGGTAACAGGGAAGGGAATTACAGAATCTTTTTTGTATTGCACAAACTGTGTTGCTACTCAAAGTCTTGGATTTATTTCCAACCAAGCATTAAAGACCTACTGGGATAGCCCACATTTACCAATTCAGGTTTCAAATATAAAATAAAATAATGAAAAAAAAATAGGATGATGGCCATGCCTTGACTAAAAATACTGTGGTTTTATTTTGAAAATGATTCATGTTCAGATTTCTGAATTTCCTTTATGCCATAAAAACATAACTAGGTTTTTGTTTAATTTTATTTTGTTTTTGTGATCCTGAAGGTGGTACTCAGGGTCTTCACACTGGCTTGTATAAAGAATGCATGCTTGTTTTTGATTTTTAATTTTGAGACAGTATTGTGGTTTGGATCTTGCATGTTCCCTGAAAGCCTCATGTACCTATGGATAATGTTTAGTGTTGGAAGATGGGGCCTGGCTGAAAGAAGCAGATCCTTGGGGCTTTCCCTGGAAGGGTGTGCTGGTTCTGCCCTTCCTCCCAGTCCTGCCATGCCGTAAAGAGCTCTCTCTCAGGATCTGGTACCGTCCACCATTTCCAACCACCTTCCTGTGAACAGCCTATGACATTCTGAAACTGTGAGCTAAAATAAATATTTCCTCCCTAAAGTCGTCGATGTCAAGTATTCTGTCCCAGCGATGAGAAAGGAACTAAGGCAAATACAATCTCTTCATGTCACTAGGTTGCCCAGGTTGGTCTTGGACTCTATATTCACTTGCCTCTATCTCCAAGAGTGTTGGGATTACAGGATTGTGAAACTAGACCTTGCTTTGTTATTCTTAATTTAGAGTCAATATTGGTGTGTTGGCTTATATTTGTCTGATAGTTGCTGTTTATATCTTTCTGAAGGTAAACTTGACTTCTAGAAACACTTTTGGTTTCAAGCAGTCTGAGAAATTCCTACATTAATTGCTTTGTGATGTGATTCTCTCTCAACATATGCTTGTTCAAAAGTCTATATTTCTTTCCATTATGGAAACACATATTTTCTCTTGATATGGAAGAATTTGAGTTGATAGTCATTTTTCAATACATCAAAGTTATAATTACACTGTATTTATAATTAAGAAATTATATGTAGGTATAACTGTTTTACTCTGGCTGTTCTTAACATTTTTCGCATCACTTTTATTTTTCTGCATCTTCAACATGGTGCACATTGATTTGATACAATATATTATTATTTTTCTTGCTTGTATTGTGCTTCTTAAAATCATTTATTTTGTTATGAATATTATAGAAAATGTTTATCTCAACTGTAGCCCTTTTGCATTGTCTTCGTCATAATGAAAACTATGCTAAATTTTCAGAAAATGTCTCCAAATGTTTTTCATTCTTCTTTGTTCTTTTTTTTTTTGTCTTTCTGAGCTGCATAGCAAGTAATCATTGTTTATTTCTATCCAGGCTCTTTAGTCTTGTCTCCTTATGTGATAAACACTAGGTCTATAATTGCAGTTGATATAATTTTCATTTAGAGGTTTTTTAAAATTATTTTTAAAGAATTGGTCCATATAGATGTTTAAAAAACTTTTTTTGTCAAAACTAGAAGGTATAGCTCTTTTAAAACCTATTTTTTGAGATTCAGATGTACCTTGTGATTCAAGATACTGGGATTTTAGGACCACCTCACTGTGTCTGTCCCTCCTGCTGTGCTTTTCTCATGGTGCTTTGTTTCCTTGTGTGCTTGGTCATCTTTGAAGGTTCGCCAATCATTGTGACTGAAAAGCTAGCATGGGGAACTTTCTGAAGCCTGGGATAAATGTGTCTTGCTCCAGAGTGTTTTACATTTTTATCAAAGGGACTCAACTACTACCGTGAGGGTTACCTCAGTTTATGGTACAAAATTCTCAGACAGTAGTTGTACAGTAGTAGGGTCAACACTATGCAAAACCTTCTCAGGCAGAGAATTCTTCCTCATTCTTTGTCTCCTTTCTCTCTGTCATTGCTCACCTACCAAGACTGACTTTTCTACATTTTCCTACAAGGGGAGAAAAGGAACAAATTCAGTATTGGCTTTTCTTGCTCATATTGTAAGACCTTGGAAAAGAACCTGTATCATTATTCTGTGAGACTGATTGACCAAAAGCTCGAATGTGGAGTATAAATAAATGACCTCAGGAAAAAATGCAGGTATATTGGTTTCATAGTAATGTTTCATTTCTAGATGAAGACTTCTACCTCATAAAAATATTTATCCTGGCTATTCTCACTATCTTTTCAGACTTTCGATACTTCTAAGGTAATTTTAAGGAAAAATTTTATCTAGCATATTTAATTGTTTTCAGTGGGAAAGTTGATCTAAATAACATAGTTTCTCATTACAATCTACCTCACTTTAATTTAAGTATGCATTTGGTTAATCAAGTTTGAGCTATTTATATAAGCCTTGGTGGGAAAAAATTTCATAAGAATATGTATTGAAATCCTACAATGAACAGCTTGCTCGTTAGGGCTACATATAAGGCATGGAGATATAATCAAGATATAATCCTTGCCTTATAAAATGTGTGCCAAAAAATAGGATGAAATTGAATAAGAAACATAATATGGTTTTGTTTTTGTTTTTTTTAAGATTTAAAGAAAGGAGAGCTCACATCTGTGAAAAATTCCAATTGAGCCTTGAAGGATGGTTATAATTTTGCAATGTGGAGATTTGTAGACTAGGAATGCAGCAGAATTAAGAAAAAAGCATGAACAATGATTAGCAATGGGTAGATTTTATGTACTAAAAAGGAAATAAATTTTGGGTTCATTTGGAAGATAGGACAAAAAAAATCTCCAGAAGAGTGTCATAGACTGAGATTTGCTATCAAAAGAAAATCTTTAAAACGTTATGTTGGCATTCCCAGATATCTTCATCCTAGGACAATCTATCATGGCTTTTTTTTTCATATACTGAACTTCAGTATGACCCAAGACAATGTGTTTTAAAAGAGCCAAGCACCATGTGGGGCTCAGGCAAGGGAGAAGGCTAATTGTTGGGTCATGACTATATTTCATTCAGTGTTGAAGCAAAACTTGCACCTCAAAAACACTTGCATTGTTTTGCTTCAGGGATACTAGACTAGCCCTAGAAAATTAGTTATCAGTTCAACTCATCCTTTGAACCCTTGACCCACATTACTTGCATAATTCAGATACAGCCACCTCAGTAAGTATTAATGACATAGTCCCATTGAGTCTGATGCTTTGGTTGCAATGTGCCTCATAGGGCCTGCTCTATTTAGTGATTTAGAATTTCTGTTTTTTTGTGGGGTTGATATCTGACTTTATTCATAGGCTATTGGGAATTTACATTGCATCTGAAAAAAACCACATCAATGGATTGCTATATGAAGGTGAAATTCTTTCATTCAGAGCGTCAATTCATGTGTTTCTTTAAACAATGAACAACTCTTATTGATGTCATGTGACCCAATACACACCTAGATGAATAAAATATTCTTTCAAATACATATAAAATAGTAGAAAATGCAGGAGCATAAAAGAGTTTGTTGTAATAAGTCATGATGATTGTTGTAAAAAACGTAAGAAAATATGCAGTAGAATCAAATACACGGAGTAGGTAGTACTTTCTCATTAAAAAAAACTGTAGTTACAAGTAATATTCAGCCTATGCAACTCATCATTTGCTCATTTTGTTTTTATTATTGAGAAACCTGTATTGTCCATCTCTGAAGCTAGATGTTCTGAGAAAAGCAAAAGTGAATTAGCCTCAGATCCTTCCTTTGAGAATCTAGAAACAATGAGGAAATATGCCAATGAATTGAGTAATAACTCTAGTGAAAAATGGGTCATTGGTATTCACCCTCAAGTGGCATGACAAAGGCCTGGGTTAGGTTTATGACAACTCAGAAGAGAAAGCAATTACTTCCAGCTGAAAACCTAACTACATTCATGAAGGAAGTGATATTTGAGCACGTTTTTGAAAGATGAATGGGATTTTATACAGAAAGAATGAAGAGAGACATTTTATGTGGAAATAAGAGAGGAAACAATAAAAAGTAAATGGGATTAATTCTTCAGTTTATTTTACAGAGATGTATTGATCACTTGCCTTCCCTACGTTCTCATGTGTGTGTGTGTGTGTGTGTGTGTGTGTGTGTGAGAGAGAGAGAGAGAGAGAGAGAGAGAGTGCGCGCACTTGTCATGCTCTTGAAAACATTTTAGTGAGAGTTTCCTGAGGCCTAGAGTGACATACATACTCCAGACTCTCTTGTGCTCTTTCTACAAGATGTCTGAGAGCCATGCTAAGTATTGGAGGAAGCAGAAGACCGCTTCACAATCACGTAAGGAGTATCCTTGTAGAAAACTAAGTGGCTATAATTTTAAAAATGAGTGCGGAATTGGCTTATAAATGACACTGAATGGGATTGGGAAAAGGTATGGCGAAGGCAATATGGAGCCCTTTTGCCCCAGTATTGGCTAACTCCAAATTAAGAAAAAGAGTTTTCAGAGACATACTCTAAAAATCTGTGACAATACATGAGAACAATAAGGTCTGGGCTCTTATTCATAAAGAGAAAGACAAAATGGCCAAGTTTTTATCATTATGGCTCAATGTATTTAGTAAATCACAAGGTATATTTTCATTCAAAATAATTTGACGTGGTTAATATCATGCCTTTGACCTTTAGCAGTATGGTTTCTTAAGAAGTACTAGTGAAAATAACCAAAAATGGTAAATGATCTAAAGAGAAATAAAAACTTCCTGTTCCAAGAATACATGTATATAACCACATCTGTGAGTACCAGAAACAAACCCGAGGGTTCTTTAGGTGTTTGAGGAGATTTCCTCTGTACTATAACCTACTAAGAAAAAAATGACTATGTAAATTTTTTCTATACTGACAAATTTCTGATGTCTCCACATCCACTGACAATTGGACCACACCAACCTCTTTCCCGTCAATTAGTTGGTTGAGAGCCACTGTCTCTATTCATAACATACTACGTACAAATCTTAGTGTCACTTTTGACATACTTTTCAAAGCAGTATACATATTTCAAGGAATGTTTCTCCCCTAAATTGTCTGGTTTGGAAATCGGTATTCTTAAATTAAAACGTACATGTTGATTGTGTACCTGGATCACTTGCTGCTTTTACGTTTTTCACCTTAATTGTGCCGGTGTTTTTATTCGGAGCCAGTGAGTAGCAAATTTTACATTATGTATTTATGAGGTGCAGTGCGATGTTGATGCATGTTTATGATGTGGGATGTTAAATCAGATTACTTATATATCTACCATTTAGCATCTTTATTATATGTATGTATTGCAGGGAAGTTAAAATATATAAAATCTACTCACTTATAAATATTTGAGCATGCAGCACCCTATTAACTATAGTTCAAGAAGATAAAAAGAAAAGGAAGAACAGCAATGGGGCAATTTTAATCTTGCTTCTTAAAATTCTGGTTTCCTTGCAAAAAAAATTGCTACCATAATCATAGATGGTATCATTGTATGTCTCCATCACACTTTTAATAATTAAAAGAAAAGCCACACCCAAGTTCTAAAGGATGACAAGTAGAACTGAAAACAAAAGAAGGATAAAGGAAAATCTGAATTTCAGTGTATTATTAACATAAACTTTGTAAACAAAAACATGAAGTTCAGCGATCAATATTACTATAAATGAAGCCATGTTCCCGGTTATATTTTTCTCAGCATTTGGCCATTAACCACGATAAATTTTATATCTTACATAATTTTTAATAAGAAAAAAATCCATGAAATAGATAGGATGTCTTACAAATGGATAACAGCTTACTATCCCTCAATGAAAGTCACCTTAGGCTCTCTCGGAAAGCTGTTTTAATTTCAAAGCTTGGCTCTCTGGGGTTCATCATTTTGGTCAACACAGTGAATCTGTTTAAAAGTGTGCCTTTCTCTAAGATAAAAATGGTCTTTTCTCCTTCAGAGAATTTTTTAAATTTACAAAATATACACATTTATTCCTTCTTTAAAAATCGCTGTGTTAAATAAAACACTTTGAAGCAATACATCAAATTAGCTAAAGGAATTTTCTAGTGTATTCAATTATGCTAGACATACCAGATTTACATTTTATTGATTGCTATAATCCTTGGTTATCTCAACTGCAATATAGAACTAAAATAAGTACCTATCTAATACAACTATATGAGACAAAATCACTACACGATTCCTGATACATAGAAAAAATGATAAATTTTAGTTGTATTTGTTATAGTTGTTTTTGCCTATTGTTAAATGAAATAATATAGTATGATGGTTAAGAGTAGAGACAAAAGAGGACATGAGAAAGATCTTCATGCTTTTGATAAGCCTTTGGGCAGGAAATGTGTTACATTGCTTCTGTTCACATTTCAGTGGTAAGAATAAGCCATTGGCTATTTTTTTTATGCAAATGGGAAAATGAACTTTGACTTCCTGCTAGTGACTTGCTTCCCAGTGGCATTCTTAACACTCAGAGGTAGATACCTTTTGGTGGAGAACCACCTATCGCAGCCACTGGAAGAAAAACGTCAATTTCTTGGCCCAGGTTTTCTATTTGTTTGGGAAATATATGTCAAGAATATGGAGGGCAAAGTAAAGAAGAAATGAGACAAAAAAAATCAGTGATACGGGAGAAATGTTACCATAATGGCTGCCACTCTGTAGTGAGCCTCAGAAGGGTTGGATCATGGGACAGCTGACGTTGAAAACTTCGAAAGAAGCTCCTGTCAAAGTGTCTGGAGAAAGCTTAAAACGATCTGTGGGAGGGGGGAAAGACCAAATTTCTCTGCTATGTTATTTGTCTTATACTGTTTCCCTTTAATTTAAATTCATTGCCTCTATGACTGTCCACTCGATTACATCACACAGACCCTGGACCCATCCTCGCGTGGCTGTTCAGAAAGACAGATCTAGCACCCTATAACATAATGTTTAACCAAATCTGAAGCAGTAGAAAAAGCCAACGTCTGGCACTCTGGAGAAAGGGCCTGGAACTCCAAGAAGGTGATTGGTCATTCATAAGAGATATGACCATGTGACTAAAGTAAGTTTAATCACAGTAGCAGCTGATAGAGTGTGCGACAGTCTAAGGCTCTGAGGAGTATCTGAGACATGAAGAATCTGAACAGGTATTCAACTTGAGGCACTGAATTGGCTTTCTTTGTTATTTAAGCCAGTATCAGTGTAGGACAAAAGTACCCTAAGTGATAACTTTTATTCCAGTAGAATATTGACTCTGAAATAAAGGCAATGGGTATCTATTTCTTGAAAAGAAGAGAATAGTTTCTCTTCCAAATAACTAAACAGCGTATAGGATTATAATGCTTCAAACCTCTAACAAATGTTTACTTTTCTGAAAATGTGGCTTGATTCAGTCATGTAATATACTGAGAAATTTCTCTGTAGAAACAATTTCAGTTATTATTAACATCATTTATATTCATATACATAAAACTCGCATCTTATAATCAAAGTATCCTCTTCTGAGTTGACAGGCACCATACTTTAGACATTAATGAGATCAGGTATCCATTCAGCACTCTTTCCTAAATCATTTTTCCCAAATGAGAATTTATAAGTGAGTTTTGTCCTCCTCCATGAACAATTTTCCAGAATCAAAACGGGTTATGCGATAAAACTTAATTCCTCTAAACAGATTTTGTGTTTCATGTTTGAAAATGATAAGAACAATCTGAGTCTATATTCTGAAAAAGCAATTAATCCAAAATAAAAAATGGTAGCTAATAACTGATTTCATAAAATCTGAGCTTTATCTCTTTTCAAAACACAGCTAACAATAAGGGCATGGGAAAGAGCGGCCAAATGATTTGTCGCTTGCACATACACCCATCTTCATCACAGGAAATGCCATTAACCACAACAGCATCTGCTCTTCGATATTGTCTTAGTATGCATTAAAACACTGTGGGCCTCAAATACCCCATAAAAAAATAGAAAAGTAAAGCCAAGCCTTTAATCAAACTCTAATGCAGAAAAATATTATAAAGAGAAGAATGTGTCAGGTATTATCGGGAAGTGATGAAGGTAAATGAAGAAAATACTAAAAATCAAAAATAGGTGAGACCTACGATCAGTTCTTGGTGGCTTCACATTGCTCCAAGAAGGGGACTTAAATGTGTTACTGTCCTAAAGTGATACTCTTAAATAATTCCATTTAAATATTTAAAAATTCAGTCATTGCTATTTTAAGGTTACTCCAGAAGAGAGAAATTTAAATCCATATTTAGTCAAAATTTTTAAAGTTTAGTTTTATAATGATATACAATATGACACCTTGGCATCATACACTTCGTTAGCAGAAATATATATATTTCTATTAAAGGATTCTTTCATTTCTGGCTCCTTGAAGAAAATCTTGATCATCTTCCAAATATATTCTATAACTTTTCTAAACTACTTGTGTCAATGTTAAACACTTCAATACTGAAAAAAAAATTCTCTTCTAATAAGTTCTGACCCCTAAGATTATTCTTTCAGTTTTTGGTCTTTCTGTTGCAGTTTCTACAAATGAAGTTCTGATTAGGATCAGTGCTACAGATGTCTATACCTATCTTCCTTTCTTCTTTATAAAATTAATATATGTATCTTATTTTAATCTATAATAATAAGTTTGATTTTTCTTTCAGACTTCCACATTTAACCTCAAATCTTTATAATGTACCTTGATTATGCCATAAAATTAGTTCTTAAAGTAAGAGAAAGGGTAGATTGCACTCTAAACTTCTATGTATTGCCCTTTTTTGAGAAATCCTTCTAAGATGAAGTACTTATGTCCATTGATCAGTTCACTGGGATAAATCTGGACATTTTTATCCTAATTATCCACTTAGTTCATAGATTATTTTCTCCCTCTGGGACTAAGAAGGACATGCCTAGAGAGTCATATATGTGTCATGTATGGCACTAATAAGCCAGGTCATTTCAATGCTCCAAAGGCTTCTGACATGCCAAGGTATATATAAGACATCATACTGGTAGGCTAGAGTCACAGACTCAGGTCTAGATTTCTGAGATAAGAAGACAAAGTAGGAAATGGCCACATTTACAAAGAAGAAATGAAAAAGGTGAATGCTTACTCTTGGGCTTGAAAAGGCATTTCTTTAGGTGTAGTAATAGGAACACAGGATAGCTACAAAGAGGAGCTTGTGCACCATGTTGTGATCAAGAACTTGGGACTTGGAGTTGTGAGAGTGTGAATTCGCAGCTCACGGACTAATCGCGTGCCCACTTTCTGTTAATGTTTTCTAATAAATGAAATCAGTGGTAATAATTTCACAAAAGTGTTCTAAGTGACAAATCAAAGTTCAGCCTAATGCCTTCAAAGGGCAAGACATACAGAAAGTTCTCATAGAGGTTACATTACTTTCTTTAGTTTGATTGTACAGACTATAACAGTGGGAAGATTCTGGAATGTTCTAGCTCTCTAAGCTCTGTGGTTTAGGTACAAACTCTTTAGCAGGGCAAAGTTGTAAAGGCTAAAACTTTGGAACAGAGCTGAGTTAAGGACACAGAGATAGTAAGTAGGAGCACAGAAAAAAACAAATTCCTAAGTGAACCAAAATACCAGTAAAGAAGTGAATCATTATTTATGTTATTACTTCGCTGAGTAGTCAAAAGTGACTTCTCTCTAGTTGGGAGAGGTGAAGATTATCGGAAGGGCAAGCAGGTGAGAAGTGTTTTTGAGGACAGGATAGGTGGTGAGGGTGATTGGTGTTCTGGAATCAATGACAGTCTTAGACATGAAAAAGCCAGAAAAGGCTCGAGAGACTTGCAGACTGCACAGAAGTAAACGGCGTTAAATGAAATCAGAGTCAACGATAAGAACAAAGTAGAACTAAGAAGAAACAAGGGAGTATAATTTGTGTGATGAAAAGCGCAGTGCACTTTACTGAATTAGAGTCTCTAGTAAGTGAAGGAATGAGGTCACAAAAGTCACAAGATGACTCATAGTTGCTAAAACTTGGAAGCAGCCTCTATGCTCATCAACAGATGAACGGGTAAAGAAAATATGGTTCATACACACAATGGAGTGCCGCTCTGCCATAAATAAGGATGAATATGAGTCAATTGTTGGAAAAAAGATGTACCTTGAGAACATAATCATAACAAAGAAATCAGACATGGAAGGTTAAATATTGCATGGTTTCTCTGTGTGAGAAACCCAAAATATAAATACTTAAATGAGAAAAATAAAAGGTAGATGATAGGAAACAGGGAGTTAGACTTCTTGGAGATGGGCAGGATATTTAGGATTAGGGAAAGTTGTAAGGGCAAGAGGGGAAGAGGAAGTACCAATGAGTAGGATGCAACATGTACCTGCTTCAGTTTCCCCGGATGAATTATCATGTATTATAGACACATACTAATAAGGAAAAAAAAAAGCAGCACAAGAGATAGGGCAAGGTCTTGAAGACAAAATTGTGTCAAAAAACATTAGGCGATGAATGAGAGTAACCAAGATTTGAGTTGTGATAAACTAGAGGCATGTACCAAAGCCATTGGCTTAGGCTTGTGATGTTGACAAAGGCATTTAGGAGGTGCCACAGCTGAAAATGAGAAGGCTGTGAAAGGGGAAGAAGGCTGTGAAAAGGGTCATTGCTTTTCACATGCAAGTCTCCTGCATCTCTGCCTCACATACACATGAGGCTAAAATAATTGGAACACAAGGTCTGATTTCCCAGGCTGCCAGTTTCACATGGCCTTCTGCCTGTCTGCTTGTTTTTTTGATTTTTGATTTTTTTTTTCTTTTTTATTTATGTTTACTAGGGTTTGAACTCTAGGCCTTTTGCAGTGAGTTGTATCCACAGTGCCTCTCTTCCATCTTTTTGGTTCTCTCTCTCTCTCTCTCTCTCTCTCTCTCTCTCTCTCTCTCTCTCTCTCTCTTTCTTTTTACCTTCAGGTAGGGTCTCCTAAATCACTAAGTTGACAAGGTTAGCCTCATACAATGCTTCTGCCTCAACTTCCCAGATGACTGAGATTATAGACAGGTACCAACACACTCACCTTAATATCAGCTTCATAAAAGTATTAGTATTTTCCTTACCGGGAGTTCCAGTTTCTAGTATGGAATGTGCCTGGTTCATTGACATATCATGAAAAAACTGTTATTTTTATAGAATGGTACCATGAAATGCCACATTCCTTTTATATATGAGTTCTTTAAATTGTACATCACATTTCTAAATCACCAACTAAAGACTGTTTAAATCTTTTAAAAAATACAAATCTTAATTGCTTCAAAATTAGGATTTTTGAGACATCCAAACATTCCTTCCAAAGCACAAAGGCTCATTGCATTTGATTTCTTTTTTGCTTCATTCATGAATTCAGGAAATATTCATTGAACATGTATGTACCAGGCACTGTTCCATACATTGGAAAAAAAAAAAAAACAGTGGAGGAAAAACCTAACTAGGCCCTCGCTCATGGATCTTAATTCTAGGAAGGGAAACACAAACCGTCAGTGTGTATATATATATATATATATATATATATATATATATATATAAATTTCAGTTAGGAGGAGGGGTAGAGATCACCACCAGGACAAGAGTACAGCTATTCAATATAAGACAGTCCAAAAAGACCTCTGGCAAGGGACCTTGGCCCGGAGCTGATGAACAAGGAGCCAGCCGTGTGAGGCTTGGGAAGCGGTCCAGGTAAACAGGTGGCATAAATTACCTAAGGCAGATCACTTCTAACAGAGGACAAAAGCAAGTTCAATGTGCCTGTCCTGTAATTCAGTGAGAAAGATATAGCTTTTCCCAAATTGTTAGATATTTTAGCACAAATATGATCAGAATGTGTAGCTGTTTTCAATGGTTGTCAATAATAAAATTTGAAGTGAAAACTCTGGCATTTAAATCCTGGACTGTTTGTTTTGTGTTTGTTTGTTTTGTTTTGTTTTTGTAGCTGTATTACCTTGGAAAATTTCAACCACTCCCTATCCAGCATGCTTTCTTACCTGTAATGTGGTGACAGTATGAGCTACCTTATGTATTAATGGTTGTGAGAATTAAATGAATACCTAATGGTAAAATGCCGAGGGAAATGCTTGGCGCATACGAAGTATTCTTACATAAATAAATCTTACACTTTTTTGCTGACACTCCATGAGAAACATAAGTCCTTTTGTATACCGGTATGGTTATTTTAGTTGAGTCTGAGCATCTTATAATTTCATTAACTATGTAAGAAGCATTTTGTTTTTAGCAGTTCTGTGTCACAAATTACATGACAATGAACCTTCCCGCCCAGCTTTGAGACCTTTTGCAATAGGGACCTTCTGGATGATAGACTATGGTTGAGTTTGTTTAGAATCTTTCGCATTTGAACAATCTTTAAGCAGCCTGTTTCACTTTGGTGGGTTTCTCATGAGGTTTCTTCTACCCAACAAAAGAAAGATATGTTATCAACTGCTATCATCACAAGGAAATTTATGCTTATCTATTTATCATCTTAAAAGTCTTTCATATGAGATATGACCTTAAAAGAGGATTTTAAAAGAAACTTCCCAAACTAATAATTTTATGTATAAAATTGGAGTGGTACAAATTTAAAGTTATATAAAAATTCATCTTAATAAAATGAAAAAGTTAATGCAAATGTAGTTAATATTTTTATTAATTATTTAAAATTACTGAAATAAAACAACTTTAAATAACTTTTGTATTATAATCATGTGAAAAGGAAGCACTCACTATAATCCATTTTATCCAAATTAAATTGATTAAATAAAACTATACACATAGTCACAAGCATAGTCTCCAAGTGAGTGCAGTGAATTTCAGAAAGACTCAGGCTTGACAGTACTAAACACATTTGTTAATATATGAAATACAGATCTGCAAAGAACGTTGAGATTCATTGCTCAATTTTGTTAGAAAATACAGCTAGATTCTAAGCTTGTGGGCTAAATTCATAAAACCAAATCTCTGTAACCTATTCTCATAACTTTATGACTTATCAGTTTTATTTATTTTACTTAAGTCTAATAACTATATGATATAAATGCTTTTATGTTATTTTACCCACTGAATAGCAATGGAAAAACTGCTGAAAAACTTCTGTCTCTTTAAGATTCCTAATAATAATATTGTCTCAAAATATCAACATTTTAAATATTATTTTTGCCTACAATTAATTAAATGTATGTTTTAAATAAAGATAAAATTTTAGAGTTAAAATAATAAAGTCTCAGATAAAAATTCCTACAATAGGATTTCCCTGAAGAGAAAAGAGATTTATATCATAAATATGTATAGCTTCTAAGTCAATAAACTCTTATTTTCTCTGACATGCATCTCCAATGATGTGCACTTTTTATTCTTATTTCATTTTTGTTTACAGAAAACGGGGCACAAATCCGAAAGTGTGGAATTGTGTGGAGCACATATTGAATGGGCCAACGAAAAATCAAGCAGAAAGAATGTCTTTCAGGTAAGACTGTTCTGTGCATTCAATTTATTACTACTTCCACTAAATCTGAGCTCCCTTGGGTAATAAAAGGAGAGTACCTTCTTGTGATGCCTTCGTGTGCATGAACTACTTGTCTCAAGGTCATTATGAAAGAATGACTCTTTCCCTTGTTGTATCTCTGGATTGTTTTGTTGTTTTTCCCTGGTGACTGGTTTGTATCTGAAGACAAAATACATATTGCATCTTGATTTGTTTTTATCATTGAATTTTGCACTGTATCTGATAGATTTTTAGGGATTTCAACTTAGAAACTATGTTTAAATAGATTTAATGTGAAACTTTCGAATATACATAAAGATTTAATATTTATAGGCTGTTCTCATTCATTGTTATTCCTGATTTCTAGTCCTTAATTATATTTACCAGCATTAAGTAAGGAGGAGAGAGAAAACATAATGGCTATAAAATTTGGATCTTTTAAAATTATATACTTTAAGATTTTTAGGAAAACTCAAGGTGATTAATAATTGCAATCATATATTATTGACTAAAAAGAGCTAAATGAAATCCTAAAAATGGTAGAAGTTGGAAAATGTACTATTTCAAAAACTACATTGCTAAATCTTGTAATTTGGTGTGATTTCTCCTTTGCAATTAATATTTTTAGGTTATGCAGTCTGAACTTTCTTCCTTTTTTAGATGAAATTTAACTTCACATCCCCAAATTAAGCACTATTTTGAAAGTATATTTTAGAATTTATGTCATTTAGTAGCCCAGGGAACCACCTGATTATTATAATTTAAAAAGATATCTCCTAAGAATACTTTGGCCTTTGAAGAAAGTCAATTATGTATCTGTTTCTTATGTGGTCTGCTGAGAATAATACATCGACAGTTACAGTAGCATAGGTAATTGCCATTCCCTATGTATACTGTCACTAAAAATAACCCAAAAAAACAAACACTCTGTTTTCCATTATGGGCTTTTCTTTTTTTTTTTTCAAGGTACTTATTAAGATGTGGGTGTGTGTCTGTGTGTGTGTCTGTGTGTGTGTCTGTGTGTGTATATAGTTTGAGGCTGCCTTTAGGATTTTAAATTATTGTGACATATTCTGGAGTGAATTTTTTGGTTCAAGTTTTGTTGAACTTAGAGGGAAAGATTTTTCTTATACCACAAAAGACATTAAGAGAATACTTGCAATTTTGATTTTCCAATTAACGATTTAAATTAAATTTTAAAAAGAGGAAGAAAGAAGGTTGAAAGGAGGGGAAGCACGTAGCCAGGCAGGCCAGCTGGCCAGCCAAGCACACTGAGAGATCAATGGCAGAGCCAGGACTGCTAGGAAGATGGCTTCAGAGAACCAAAGAGGAGAAATAATTTCATTTTAAACTGAGAAGCTATTGCTCGTGATATATTGCTTTCCCATTTCTTTCTCGGTTTTGCTATTCTGTCATTAATAACAAAATTTAAAGATTGTGATACTAGTCCCTGTAACAGTCTATGTGATCAGGTGAGATAAGTGTACTGTTATACATTTGGCACCTTATTCACCAAAGCCTGGCATCTTAATCACCTAAGTTATTAATGAAATATTAAATTTAGATCCATGGACACAAGTTTTGGACAATAGAAATATTCAATACAGGAAGATTTCAATTAGATAACCAACAACACTGAGAGTTGGGTATCATATATATATATATATATATATATATATATATATATATATATGTATATATATATGTATATATATGTATATATATATTGCTGCACATATCAAAATATATTATTATGAAAATACCACGCATATTTACCTACTGACAGCATATTTTGTGCTAATCTTTTCTGAGTAGTAAGCATCTCCCATTTTAATTTTCCACAGGTCTTCATGTTTTTGAATATATGTATTTTTAATATATTAAACGATTCTCCTGTTTTTGGTAACATTTTGGGTGTGAAAATCTTGCTAACTAATTTAGCAGTAATGTAATCGAGTGATTTGTTGTTTTTATATGTCATTATTATTATTATTTTTGTCTTGGATCTTTTACTTAGAGAAACCAGAAAGATTCAACTTTCATTTTCTGCTTCATTCAATTTAAATGAATCATTTATTTATGTTTTTATCATGCTAAAATCTTTTCATCACCTACATATAAGAACACAGGTAAATCTTGCTGATATGTATCTATAGACACAGGTTCTGAAGTAAGCCCTTTTAAGAGTAACAATACAAACAGCTTTTATAGTTCTGTTAACAAAAAACTTTGGGAAGGATTTGCCAGAGAGCTAAATCTAGATGACTTGCATCAATATTTGATTAGATACATTAGCTCGTCTTGCTCTCAAATGATCAGAATAAACATGATTATATCTCAAAAACATCATATTAAGGCATTGTTGGGTGTCTCAGTTGTGTGTGCAGGGGTTTCATTACCTACAGAATAATGAAGTGTTTCTTCCTGACTGGAAAGGACTATCATAGCTTTGGCTGATGTACTACGTCAGAAATAGCTTTAGAATTCCAAGTTTGAATTAGGCTCGGTGTTCAATCTCAGTCTATGAATTATAGATTATAGATAGCAGATGACTATTGAGATTTTTAGTTCAAGAAAAATCAAAGAGCAAAATTAGAAATAATTTAAAATTTGAAGTCTATCTCTAAAAACTTGATGGATTAGCAATTATGTGCCACATAGTTACAGCATCTGCAGAGAAGTGAGACTTGAAATGAACAGAGAAACAAACAAAAGTGGCAAGTGCTGAGATAAGTCTGGAAGTCTCAAAAGCACAAATTTTTGACACTAAAAAAAGGAAATTTTAATTTGTCTCATTTGTTAGGACATGCTATTTGGACATTTGGTTTGCTTCTTTTCTCTTCATAGAAGCCAAGTTTCCTTCATAGTCAAAGTTCTGCTGCATTCTTGGTGTGGAGATCATCTTACTGGATCGGTCCCTAGTAAATTGACAGTGACACTAAGTTTTAGTCCTTAAACACTCTTGGTAAATCAAAATAATGCACACTTGCTGAGTTCAAGAACATCTGCCGATATTAGAACTATTTTCCGGCTAATTCCTACTACTTAATAATAAGATATTTTTTTAAAAATTTTAACTTCAACTATAAATTATATTCTAGTGTATGATACATATATATATATGTATATATAATGTACTTTTGTGTATATATGTGACTTTAGATTACATGAATGGCTTTAGAAAAGAGCATGTGTACATACAGCCACACAGAAACAGAGCAAGACACTGTTTTAGGGGATCTGTACAAACTAAAAGTTAAATTCTCACTGCTGCTAACTTTTGTTTAATTCTGCAGACAGCATAATTGTCAAGGACTATCACAAGTTGGACATAGCTTGAGAAAACATTTAGCAGCTGAAAGATTTGTAATGAGCTGTGCTACAACTTTTCTTAGTTAACTTAAGAGCAGCACTGGGTCCTCATCACGGAAAGGATGAATAGAAAGATTTATGTCCAAATCACATGTTTTAAACATTCCTGCTAAGTGCTAGTTTGCTCTTTGGTGTGTAGCCTGAAATTTAAAGCACTCAGGATTAAAAGGATTACAACATAATCTTAAATAATCCTAAATGTCATTTACAGACATATCGTTGCAATAACTAAATAAAGCCATGTTAAAGGATGGCAGTGTTGTCAGGAAGCATCAACAGTGCAAGCAGCGTCCCTGTCACCTTCTCCTCTCTCCTTGCTGGAAACATGACGCACTTACAAATCCTTTCGCTGGGAAGTTCCGCTGAGAATGTGGCTATAAAATCACTTAAAACAATATAGATTTTTTTAGCCTTTAATGTCTTTTCTTGGATGAAAATTTTCACTTAGGTCCCCTTTCTTTCTTCTAATGGAAGACTCTTCCAGTTAACTCTTTTTGAGAGTAAAGATAGAGGGAGTTGACTAGATGGCAATCAAACAGATGACATCCTACCAAAATATTCCCTGATTCACAAGGGGGTACCTTTTATTAAATATGTGGGAGTTTTAAAGCACCACTTAATTCCGCCCTGCCATTTGCACTTAAATATTCTGTACTTCTGTCATATAAGTAGTTCAGTATCTCGTAGAAGATCTAAAGACAGAGACTGTATCATCGACTTGTAAACTTGGTATTTTTTAGCTGAGGGAATTGTTATCAGTAAGGCTAGAGTTTAAAGAATTTATTAAAATATGCTTTTATTAAAATTTTTAGGAATTTTTGTTCAAAATATAGTCAGTAGACTCCAAGATTTCCTATGTGTAAATAGGGGTAAAGAATAAGGAGATAACATCTCCATTTTTGGTCTTTTCATTATGAAACAGTAAGTAATGGTTCTCTTAAAAGTGACTGAGTAACAGGTATTTGAAAGTTTGATCTTCAGTGCAAGAGAGCAATCAAACCTCAGCGTTTTCTCTTATATTTAAAATAAAATGTAATAAAAGTTTACCTATGAACATGCATTAGTTTCCTTTATAGATTATATAATTTAAATAATATAATTCTATCAATTAGTGAATTGTGGCTAGTGAGGAACTTGTTAACCCCCTACTCAGAAGGCAGAAAATAAATGACTGAAAAAGGTGAAAGTCTGTTTGCCTCCCCCCATAACCAATTTATAACTTCAACAAATATTGTGACCAAATTTCCAGGATTTCATGTTTTCTTTTTTAATATAAAATATGTTTCCAGAGACAGATTCCATTCCCTATAAATACACTAAGCTTCAGAATAGGTTCATCATTGCTCATGTCATTTTTCTGACTTTGGGTGAAGTCTTCTGGCTAAAATGTATATTAAACATATTCATGTAATATTTCCATGGATATGCATTACATTTAAGAATAATTTGATTGCTGCTCCTGATCTGAATACATCTTAGCTTAAAATGTTTAAGTACTACTTAAGATTATTAATGTGAAGATAATTTAATAACATCTTGGAAAATGCCATTTTAAGCCAAAGGAAAACTACTGGTATTTTGCTTTTATCCATTTCCTGGTGTTAAAAGTAGTGGCTTAAAATAAATCTAAGCTTTACCAATTTGCTGTTTCATTTTTCAGTGCAAGTAGTTCTACTAAATGTAAAAAGATGATTCTTGGCTTTCATATGTGCATTACATGCATTAGATTTCAAATAAAACTGGGTTCACTTCAGAGAATTACTCCCAGTATCTTAAAAGGCATAGTATTAAAAATGAACTAGAGTAAGAGAAAGATTAATGTCTAATACAGTTGTTTCTTTCTTTCTTTCTTTCTTTTTTTTTTTTTTTTTGCTTCATAGTTCATCCTTGATCGTTTTATCTACCTATTAGAGGTTCATCTATCATTCAGAATATGTAATGGGGAGCATGAGTCTAGGGAACTGGGTTTTAGTTTTGATTTCATCAATTCTAACTTTGAAGGGATCCATGGCAGGTTCCCTCTATTAATCTGACATTTGTCACACCCAGAAATGAAGAAGAAATACAGACTTCTTCTCACGTGTGTCCTATTCGTTAAAGCTAAGATACAACAGAGTTTTGGTGTACTTATAGAAACTATGGAGTGGCTTTGTATGAACAAAACAAGATATCATCATCCATGTAATAACTACGTGATCTCACGATATTTTGAAGGAATTTCTAGATGTGGATAGATAGCTATTAAATGCAATTCAAAAATTTTGAATAGCTCTTTCAACTGCCTTCTGACCCTAGCGAATATACTGAGATTTCATACCAATTTGAAAAAATTCGTGATTCATTGCTTAGAAAAAAAGTGTATTCTCAAACCATATTTAGATTTGTGTTTTACTCATTAAAATAAAAATGTCAGTAACATAATACCTAATCGATATGGAAATTAATTTTAAACATATCCAAATTAACACTTTAAAAATATTTTTGCCCCAGAATTTTTCCTAAATTAAGAGTGGCAAATTTTAAGAGGTAACTTAGAGGTATGTGCCACAGCTATGCTCCCAATGAAAGAGACACAATGGTTTCACGTTCTGTTCCCGTACTGAATATTAGAGTACCATCTGGTAGGGTTATGCAGATTTTTTTCATGATGAAAGAGCACAATTTTATACCAAGGGCTCTGACTTAGGAATATGAATGTCAAGGATGTCTAGGAGTGACAGCAAAGGATAGAGAGAGAGAGAGAGAGAGAGAGAGAGAGAGAGAGAGAGAGAGAGTTAGTTCCAATTTGGGGAAATAATAAAGCTTATTTAAAATTATTGAAGTAACAAATTAAGGTAGGTAAATAAAGTATCTTGTTAGACAAAACAGTATCAAATTTCTGTCCCCAAGCTAGTTCCATGGAGATCATAGGTCTATGGCGTGGACTCTGAGGACAGTTACTTATTTGCATGGCTTAATTATTCCACTTACTACTAAAGGGTGTAATGCTATGTTAATGTATTTATTTCTTTTTGAACTAGCATCAAATTGAACAAAACTATACAACAGTAAAGATTATAATAGCTATTAATATATTTTACTCCCAATGTACTGAAGAAAAGCAAAATTTAAAGTATCCAAAATGGCGTAAGATACATCAAAGTTTTGAAATGAAAAAAAACAACAAAACAAAACATCAACTTGGTTTCTTCCGTATGGAACACCCTAGCGGAGGATGAGATGCGTATGACTCAGTGAAGGCAGACCCCTTCTCTGCTTGCCTTGTGGATCTCCTGAGATAGCTGGCTACGTGTGCTCAGAGATACTAGCTGTTGTGCATTTAAACAAAATTCTGGATTCTAATTTGACACCAGCTAACTGCTGCATCCTGTACTTCGTTTACTGACATCGTGCTGTGAACCGCTCCTCTTAGGGAACATGCTTAAGTTCTTGCTACTGTGGTAATGCAGGTATGGTGCTTCTCCAGGTCCCCTAGCCGCTCCTGAGGCTAGCAATGCTGTTCCCCCATGTCTATGTGACCCAGGTGACTCTAACTGGCACTGTGGGAATCTGACTTGGAGCTTCAGACTATGCACACCAACCTGAACAGAAGAAAGCCCTGCTACTTGGGAGTTTTAGAGAGTGCAAGGCGAATCTGGCATTGATGATTTTTCTATTTGAGACTTTTATCCTGCAGAAATTAAAGAAAATATTTCATTGATTTTGTACATCAGCATTCAAACTCAGGAATTCATTTTTCATGTCTGTTTAAAGTTCTTTTTTATATATTCATAAAAGAAGCTATGTTTACTTCATGCTGGGTATGATATTTTTTTAAAATTGGCCTATTCAGGAAAAGGAATTTTTTAATATCTAAAGCTGGTACGTAATAGATGGGGCCAGAAAATGGTATCACATTTTACAGCTTGTCATAAAGATGACACTGGGTGAAATAAAATTGAGTACTTTCGAATAGCCCAGGATCATTGGCAGATAACCAGCCGATGCCATTTTGTTTTTAGAAACATAGGTCATGAGGCTGAATCTGAAAGCAAATGAAAACATACATCAGCATGTATGTGCATGTGTGCTGCATGCGTGTGTGTTTGTATGCCACAAACCACTGAATAACAGAGAAATCTGTGCAGCCGTGAACATGATTCTGAAAGCTCAGAGCAACATTTAAAGCATTGAAAGAGAATAACAAAGCAAGCATCATAAACACAGGCTCCACACGAATGCTAGAAAGAAAACAGCAAGTTCACGGTGAAAGAGAAAGCCAGCCCTTGAACAAACCACAGAGGCCACTTGTAGAATCTGTGCAGAGAATCTTTCAATATTTGAGTGAAACTTGTTACTAGAATTTAAGTGGAAAATAACTATTCAGAAGCAGGAATATATAATATTGCAGGGCCGTGACGGATTGTTAGTATTTGAAAAGGAGAAACGGCTTTTCTTTGCTCTTAACAACACAGGATGTGGAGGGAATAAGTGAAACGATGCAAATGAAACGTGAAATGGCTGATGTTGAGGAGAAACCAGGAAGGAAGCTGTTGGAACTCTTTTTGGGCGACATATCGACCAGAGTTGACTTGACCAAGTGGCAATATTCATAAAGGACACTCTGGTCCATTTCCTTTCGGTAGAGAGCTGCTGGATTCAGGATCGCACCCCATCATCTCTAGGGCTGGCTGATACTGTAGCAGCCTCAGTGCCTGAGTGACAATGTGCAAGCCAAAACTGCGACAGTGCCAACGCAAAATTCTTAAAACAGCTCAGAAAAGGAATGACACGCTAGCCTTGAGGGTTCCCTTCTCAAGTAACTTAGACAGACTTTGCTAGACTGCTTCTATTTCAAAGTTGAATTTAAGAAAGCCTTTATCCTCCACCCTTTCTCCCCCTCCGCACACACATTTAGGATAAGGTAAAAGATAAACTGATATTTGAGACATGTGGTGGATTTGCAATCAATTCATGGATTGAGAGGTCTTGGTGAGTAGGGGGATACAAAAGGGTGGCAAAAAAAAAGACGGGTGAAACCCTTATCATTTGCCAGGTACACTGGAACATGTCCAACCGCAGATGTTATCTGTACACCCAAAAGGAAAATATTTGTTTCGGGCCCCAGGCATTTCTCTACCATAATATCACAATGAAATTCACCTATGACTTACTGCTTACTACATATAAGGACATTTTTAGAGGCCCAAATCTAGAAAACAAATGGACCCCACAAAATATAACAAGTGATAGCGAAAAAAAATGGCTGGTTTCGTTACGAACAAATTAGTCCTTTTGCTAAAGTAAGGATTGTTCTATTATTAACATAGGAAATCTTAGATGGACTGAGCAGAGTGCTGCATTATTCATAAAAGCGTTGCTGCCATCTGGTGGCTCGCTGGCGTTTCAGCACTGACTTGCTGATTTGATTTGACGGTACTCATGTGAGGTATGCAAAGCAGGGCTTGATGGGGGAAACTAATATTGTGAGCATCTTCCGGCCTAAATGTCACTCAGCTGAAGGCAGCACCTTCTCACGTGCTGCTGTAGATTGTAAGATCCCGGGGAGTTCATGAGATACTTGGGTCTTTTGTCTTGAATGTGAAAGTGTATTTTACAAGGCTTATCTAAGGAAGTTACTCTTGGCTGTTGTGGTCTGATGAATTTTATCGACATTCAGTTCTGTTGGCAAATAAATAAGTATGTACTCAAATATTATAAAGATTTATGGAGTATAAATATATGTTATTTTACTTAAATAAGAATATATGCAAGATGTAATCCCTCATTTGGATTCAAGCATGAATTCTTTAAGTTATCACTCACTAACTCTGATTTGGAAATCATATAATTTACAACATAGGAAAAGAAAAATGTATAGAACTTCATATAAAAAGTGTAATTTAAGAAATTTTGATGAATCTCAAGCATCAGTGTATTAACTCATTGTTGATCAGGACCAATTAAGTTTTCTTTGTAACTTTAGTATGTTTCGAGAGCCTAATAAATATACTGTGGCTCATTGTATGCAATGAACTCCTGGCCCTCAAAATAGATATTTATATAGCTCAGAAGTCTTTGAAGATTATAGGAGATAATGAGTTAAAGTTGCCCCAGGAGGAAAGTTGGAGTTCCGTTCTGAATTCTCAGAGATGATATTTAATAGTTAATGTTCAGTTTCTAGTTGATATTTCCCTGTCATTAAGCTGGCTTATGATTTAGTAAAAATCAGCTAACAAAGAGCTATTGCACAAAATTTGGAGAATTATAATACTGGATAAATATTCATTTTTGCAAGGAAACTAGAAATGCATACTTTTAAAAATAAGACATTCATGTGTTATTTTAAAAATTCTTGGGGAGATTTTTCACTCTATGAATATTTACTTAATATTACCTTTGTCACTAGTTACATTGAGTAGTTAAAATATTCTCTTCCTCAAAACATTTGATCTGGCTCGTGAAAAAATGTGGCCCATATTATCTAGGAAGATGGCTCAATTTCCCGCCCCTGCTCTATTCTCATCTCTACTCATATTTAGAAAAAGATAATGAATAACAACAACCACAGCAAAACCTTTTGAGGACAATTAGTCAATAGTCATTATGTCCCTGTCTCTTTCATCTGTAAGTGCAAAATTTCAAGTAAAATATTATCCTTATAGTCTTCTTACAAACCTACGGTGGTTTCTAATGGCCGCATAATAGAGACAGTAGGTCTTGTAACTATGGTCAGGATGCCTGAGGTTTTATTCATAAGTTGCTAATGTTTGTCTTGAAACCATTTGCTTTTTGACAGTTTTTTACAGCTACGTCACATGAAATTCCCACTTCGTCCTGCAAAGCAGTTGTACACTATAGCAGATGATGTCACCTTAAATTCTTTAGTATGTAATTGCTAGAAGTTACATTTTACAACAGGACATTTGATGGTGTATTTGTTTATACTTAATTTTATGACAGTGACAGCTGTATCTTAATGGAGAAATGATCCTTTTCTTTCATAGGAAGCTAGCTTCAAATCTCATGAAGCAAATAATTTTACTAGATAAGTCTCTTGCTTGGTCTGGTTTCCACTAAAAGCAAAGTTTGAGAGTAGGAAGAACAGTGCAACTAGTTTATTTGGTGAGGTAATTTCAGAATTCTAGATTTAAGAAGTTGGAAGGGCAAAACAGAATGAAGAAAAACCTACAGTGGCCATTGTAGTTTGTCATAGAGTAGCTAGGATGCTTGTCAGAATTTGCCACCCAAAGATGGGTAAGATGAAGCATTTTTCCCATTACCTTCTGACTCTTTTTTGTGGTTGTCTCTGGGATGGGATATTCTCTTAATATCTCAACTTTCAAGCTAGATGTGGGAGCCAGGAAGAGTTTTTTAAATGTTCTACTTCCTGTAACCAAAGAACATTCACAACTAAAAGTAAAAGATTCCTGTGCATGCTTGACACAAGTTCAAGCAACCCAAAGGGAGGTGAAGCCACTAGGGAGCTACTTATACCAGCTGCAGCTATAGTCACTGACAAACCTCGAAGGACTAGAGGCAGGTCAGAAAATGTATCTGATGCAACCCAATCCTGGAAGTATGCACATTTTTTATGCCTCATTTCAAAATTAATAAATTTTGTTTTTGAGACAAAGTCTCACTCTGCAGCTCAAGTTGATCCTGAAATCATTATGTAGCCCAAGCTAGCCTCAAACTGATGGCAGTCCTCATTGTAAACCTAATTCAGTGTTGAGTCTTCAAGAGGTTGACTAGCCTCAATTTCCTGAAAAGATCTAACTGAAATATTTTAACTGAAATGTTTTAGTAGAAATAAAACAAGAAGATACTCCTACACTGCAACTGTGCGTAAGATGATTTTTTTTTTTTAATGTTCACTATCTGTTTCTTACACCATACACCTTAGACTTGCCCTGTCCCCAGTTAGGACTGTAGGGTCTGTTGTGCTTGCCTGATTTGATCCACCAAATCTTCTCATCTGAGAAACCTGGGCCCTTGTCTTCTTAATGTCTCCAGGTTCTGTTTTCTTCCCATGATAGTTCCTTGTACTTGTTGGACATGTAAAACACAAGACACAACTCCAGGATTCACATGATTTCTGAATTATTTTTCTCATTTCCATTGTAGAGAAGAAACCTTGATTTATTGTTATCAGGGACAATTTTCATCCTGAATGTAAAAGCTGTTTTATTTGCGGATCCATACTTAGCCATCTACTAGTCACATCCTTAAGTTTGTGATAACTATTGCCAGTTTCCTTTAGAAACAAACCTTTCCCCCACTGTTGAGTGGCTAATGTTGCATTTTCTTGACTCTTTTCATGTGAAAGACCCCATCTTGCTAACCTAGCATTACTAAAGACCTGAAATGCTGCTGGGACAAACAAAAGTATCAAAGTTGGAAAAGGCAAACCCATATCCAGGGTTTTTGTGCTGTGGTGTGCATTCCACAGAGACTGAATCCTTGTTTCCTTGAGGATGAAAGGAGGTTGATGTAATCAATTTGCTGTCAAATGCCTGGCAAATTTTTTCCATAACTTAGTGTCTGCGTCTGCTGCTAAATTATGGTGCAAAGAGCAGGGTATGGACCACATCTCTCTTAGTGAGAAAAAGTTATGTAGTTGGGTGCTACATGGCCACACCATTCTCTAGGCTATTTGAAAGTGCTATCTGGGTAAAGGGAGATGATAGAGCACTTCAGTGAATTAATTCATCTGATACACTAGCTTATTCTCAGCTACATGTTAATATGAGATTTAAAAATGTGTGCTGTGCCTACTGACATTTGCAGTACTTCCTGTCTTCATTATTTTAGACCGAGTCCCTTCAGGCCTCTGAGAAACATGCAAAGATCCAGTCCTTGGCAATTAATTCATTAGATGAGTTAATTCTTACCATCTGGCATTCAGTCTATATTCCTTCTTCAGGCTACTCCACTCTCAAGTTGACTTGCAACCACACCAGTGCCCTATATGTGTCCAAGAGAGTATAGAGGATAGCTGCCATCTATATTTTTAGTGTTCATAAACATATTGAGCTGATTCATTTATTAATCAGACTTGATTGCTTTCCATTTTTATCAGCTGATTTCACAAACACTCCATGAAATCATAGAGAGCCAAGCTGAGGGAAAGGCCATTGTGCAACAGTGCCAAGTGTAATAGAAATTTAAGACACCTGTTCATGAAACTTTTTTAGGAACCCTGAACTTGGCTGTGCCAAATTCTGCTACTAGGGATTGTTGCCTAATCTATAAAGCAATAGATTAGATAATAGCTATGCATCAGAAGTTGAAGTCACATATTTCCGTGGCATGTTATAAGCATGCACTGAGTCTGTATTCTGGTCCAATGCTATTGCTTGGATGTGGAGTATCCCCCCAAAAGCCTCAGGTATTTTGATGTTGTAAAATGTTCATGTGCTTTTGAGAAATAGGGCATGTTGGAGAGCACTGAGGGTGGGACCTGAAGGGTGAATCACTGGAGCAGTTCCTGGAAGGGTGGCTCTGCTCCTTTTTCTCAGACTTGGCTCTGTTCTGCCGTGCTGTGAGGAGCTTTCTCTCTGACCCTGGATATGGCATCTGGTTTGACCATTTCCAGCCTTCTCCTTGTAAATAGACTGTGACCCTCTGAAACTGTGAACTAAAATAAGTTGTCTCTGTTAAGTTGTGGATGTCATGTATTAAGTCATAGTAACAAATAATTAACTAAGACACTCAGTAACAGGACAAGAATTCCAGTTCAACTGATGAAAATTTCTATTGATTTCTTTGGGAATACAGTGGGTCTGTGCTACAGAACACTTAGTATAATATACCCAAATTCTATAGTAAAAGTGTACTTCAGTTCCTCGTTGAATTTGAAGAATCACATGGCCCAAGGGTGAGAGAACATACACTAGAGCCTAGATGTGCTACAGACATTGACTAGGTAATAGCCACTGCAGGGGATACATGGTATATATACATACTCTTATTGGCACATGTGCCTTTTTCTTTGTCATGTTAGGAGTCACACCCAGGGCCTCTCATATGCAAATGTTCTACTACGGAGTTTTATCCTCAGCCTTGTGTAAATTGATCTTTTCATAGTTTTTTTTTTTTTTTGTTGTTGTTGTTGTTTTGTTTTTTGAGACAAAGTCTTGCTCTGTAGCGCAGGCTGTTCCTAAACTCAGTATGTAGCTATGGCTGGCCTTGAAGCCACAGAAATTGTCCTGCTTCAGCCTGCCCAATGTACAAGCTGGTCACTTTAAGACTCAATAATTCAGATTGATTTGTTACAGAAGAATAGCTAAGTAATAACAAGTACATATTCACAGTTATGAGGGTTTGTTTTTGGTTTTTATGAGAAATGATATCCACATTTGAAAGTAAAGTTTAGTCATATGAAAGCCATTTTAAGAGGTTATGCGATCAGGGTTTATAGTGTCAGTTTCTCCTAATTAATTACCAAGCAATAGGTCTTTATAAGATCACAGAGAAAATGCAGGTAGTGACATTTCATCTGGTCATGTAGCTCTTCTATTACTCAGTTTGTTTATAGAAATAGCTGCCTAACAAAGTTAACTTCCAGGAAAAGTGCCAGGTTACAAGGAATCATACCAGAGTCTTGGAATCACACTGGGCTTTCACCCAAAGTTTTTGCAACATTAGGTGGAGACAACATAATTTGGCTTGAAAGTTACAAGAAGAAAAGTGACAGAAAATGCTCATGGAACAGTATGTTCAGAGTCTTAAGATATTATCTTTCTTGGCCTCTTGAAAATCAGAGAAAATTCTACATCTATACTGTTTTTAAAAATATGACCAAAGGAATCTAGGGTCGCCACAGATCATTGTTAAGCCAACCGTGTGGTCATCAGTAGAGGCTCTCACCAAAAAAAAAAAAAAAAAAAAAAAAAAAAGGGCTTTAAGGCATAAGAACACATAGAGCTACAGTTGGAAAATCTAAACATAGCCTAAAAGTTTTGGCATTACAAGTGTTTCTGGGGGAAAGAAAAGAAATTTGATTTCTGTGCTGCTGATGGAAAAGCTTGCAAATGACCTGAAAATTGTATTTGTCATGTTTTCATTGCAAAAACTCCATTGCTATTTACTTCTAAAAGTTGAAAATGACCTTTCATGCTAAAAAATCATTACTTAAGAAAGAATATTTTGGATCTTGGAGTTACATGTTCTGGAAATTTACTTTGTTATCTAAAGGTATATATCAAATGTGCTACTGTTAATCTTGAGAAATTCCACAGAATATTCCAATTCAGAAATGTTTAATTGTGTAAAAGTATGTGATTCCCAGACTTGTCTCCATCAATAGAAATTTTAGGTTTTTTTTCTCTCCCTCCAAATGTGTAAACAAGATATTTTAATTTACTTATTTTTCTGAGTTTTTTTTTTCTTTATATTATCAAGCCCAATATAAGCGTAGTAACGCTCCATGGTGACGAGTCTGTTCAGTCCTGTACTGAACATTTGAATTCTTGCAATTGAATTAAATTCAAACTTACAATAAAGTTAATTATTTTAAAATATATATTAAATTAACTTCAGAAACAAAAAAAACAATTAAAAACTAAGGAATTAAATTAGTAATTCATCAAATTAAGTGTTAACTGTTACTTTTTTCATAGTTATTTTAGAAACTGTGTGTTCAAGTTCAACTTTGTCACAGTACTAGGTGGATGTCCCAAACTTTGGAAGAATCAGTTTTCAAGAATTTCTAGTAGATACGTGGGAAATGAAATAACACTCAACTATTTCCCATTATTTCCAGGTATTTTTTTCTTGTATTCCAAAGTTTGTTTAAACCAAAGTGTTCCACTCATATAAAATGTTGTTTTGATAATGCATATTGCTTTATCTTCTACCATCAGGCAAAATTGCACTTTTTCAGTGTAACATAAATCAAACTATTGTAAAAATTATAGTGATGGGAGAAAGTAGCTAAAATCAATTTCAAATGCAAGATCTACAAGAGTATTGAATACTTAGCTATCCAGGTATTGAGGGCATGATTGCATTCTAGTTCAATGAGTGAGATCAACTCATAAGAAATTGTCAGTGAGGAAAATTCTTAAGTTATTTTTCACACCTGCAGTTTCAGCACACAGGGGGCTGAAGCAGGAGGATTGCCTTAAGTTCAAGGCCAAACCTGGCTACATAGTAAGCTCAGAACTGGCCTAGACCACAAAGCAAGACCCTGCCTCAAAAAATATATATATTTTTTCATTGTATGAACAGGGCTCCCATTATATAAACAAAATATTTATATATGCTTCTTATTTTTCCACAAAGTATTCAGGATTCAACGTATGTTTCTAAACAAAGGAAAAAAGATATAATAAAGAGTGTAGGAAAATATTAACTGAATAGTGCAAAGAACCCAGTATCCTTAGCATTTCTACTTACCTTACTTCAGAGCAGGCCCCTGGATCAACCAAAATCAATAGGTTATGCTTGAGAGCAGATTTCTGTTGTTCAAATGAATACTGTCTTCCCTCTGGGTCCCCAGTTTGATGGAAAAACCTCTATCTGGAACAGATGTGACCAGCAATATGCTGGCCTTTAAAGCTCCCACCCGGAAGTGGCATATGCCAAGTCTGTTTTCATTTCATGGGACTAAGGAAGTCACAGAGCCAACAGAGAACATATGTGTAATCCTTTCCTACACACAGCCACCACACGGAGAGGCAGTACCAGGTCTTAGGAAGAACAGCCACAGAACCAACCCCAGTCCCAGTGCAACTATCACCTGCCCAATCTAATCAAAGGATGTTGCCGCGGATGTTGCTGTTGTTCAAATGGAGTCAAATTGCATTGTACCATTCAAGAGATAAAAACCACATGTAATAGAATGGTTATGGACTTGTAATCAATGGTAACATAATGATTTGTTTAAAGGAACCATTCATCTCCTTTGATAAGTACTGCTAAATGTGAAACTAGAGTTCAAGTTACTCAACAACACATGTCATCCTGCACACCAATTTCCATCTGTTTTAAAATTAGTTCAGAAGTGTTGAGGACATGGGAAATTTGCATCAATAATTATTTAAATGCAAGGTAGATGCATAAATTTTAGGAGCCAAATGTCAAAAAATTCAAGGTGAAATACACAATTTCAGAAGGAGCAAAAAAAGAAGCAAGATTTGAAAGGTATCTGCATTCAGTAATTGAACTGTGTTAATAGATTTTTTTTTCCTTTTACTGGTGATAAATATGTTACATATCATCAAATAAGTTTCTGTTCTATTTGCAGCTAAGTAGCTAGGAGATAAAGTCCATTACTATTATATTTATTTTTGTTGGACTGTCAAGAAGTGTTCTGCTGACAAAATGCATTATGTATGTTTCTGTGAATTGGACCAAAAAAAGTAAAAGACTTCTTGTTGCTTGTATAAATAATTCTTTTTCTTTAGAATAAATGTAGTTTGAGTCAAATAAGAGCTCCAAGCTTACTTATGAGAGCTACACATGGTGGAGATGGAAAATATTATTGAAGTATAAAATGAAATAGCGTATTTGTCATTAATGTGCTTGAATAAATTAAATTATTGTTAAATGTATTAAATAATATGTATTAAATAATAGTTATTAAAGGTAAATATGGATATCTTACTCATATAGTGCAGATGATCCCAAAATGAATATAATTATTTTGATTAAGACTAAACAGAGGAAAAACTTGCCTTTTGTCATAATGAATTAAATTCTTAACATTAATTTAAAAAATTGCCCAATGAAACAAAAAGAAAGATTCTGTTGTAATTACCCTTTCTGCATAAATATACTCCAAAGAATTATAACAGAAATTGGAACAACTTTGATTCTCTAGGGAATTAAATAAACTTCTAGTTTAGATGTGACTTGTAGATGTCTTTGAGAACGAGAAAATGCTGTGATTTAATTATTTCCAGGTTTCTATGCCAAATACCTCTGTATGAATATTTTCAAATATGTGTTTCTTATGTCCAAATGCTCTAGTTTATATAAAATTAAAAACTCATTAAAGCAATTCTCCTAAACTTTTCCATTAATAAATACTTAAATAGATAGCAAAACTCTCTGTATCCAGAGAAGGGTCAGAGATAAAGATGTAGATTTAAGAATCTTCAGAATTTAGATAATGTTTAGCACATGAGGTTGAATTTTTGCCATTAAAGCTGTTATTCTTGTCATGTTTAAAAGAAGTAAATCTCACACAAGTCATGATCTTTACAATCAACCTGTGCTCCAATTCTTAAATTTCACAAGTGCAATTATTTTGTTCTATGTTTTAACAATGCTCCATTTCAGCTAAAGACGGAGCCTTTTGATCTTTGAATTAATATCTTCTCAATGAATTATCCTGTATTAATAAGAAGGAGCATGACTCAGAGTTAGACCATTTTCTACAAAGAGAAAAAATCTAGTCAGTCAAAGTTAGACTATTTTCTAAAAAGATAAATAATAAAATAACACTGAGTTTTAAAACACCAACTTGGTTATGTAGTTCTACCTTCCAGCTGGAAAGAGTGCTCTAAATCACTTCCTATAATTATAAATCTGTTTAAGAGATTTTTTAAAAGTCAAGGTATTCTAAAAATATGTATTAGTTTTGTTACTTCCTTGATTACATTGAGCAAATCAAGAAAAGAATTATTCAAAGCAAAGTCATTCTCACTGAATAATGTCATGCTTTACCAGAGCCTGGCAACAATCTAATAGACATAGTAATTGATAAGTGGACAAACATGTCTCACTCTGTGCAAGTGTCTTTTTAAAAAAAATCTAGAATTTACACAAATATTTATTTAACAAGTCCCAAGAACAGATATATCTAGTAAAATATTAAATTTTTCACTTTATTTTTAACCAACTACAAAATTTTTTCAATTGTATTTGATTTTAACTTTGCATGAAAGTTTTCAAGCCATTTTACCCATTTCTGTTTACACTGAATATGATTTACTATACATTGGGAATTAAAGTGCCCATCCTAAATCAGTGCCTTTCCCCCTGCACCGCCAATTTTGGAAGCCCTTTGCTGTTTTTTTCGTATGTAGCTATTTGACATGTAGGTGAGGACTCAGCCACAGCCCTGCCAACTGGGATCTACCTTCAGCTGCCATGCTTCCTTCAGGCTGTTCTTGCTACTGAGGGAAAAATCAGATTGTCAAATAGCTTTTTGTAGTGTACATTCCACTCATTTTAAGGAGAGGGATTTATTTCAAGAATTCAGTTGAAACTCATTTTAATTTCGGTTTGTAGAATTTCAAACAGTTTGTAGTTCTGTTTTTACTCTAACGTGGGCACGAATCTGCAATCCTCTAGAAGAGGGAACTACTTCTTGTGCTCTTTCTCCTCTCCAATGGCTGGTAATTATACTAGTCAAGTAAACTCCTCTTTGTTGTCGTCATTGTTTTCTTGATAGACCTCCTGCCTCTTCCGGATTCGCTGGAGGAGGTGGGATGGGCTGGAGCTGTGACTGGTCTTGGGACACCAGTCAGCACGTCCTTCCAAGTGAATGACCATGGACTCTCCTGCCAGCAGGGCTGGTCTGAACATCATAGGAAAGAGGAGTTATGAGGAGGGACTTTCTTAACATTCATGTAATTCTTGCTCTGATTGTGTTTAAAATGTTTAGGAATACATGAGTTTCAAATCACAATTAGTATGACCTATTATATGTTTAAGGATAATTACTGTCAATACCACTCTTAAAGAAAGTCAGGCACTGACCAATAATGATAGACAAAAATGACTGTTAGGCCTTGCCGTCTTCTGTGTTTCATGAGTGTTTTAGTAGGAAAGTATAAACTAAACACCTATTTTACCATAAGATAACACAAGAATTTAGAACAGCAACTATCTTAGTATAACATCAGCAGAGACTTTTTAGTTTGAAGATGTTTGGTTATAGCTCCTAAAAATAAATGCTTTTTATTGTTGTAGAAGATATGTGAAGAAGTAATTCCAGTTCTTAACAATAAATGTATGAATGAAGTGACTGTCAAAAAGTGTTGGAAAAAAACCTCATAGTATATAAACTTAAGACGTAGATGAATGACTTTTGCAAAAAAATGAATGTTTAGTAAGTTAATATTTGCATAAATATTAAATATTATGAATTGTCTCTGACAATATCAGAAAAATTTAAATCTTGGAAACATATTTAAAGTGTTAATTCTTTGTAAATATTTAATTTCCATACTTTATTCCTATAAATTTAACCTAGTTAGTAATTTTTTTTTCTATGCATGCTAATCTATTTCCTAATGATTTAAGTAATCAACAACAAAGTTTGGCTCAGTAGAAGTTCAGTATTTTAACCAATAAATATATTTTGTAGCTCTAGAACTTCAACAACTTTTACAATATTCTTCTTGACAAATAACATTTATTACAAATTAAAGCTTTATTCACTCATCATTTAAATTGTGGTCACTGATAACCTCATATTAGAAAAAAATGGTGGTTTGTTATCTTTGTCAGCTATATGGACACTTTACCTTGTTCAGTCTTCTAAGACTAAAGCAGAAATAAATTAGAGGGCATTCAGTCTTACAGCTTTCATGAACAGTGGCAAATGTGTGCCTCTCCTCCTGTTATCTGTAGCTAAGTGAGTTATCTAAGTTCCTGCTGGCTTCAAAGTCTGGAATTTGAGGCGTTCAAAGCTGCCCTTTATAACTAGTTTGTTTCTGTAGAGAAACAAAGAATCCAAAGTACTCCATTAATTTTCATTGTTGCATTAGAAGTAGCTTTTCTCTGGTCTTCTCATCTGTACTTCATTAAGTCACATTCTGTGGTCTAATGTTGCAAGTTTGGAAATGCAGAAACGTTCAAGAAATTGATTCTATTTGTTCTTTCTGTTCAATAGACCTTTGATCTGAAATGTTCAATGGTGCCTGGCTGTTCCATGCAAGCCACTTTTAAACCTTTGTTCGCATTGTAATAGCCTTGTTATCAGGTTGTATGAATTAATTCCATCACATTAGGAGTAGGAAGTTATATTCACACAGCACAAACTAATAACTGTCTCCTGTACCGGCCAATTGATTGGGTAATCAGTCGACACACCACGTTTATAATTCAGTTGTTTTGCAAGGTGGTCTTAATTTCAGAATTTCATAATGACAATAATAAATTTTGATTTCCCCGGGACACCTTGCCTAACAGGCTTTGACAGCTTAACAATATATAACCAAAAATGTCACAATGAACCCAGCCACCAGTCTTGGTAAAATTTCTGAATCAAGAAAACACAGAAGAAATGCTCTGTACAATAAGACAGCCACCCACAAACAAAAGCACAAACCACCCACAGACTAAAAAGGCTGAGTGTCTGGGAAGTGGGGAGTGAAACTCACTAGATCTGTGAAGTTCTTCAGGCAGCTACTGTCAAACCTAGAGCAGAGAGTAGTCGCTGACATCCCTCAGCAGTGAAAAGATCACAGGGACCCCACAGGCTGCTCCCACTGGACTCAACTATTGATACAAGGAATGGGATTAACTGGCAAGAGAGCTGAAACACACTGTGTTGATGTCTATATCACATACTGTGGATCTCACTGATGGTGAGATGCAGTGAGACAATTAATTTGAAGGCAGTAATTTATAAATTGTTCAAATTGACATATTAGCAAAATAATTATTTGAGGATTGAATTCATTTCTCTGCTTGGTTAAGTTTTCAAATGGGAAAATCGAGTGCCTTTATGTATTTATTTATTTATTTACCTAGTTATTTTTCTACTTCAGAAGACCCAATGAGAATGATTTTTTAAAAAGCAGGCTTTCTACTCGATTACCATCCTCAGAGACTTGCGCAGATACTTAAATAAGGTCCTCTTTTACTTGTCCTTGGACTCATTAGCCCTCTGATGCACTAACTGGCTTATGACCCTGTTGTTTCGATGCTCATGCCTTGCTGTATTTACTTATTTTTCAGAATATTTTGGTACTGGAAAACAAACTTTGAACCGCTGCACTGGTTCTTACCAGGTTGCTCCTTTGCCCAGGTTGGGCTCAAACTAGTGATCTTGCTTTAGCCTCCCAATGTTCAGACTACAGACCTGCGCTACCAGGTCTGGCTCAAATACGACTTTAAAATGACTAATTAGCTCTAACACAAAATTGTTTAATTGTCTGCTCATTTTGACTTGCTAGTGGAACATGCAGTTCCACTCTCTTCTTTCCAGTTTAGCACCTGCTCACCCTCTGCAAAGAATCCTTCCATGACCTCTTCCCTCCTCGACTCTCACACCTACAATGACTCTTTCCCACAGCTACTCTTCTACAGATCATGTGGCTTTGGGACTTGATGGAAAAATTAAATGAGACAGTTGAGGCAGATTGGTCTTTACACCAAAAGCACTTGATAAGCACCAGCTACACGTATGGAGACCTTTTATTCATTTCACCATTAGGAGCACCTTTATTTTGGTCTTTTACCAAGCCTTCTTGTGAATTCTCAGCACTCTGTTGAATACTAGCGTTTCTAATCCTCTTAGCCAACTCACCAAATCTACAGCTTGATGAATTTTCTAGTTAAAAATGAGAAGACATTTTCATAGAGGGGTTAATTCTTTTGGTCTGTTTCACGAGGTCAGAAGGAAAAGCTGGGATCTGAACCTACTGCAGGCTGATTGCCCCTACTGCCTGCGCTGCTAACTTTTATTTAATACTGCCTTCATGTAAGGATTGGTATTGTGGGCATTGTCTTTAATAGTATTAATCTTATCACTAATTCATTATTTTTGCATATTTTATATGCCTTCGTGCTATCTCTATCCTTACATTTGTGCCACACCTTCTTACTTTGCAATCTCTTTCGGTGGCTGGTAGGCTGGCGATTTGCAACATTGAGTTTATTCTTTGTTTGGCATAAACTTGGATCTTACTGAAATGTCTCAGCATTTGGCACACAACAGAAATAAGCAAGGATTTACAGACTGGTTAGAAATTTCATCACGAGAGTCTTAACCAATCGACCATCTTAGTGTTTTTTTTTTTTCAAATTTCCCAGTGCTCTTTGTAGTTTTCTTGTTTTGTTTTCTTTTTGTTCTTATTGTGGTTTCTGTTTTGATCCTGGAGTTTATTGAAACGCTGCCTCATACCCTCCTGAACTTTCTTTCCATCTCCTTTGGATGTCCAAAGAACTTAAGGACAGAAATGAATTCATTCTCGGCCATTTGACAGAACATGAAATAGCTTGTTTTTTCACTCTTTTTGTACTCCTCAGTAAAAAAAAATAAGATAAAATAAAATTGGAGAGTGTTAATATATATCCTTTTGTTTGTTTAACTGACATGTAGGGTTTGAGTTTTTGTTGTTGTTGTTGAAAGAGATAGAGGACTTGTACCTGGACCCAAAATATACCTTTCACATCTTTGGATGACATGTGCTTTTGCTACAGCAATGTTCTATCTGCCTAGATATTTGCATAAGTAGAATTTTAAATCTTAAGACACTCTCCACGTGGCTGCCATTCTTAGGTTATGCCACAAGCTCTCTGACAATGGATCCTCCTCTTGCTTTCCTGTAACCACCGGTTTTTATAGAAATGCTTTTCTACCCAGTTTGCTCCATGTTGTATATTTAGGATAAAAGCACAGAATACTTTTCTTCCTTGGAAGGAAAATTAAGGACATTACCTAAACATCTCTAACATCTCGCAAATTGTGAGCTTATCGTAAAAGATTTATCCTGGTTGATAGTCACTGCCCCAAGACTCCATCAGAAATAATGACATGGAGGTTGGGCACATAGCTTAGTGGTACAGAACATGTTTAGCATGCATAAAACCCTGGGTTCAACCCAAGCTGTCATACTACCACCAATAATTTCATATAAATATTCCCGAAAGCAATTGTATCTTATTATATGCAACACTTTTATATGGAGAACTTCACTTCTCTTTCATTTTGTATAGGAAGAATGTGCTGAGATAAAACAGTGCCGGGGTTGGTCAATTCAGTAGCTTGATGACATGCTCAGGACCCCAAATCTTTCCTCCTGATCTGCCATCCTGTGGGTCAGCTTGACCCATGGCTACGTATTGTCCACTATTGATTCTGATAGAGCCCATGAAGACCTAATGTGTTTAAGCAGATTAAGGCAATCTTTCTTATACCTCTTGAGGGCCAAAGGTACCTGTTGTGGGTGGTCTATTGCAGGTGCCTCTTATGCCCCAGTGGATAGAACTAGCCACACGATCACTCCCACAATATGGCCTAAAATGCAAATGGAATGGAGATGTTATGCTATGAGTCATAGGGAAAGAGAATCAGCATGCCCACAAATCAAGGCTCTGCCCGAAAAGAACACATGGGTATTAAGTAGGTAACTGGCTGAGCTATTGCATTAGGTCCCTCCTTCAGACCCTAACTTTGTGTATTACTTATTATCTTTCACATTTATTTCTTGCCCCAAGTGTTTAATTACCTGGTACAAATGCAATTTTCTTTCATCCCCTCGTGTGAAGTTCCGCAGCCCCACAGATATCCCTAATCTTGTAGGATGTATATACAACCGCTTAAATAATACAAAATTGATTACAACTGCAATTTAAAAGTACAAGAAATCTTATTTATAGTTTAATAAAAATAAACTCCAATCTCTTAGGCCTAGAAGCTACTGTGAAATTCCCAGTCACATTTTGAGTTACAGATATTTTATTCTTTGTACCCAGCCGGGCCAAAGAATTTCTTGGCCAGACTACACGTAGAATGGATTAAAAGAAGGCAGATTTAATATACATTATAGGTGCTGTTTTTACTCAAATAGCAGAGAATTTAGAGCCCACTTATTTAAGTGCAAATGCTGCCTCCTACCCAAGTCACTTAATCAGGACACTTTAATTTCTACAACTGCTAAATTCAGATAATAATACCTGCCCCCTATCTACCTCTCTGGGAAGCTGGGAGGATTAATTAGATAAAGTACTTAAAGCTCCTCAGAGAGATTTGGCATATGTAAAAGATGCTATTATTTCTAGGAAAGAATGAAGCAGGGCCTCTTTTATGGACAGTCCACACTTCTAGAATTTTTTTCCTCTCGCTCATTCAGCTGAAGTGCCAATTTGGTGGATTTTAATTCATCATGTGAGACCCTTCTCATCCTCAAGTAGTTGCACTTGGAGAAAAGATTTTCAAGTATTGCCTCTGACAATGAGAGCTGCATGGGATTCCTGAGGTTTGCTGCGTAATTTACAGCTTCGGCCTGCAACTTGGTCCCTATGCTGGGATACGGTTATAAGGTTTGAAACAAACAAAATAACTAAAACTGAAACAAGTTGACTGTGTTGAGGAGTTTGACCTGAGCCAGTTTTTGAGGTCACACCCAATCCTCATGCCTCCCATAAAGCATTTGCTAATGACAGCTGTTCTCAGACAGTTTGAAATTCTCAAATGCAGGGGGCCTGCGTTCCAAATTGAACCCTGCATTGAATATACCACAATGTCCAGAGGCTGCTTCGCTTTGTACAGTATGGGAAGTGAAGCTTCTTCTAGCCTCTTGCAATAAAAATAGTTTAAACTAGATCATTTTGGACACAGAAAGAATAAAGGGGAGCAGAATTGTCCGTCTGTAAATCTTGTCAACTAGTCTACATTTAAATATCACTTAAAGCAAATTATTTTCATATTTAGATCCCAGGACTGTCTCATTTTCTTCTAGAATTCTTGGTTTCTGGAATACAGTTCAAAGATGAGTACTTTTCTCAACACAGTTTCCATTTCACAGAGTTTTAGCTGAGCTTGATGTTTAAGTTGCCTTACCAGACGGGGGATATGTTCTATAACTCTTTCAAAGTCGGTGTCTAGCTTAGAAATTTAGTTAGCAAGTTGTTCTGTATGTTGGTGACTGCAACTTCCGGACTTCAGCACATCTGTAATCCAGCCAGTTGTGCAGGAGGCCATAATTTATAGAGATGGGCCTCATTTCCCGCACAGGATGAGAAGCAAGTGAATCACTGCATCTCTGCAGAGCTGGGAGAGGCCACAGCTAGCGATAGCAAGGTGGTTTTTCTCTAGCTCTTTAGATCGGTCCTTGATGACCATGTCTCTTCCACTCTTTCTAGAAATAAATTCAACCTGTCATCTTCACAAGTCGAATATCAAAGATTTCTTTCAAAGCTGAAGAATAGCTACAGAATTTATCTAATCTAGTTTTTATATTTGTAGGATTTTTGCAAGAACTACAATGATTTTCCTCATACTTTAATTCTAAAGGAAAAGAAGAGATATAGGCATTTGTTTTTACTCAGAGACTAATATCAAACTTGCTTAGGCTGCCAGTTACGATAAACTGGGCCACTGATCTGAAGAAAGCAAGGATGTGGGGAGTGGAGGAAAGGGCTTTCACTCTGCTGAAAACACAAAGTAGAACAGGAATCTAGGGTCATGTCACCTTCAGGTTATCTTGTCACTTAGAGAAACAATAAAAAGTGATTAGAGCACTTACCTAGGAAGCGTGAAGCCCGTGGCATGGTCGTGTAGGCCTACAATCCCAGCATTAGAGAAATTGAAGCAGGATGATAGCTTTGTGTTTGATGCCAGCCTGAGCAAGATAGTGAGTTCCAGACCAGCCTAGATTACAGAGCAAGGGTGAGCCCACCTGCTGTGTGAAGCTTTGTATTGGACTCACAGGGCTGATCACGAATTTTTTTTCACCCTTGGAAGAAGTTAAATATGAGGGCAAATGATGAGGGATGTGACCTGGAAGAATGCAGGACTATTTCCTTTTATCATTAGTATTTTTTAGTGTTGTCAGCTTCCTTCCGCATGAAGCGTAATTTACGATTTCTTCTTTTGAAGCACTCATATCCAAGTGAAATGAAATATCTACATAGAAAGTCTAAGTTTCAAGATCTTTTCCAAGAATTTACTTTCCATGAATTTTCCAAGAATGAGCAGTGTTGGAGAAGAAAATCTGCGTTTTGAAATTCAAGCATGTCCTTAACACAGGACCCGCTCTGTGCCATCAACCAAATGAAGTGAAGCAATGGAGAGCAGACCGCTCACAAAAAGATACCATACCCTGTCCTTAACAGATGGGAAACCCAAAAAGAACCCAGTCAGGTTTTGCTAGAAGAAAGAAAACTTTCAGATGTATTTGTAAAATAAGCTGTACAGCCAATTAGTACTGTAGGTATAGTATACTTGCTCTATGCTGTACCTACTTAATTTATGTTCACTGGTGTAACTCTTAAAATAAAACTCATATAGCTGTTGTGCCATTTCCCAAATCTAAAAGTAATAGTGAGAGACAGGTAACCATTTTCTCAAGCTCCTGTAACTAATGAGTGGCAAAACTTAAACTGAAAACTATAGCTAGACACACAGGAAAAACTAAGACCATAAGACATCATTAGACTTCATTGCATAAAAAGAACCCTAGCTTAGATAATAGCTCTTACTCACATGGAAGGTCCTAAGCAGGAACGGAGATGAAGAAAACGAGAACCCAATGGGCAGAGGGACAAGATGTAGCTTCTTACTAAGACTTACTGGAATTACAAGTATTTGCTTAAAAATAATCATGTGGCATGAGGCTGCAGAAGCATTTATGTAGGAAGCAGTAGCTAAATGGAAACAAGACATAGAAGCAGGACCGCTATGGGTGAAGATACTTCTATAGTTACATAGCGCACATGAAAGGGACCCGAGAACCCAGGCTTTTCCAACTCTGCAGTGCATCTGCAGATTCTTTTTGATGTTGGCCGACAATTAAAGGTAGCACTTTATTATCATAGTAAAATATAACAGTCACTCCTGAGCTAGTGTCTTTATTAAAATATCCATATATGGCAAACACCATGTCCCTGATAGCAGTTAGTGATGGGCTCCAAATATTGTTTTCCAATTTAAAAAACTCTACTATTGAGATAAAGAGAAAAGAAGTTCTCACTTTATTCTTTTTTAATGCTTTTTGGTTGCTGAACTATGCAAAAGTGTTACCTAGCCAAAAATATTTTTAAAGTCTTCTATGAATCCAGTATTCATAAGCTTATGTAACTCCCTCTAGTTGCTCAGACGAAATGAACTTGTTAAAGTTGCAATCCAATGAGGTTACCACCTACCATAAAAAAAGAGTTCTTTCTTTTCACTGTTTTTAGTTTTAGCGACTTAAGAGTTATCAAACACCACGTTTCTAGTGCTTCCACACTTGTAAATAAATGTACAAATGTAAGAATTGCACTGTATCTATGATATATGCATTAAATTTTGATTTCCATAGAGTCTGCAGACTTTAATCTGTCATCCTACAGAACAGCCCCCATTGCTTTAATAAAAATGTTCTTAATAATGTGCAAAAAACAACAAAAATATTTACAAGGCATTGCATGTGTCTGCTACGTCCCATCATTTTCAAGTATACATTATTTCTCTCATTTTAAATTTGAGAAGAGTCAGATTTAGAGAGGTTAAGCAACTTGCCAGATTTCACACAGGTAATAAATAGCAGAGCCTAAACTTGGACCTCTGTCTCCAAACCTACCCTCTTTCGCCCAGAAATGATTGGTCCAAAAAGTGTCCCTTTCCAAGTTAGGCTTTCTCCCCTAATTCACACGTCCTTAAGTGCTTCCCCCTGCTGGTTCCTCTTGGTACTACATATAGTGTAGCCGGCCCTACAACATAACCCAGGGAAAACAAATCATCAGTTCTTGTTGGGAGCAGATCATTTAGGAGTATTGATTCTAAATTTGTCATTGTTTCCATGAAAGCTAAGCATAGAGTATAAATTGCCACTCACCACATAAAGTTGATGACTTTCTATGCCCAAATGGTTTGACAATTTGTGATTCCCCCCCCCCCCAGGAGGCCTCTTGCTCACATTTTTCAAGGCAAAATATTCAATCCCTGTCTAAAATGATCAAAAATTTCCCTACGGCAAACTTGTGAATTTTTGCAAGGACTGGTGAAACTTCGCAAGGCAGAGGATCAATAATTGCACACTCTTCTGTTCTTACCACATTCCTCAATGTACACTAGTTAGTATGAAATTAGCAACACAAGAAAGTAAAGAAGTTTAAAAGAGTAAGGAAACCTCTCCCCCTCTTTTAAAAATATAAATGACAGCTTTGAAATGAAGGAGACCAATCTGTAGTCAGCAGTTGAAAGATCACAGGAAATTTAGTTCAGATGCTTTAAAGAAACAATTTTACACCCCCCCCGAAAAAAGTTAAATGTATGCCTCTGCTCCCCTGTTACAAATACTGACATAATCAATAATATTTTTATTATGTGCCATGTTATCAAGTTTTTAATGTAAATCAACGTTAAGCAAAGTGTCACTGAGGCACTTTCATTCAAAGGTACTACGAGGCATTTATTTTTTATCACTTATAACAATGTTCAATCTTTAATTATTCAACATTGATTTTATTCATGCATTCTTCTTTTCCACATTAAAATGCCACTGAATATGAACCAATATTAAAGTACATTTTATCATTTTTTCCATGGTATCTACTTAGATTCTTTTGGGTTTTTTTCTGTATAAAATTACTGAAGATTTTCTTATGTACAGCTGTTGGTATTTCGTTCTTGCTATTTAATTTCTCTGTCGGGGAACTCATCCATTTTCATGGCTTCAGCTATTGGCTTACTTGAATGATTCCCAAATCTGGCTGCTCGTCCTTCCCTCTCATCTAAGCACCAGCCATCTCTTTTCAACTCCTCACCGGCCATTTCTACTCTGATGATTCACCTCCTCTTCGAAGTAAATATGCTGAGGCCTCCACTTTTACCGCCCGACACATTCTCCTCCTCATTTACTCCCTATTTTCAAGAGCTAAAAGTTGTATGTTTTAAAACAAGCATACTGACCTTACACGAGGGCTCAAAGATAGCACCTTAGAAGCTGACCTTCAAAAGGTCCGAGCCATATGCAGCTGCAGGGAAGTCTTGCCTTCCTGGTAGTCAGTGTCACCTAATGGTCACCATGTAGAAAAGCAAGTCTCATTTCACCAGATCCAATTTTTCAAGGGAAAACTTGAATTTCAACTTTGCTGTGAAATTCACTACTATGTCTAAGTGCTGTCACAAGTCAAACAAAACCGAGCTTTTTGGAAACAAGAGGAATTTAATATATGAACGAGCATATCTATTCCAAGGATGCCAGTATGTGACCACTTGGTAGTAACTGAGCTAAAAAGCAATTGGAAAAAAAAAAGTATAAGTGAAACATAACAGGGAGATAGGAAGCCTGGTAAGGGAAAAATCATAGAGCTCACACACACAACACAAGGAGCAGAGCTGTTCTAGACATTCCAAAACACTGAACCACTTAGTGGAATGTTCTAGAAAAAAGACTTAATTTTATGAGTAACATTATCAACATTGAGACATAAATCTGGAATTCAAAATCACACATTCTAAATCAGTGCAAAAAATAGTGAGGAACTAGAAAGTCATCCTGACTTTTCCAAAATAAGTCTTAAGCTATATTTCTTTCCTTCAAGGTTTTCCAAGGCATAAAAAGTAGATTTCCAGCCTAACGGTGGTAGATTTCAGCAAGTTTACTGCCACATGTCTCTAGCTCTGACTTCCTTCTTTTTTATAGACAATATAAATCTGGATTTAGCATAACACAGTTATTGTCATAAACATTTGAAAATAAACATCCCAGACGTCTCAAATTCTACTTTTGGAGATTGACACAGACACATATTCTACACTGATGACACGAGGCGGTCTGGTGACAAGAGCTCTTAAGACATTACAAAACGTGCAAATGAAATCAAGTGCATGTAAATTTATTCAATAGTTACTTACAAAACATAAAAGTGATATTCTATATTGCTCTACCTGGGGTTTTTACTTATAAACCCCAAACTGATGAGAAATTTAAAGAATTACAAATTTTAATTCAATATTAACTTTAATATTTTCTACACTAAAGGATGTATTTTTTAAGAAAAGCAAGTAAAAATAAAATTCTAGTTAAGATTATACTGTTTGCTTGTCTGTGATACTGAAGATAAAGCCCAGAGTTTCCACCAAGAGCTACATCCTGAGTCCATACTTATTTTTTATCTTGAGAGGGATCTCACTAAGTCACTAAATTGCCCAGGCTGAGCTTGAACTTGTGATCTTCCTCCTCAGTCTCCAAGAATGCTGAGATTACAGGCTTGTGCTGCTGAGCCTGGCAGGATTACATATGTTAAAACCATCAGTTCAAAATCTGTGCTAACTTGCATTTTGTGAATTTGTGCTGTAAAGACTGGTGTCGTTAACTTTTCAATGCATTCTTTAACTAGATCAGATGGCTAATTATTTGAGATGTTGTAGTTTAATTAGAAGTACCTTAAGAATGAAATGAGAAAACACATTGTATGGAACAGTATAGCATAAAGGTCTCTGAGTTTCTTTCAGAGATGCCTTAGACTAATGTGCATATACCTTTTGAATTAGGTAACATCTAATATTTTATGAAGATAGAATGCGTATTTCTTTAAATTGAGAAACTAAATTCACTCTAATTTGGTATGAGTTTATCATACTTCAGATTTCAGCACAAGTACTTCAGAATACTGAAAAAAGCCTATATTTAGAGTGAAATTTACATTTTCTATACAGCTGGAATCAGTCCATGAATATATGTTGGTGTCATTCTTGCCAGGCCTAATAAAACTCTGTCTTTCGTGTGTTTGAACAAGATATGAGTTTTACGTGAAAACTGAAACGTCAAACCATTATATACCCTTTAAGTGTAGATAAAATAATTTTCCATGCATACAATATTTTTAAATGTTGACTTTAGCAAAAACCAAAAAAACCTCTGAAATTTGAAATGAAAATTCATGATGCACAAAATTCTGAAAGAAAACAATGTCTACTCCAAATATCCCATAACTTTTTTGAATAAAATCTCAGTGTTGTGATTTAATCTTTCTCATTTACACTTGCTGAGTGTATTTGAGTTCACCAAGTACTTTCAAATGCAATAGAAAATTTAATCTACATAATGCTCTTTTGCAAAAAGTAGTGACACTACATGCTTAATGATGAGAAGAATCTCATGGAAATGACTGGCCATCTCATCATCACCCAACTGGGAAATAATGTCAGAACTAAAACCTGAAGTTCCGTTTATTTTAAGGCCAATCCAGAGTGTTCTCAGAGGCCACAGTGGGCTGTGCCAACTCTGCTCAGATGTCTGTCTTGCACACATACAAGAAAGGCGATGTAAATGGGACAATTTTAATATATTAAGGTTGACCTAGTTGAATTGTCTGAACATAGCATAAATACGACATGAAATCTTGCTCAGGTGTGTGTGTGTGTGAATGCACGGAAGGGCTCACGCCTGTACGTCCACATACTGGGTTTCTGTAGAATTATATGTACTGCTCTGCTTTTATTTTCTCCAATGGAAAGATCGGTGTGGCTTTAAGAACAAAAAAGATGGGAAAAAGTGGAATTTCAGTAACCTTGAAGGAATCAAATGTTTTAGTTAAAAGATAATGACCAAATATGCAGAATATTTTTGTTTCATTTTTATAGCTTTTCTTCACTTTTCTCAGTATGTGTATAGTTTATGTTGGATGTCGATGCATAATTCTTGGGGCCCAAAGATCTAGACGGAGAATTTGTTGCTGTTACTGAGGAATTACTTGCAGGCAGAAGCTTCTATAGCTGAGCACACATCCTGCGCCAAGCTTGCCCAACTGACCTAAGATTTTGAGAGTAGAATTATAATTATATAATTACATAACCCATGAGAAACCCGCTCCTTTTCAGTGTAATTGCCTGTATACAGCTTATTTTAGCCCAATGCTGACATTTTTCCCCTAAAAGCAGTATTAATTATATTATTCATTAGAAGGGAAGTCTGCTTTTGATTTCAATGAAATAAGCCAAAAATTGACATTGGAAAGAAAAGATTGCATTTAATCTGATTGTCTTTCCTCACAGTTACTTATTACAGGTAGCTTCTTCCTCTTCCTGTCTTCTGTTTGATTCTCAGGAAACTGGAATTTGTGCTCTATGACATCACTCCAAATGCGTTGTTCAGAATTCACTTCCAAAACAAAGAGGAAGGTAGGATGGAGTCTGGGCTTTGGATTTCAGTCAAAGAAACAAATGGCAGAGACTTTTGCTCTGTTTGTCTCTGCAGGAGAGTTTATCCATCTTCGGTCTGCACTTTCTCCATCAGGTGAAGGAGGCCGAGTGTCTCCATTCAGTAGATTGATTTTCGTAGTTTTTCAAACTTCAGAGGTTGTATCAAAGTCTTGCTGTGGACGCTTTTCTCCTCAAGTCCCCTGCGTCCTCTCATGGCTCTGTGCCCATACCCCGTGCGCTCACGGTGTGAACGCACTTCGCATTTGAGAGAAAGCACGAAGAGCCAGGCGCAGTGCAAACCACCAGGGAAGATGAGCCACGTGGCTGAGCAATCCGTAAATCAGCCTCGGATGGTGGCAGATGTCATTCTGGGCCAAAGGCCACAGGGAGGGCGCTACTCATATGCATGCACACTCAGTGAAGTCTTGTGCATCTCCTGCACCTCCGAGCGCAGGGGGCCATTTTCCCTTTGGAATCACGTACACAATATGCAGAATGGAAAAAAAAAATCCATGGCAACAGCACATGCAGAGCTTGTAGGTTTTATTTGAAAAGAAAAATAAGTTTACCTCTTTTAGTTTTAACTTTTTAAAAGATACAATTCTTTAGATTTACTTGATTGAATCTTGAAAATAAAAGAAGACATACAATTTTTTGAGCAACAGAGTACCTTGGGGGCTCTCTGAATAACCTAAAGGCTACTCGCTTCTCCATGTAGACGCCTTGGAGGTATTTTTCTGTGCTGTGTACATGTTCATCCAAAGAAATATTCTCTATTCATTCCCTCACATCCCTTGGGATGTGTTTTTTTTCTCTGCAGATCCCCCCGGGGACTGTTTAAGACCCTCTCCACTCCATCTACTCTTAGTTTCACCTGAAGGCCAACATCCCTAAGATCTTGACACAAATACTGATAAATACATGGAATTATTAAAGGTGCCATCTCAGCAGAAGAGGTTTGCTGCTGCCTTTGTTCTCGGGGGAATACATATTTCACCCAGTAGCAAGACACCCAACTGCTGCTACAATCAGAAATCTCTGAAATGCCTTTAAGCTAATCATCTTTGAACATAAGCCTTTGTTGTTGAGGGAGGGACTTTCTAGATGCAAGGCAGAGAAACCTTTTTTACTATTATTTTTTCCACCTTGCACAAAACAGCATCAAGCCTGTCACCACTGACAGTAAGGTTCAGTAATCTGTCAGCATTTACCCCTGATGAAGACAGTGAGAGAAATCCCCAGCTCTGGAGAGTTCAGGAAAGAGCCAAACAGTGTGTTTGCAAAAGAGCATTTTTATATGTTTTCTTGTGACAGCACTAGTTTAACAGAAAATAGTTGGAGTGTGCCAAAAAGGGGGAAAAAATGAAAGACAGTAGTAGTAAGTTAGGCTAGCATGACGTGATGGATCTCGGCTATGACAAACCGAATTGGAACAAAGCTTCCCTGGGGACCAACTATACCAGGTTTGCTGAATTGTATTTCTTGATTTCTTACTGTGCAACAGTGCTTTTTACTGTTAGATTGACTAGGCTTCAGAATATTTTTAAAATTGTACAAATCAAAATCCATGTAGCTTAAAAATGAGGGATGTAAAAGGTTTAGGAGTTTGATGTATTGAAAGGCATTCTGCATTCCCTCATGTGAGTATTAAATATACACTTTGCCTGTTTGATAAATTTCAACTCGGTGTGGAGGGCAGTGTGCATGATAGCAGCTTCCAAGGCTGAAAGCTCTGGCAGGAAAGAGGAGCAGGGACGGCACACATTCTCCTTTTATCCCGCCCGACCGTGCCCAGGAACTGATTCAGAGCATCTGTAGGTCTCGCTCGATCTGAGGTGTTCTTATAAATAACAAATAAAGAAACTTTAAATCTCGCTCCCTATTTACAAAAGTGTGGTACATTGTGCTTACCACCTCTCCTTTTAATTTTTATATAAGAGCTTTCACATACTCAAAATGAGGCCAAAATACGAATAATAAAAACAATAACAGGAATGTAAGTAATTTTACAGCTACCAAGATATACCAAACAACTAGTTATTCGATTCTTTTTCCTGCACTGTAACAGATTTATTGGTAAAAAGTAATACTAAGGTCAACAATCATTGACACTTATTGATAGAAATGTCGGAGTCTATTTCTTTTATTTTGTTCTGTTTTGTTTTGTTTGGGTTAAGACAGGGTTTCACTATCTTTCAGACTGTCCCCAAGCTTACTACGTAGCCCAAGTTGGCCTCAAACTTGAGATTCTACTGCCTCAGCCTCCAGTTCTGGAGATTCTAGACAGTTGTGCACAACCACTCCCACCTGTCAATCAAATGTGTGAAAATTGCCATTCATCATAAACCTTAAATTGTTAAGGAAAGGGTCTGACACTGACGCTGCAGATCCTGGAGCCTCAGAGACAAAAAGAGGTGAAGTCTATGTCTTCAAGGAAAACAAAACCAATTTGAAAAATAAATGAAATCATCAGACTGTCACATAAGCACCATGTGAAAGTTCGGTCCAAACCTGACAGCACTCCATCTGGTAGTCTCGGTCAATACTACTCCTTTATTTTCCCACCACTCTTTATCATCAAGGAAGAGGGGTGGGATAAAAAGATGGTGACTGTGAACTGGATGAAATGTAACAGCCTAGAAGATCTAGGAATTGCGGAATAAGCACTAAAGAATGAAACATGAGTCAAGAAAATGCTAAAGTGCTTATGGCCAGCAATGGAAGAAAGTGGTGTGTAGCAATAGGTAAGGATAGTAGAAATTGGTGAGAACTGCCAACTGGAGTCTGTTGGTCCCGTCTGAAAAAGCAACAGCTCACCTTCAGACACATTCCTTGATTTATGTAGAAATATGGAACAGTTTTGCCAAATCTTTTGCTTTTAAAGAAAGACTGGATTTCTGGCTTCTCACATGTAATTTCTGAAATTTGAATATCAGAAAATATAATTTTGACCTACATTGGATATTACGTGTGTTGAGGAACATACACCTAAATGATTGTTTTATCTAATGCAGTTTTAAACTCCTTTTTTTTTTTTTTTTGACCAAACAGCACTAACAGGACCCACAATGTAGAAGACTTTTGAGTCTAAGAAAAGGGAGGGTGAGCTGTTTTAGACAACCATCACACACAAATATCAGTCATGGAATTAGTACATTAAGCAAGACAACATAAGAAATGTACAAGTAAATGAAGAACATAGCTTGTCAGCCAGGGCAATAAAAGACCTGAGGTAGACAACAACAGCATCAGCTGAGTGCGGATACTATTAAAGACCATGAAAGAGTCCTTGGATGAAAAGATAAGGAGCAGTTGGGGTATGTGATTGTCTGCTTTCTGTTTCTGTGACTAAATATCCGAGGAAAATAACTTAAAGGAGGAAATACTTGTTTTGGTTCATGGTTTAAGAGGTTTTCTCCCAAGGCTACTTTCTATGTTGCCTCTAGACCCACAGTGAGACAGAACATCATGGTAGGAACATGGTACAGAAAAAGGCTCACCTTCTGATAGATTTGATTGAGGGAGAGAGAGAGAGAGAGAGAGAGAGAGAGAGAGAGAGAGAGAGAGAGAGAGAGAGAGAGAACACCTCTTTCTTTTGTTCCATCTAGTCCCCCAGCTCAAATTCACATCAGGTTTCCCAATCAGCTTGTTGTCCATATGCTATTAAATTGGAAGCTTCCACAAAGACACACTCAGAATTGTGATTTACTGAATTTATAGTCACATCTTAGTCCAGCCAATACGACAAAATTAATCATCACAGGATGTTATTCATTGCAACTGAGAGTGTTAGTGAGGGCATATTCATTACTGGTTTATTTCCTGAAAATAGCATCAAGCTGATCACATGACAAAAAAACTTAGGTTCAACAAAAATAAAATGAGAGGTTATAGATAGACCTAAAGGGCATAAATGATTTTGACCTGATTTGATCATTCCGATCTGAAGTACATAAAATTAGCCTGTTATGAAGATTCAATCCATTGTTAGAAACATCCTAATGATTTACTCTTAAGCAATTTTTTGGCTTACATCTTTTGAAAAGTATTTGAGGATAACATTCACTATGAAAGTATGTACTACACCCTGACAAGTGACCTTCAAGGTGTTGCAAATCTTTGTGGAAAAGCAGCTGCTTCATGCACATGAGCACTCAGAGATATACACAGAAACACATATGTTTTCTCAAATAATTATATTTATTTTTAATAGATACATAAGAACATCAAAATGGTTTTTATTTTTATTTTAAGTTCATTGGTCACAGAAAAGAATTTTGTACCCTTGTTCAATGCTGAATGATTGTTTGTTTAAAATGTGTTTGTGTGTCTGTGTAGATATATCATACCATTTTCCATAAGAGTGAAATACTGCACTGAATTCTCTTCTGTGTTCTCTTGGGGAGAATTTCAAAAACAAGCCAGAAGGAGTGTCATGGAAGCTGTAAGGCAATCCAGACAGGACGCTGTACCCTTTATCTATTGCACCTTTTGTTAGGACTTTATGTGTGGCAGGTTGAATGTCTTAATTAGGACAAATTAGTTTGAGTTCAAGTTGTTTAAGAATGACTTTTTCCTCTGTACATCATCTCCTGTTATTATTGTCCACCATTCTTCACTCTACCAAAAGGAAACCTAAAATTATCCAAAAATAATTTTTTTGTCAAAGAACTTTATCAATGTTGATTTAGGACACTGAACAAATTTGACTAGTAAATCCAGAGAAGTACACACAATGTATTGTAAAAATTTTTTGAATAGAATTACTTTAGGATCTGAGAAGCTTCAGAACACTTAAAAATGTATAACCGCCTCTCAAAACAAATCTTTGTATTGATACCCGAAGTTAAATGCCAACAAATTAATAATAGGTGAAAATAATACTTGTTTTTTTCTGTTGCATAAACGTATGTAGATCTTATTTTGAAATACAGTTGCCTGGGCTTTGCATTGATTTATCAATTTCATTAGACATCTGAGGTGAGAATTAGATTCTAATCCCTGAGTTGGAATATTATAAAATTTTAAGATAAATCAAAGAATTTGGATAGAGGCATTGTTGTTGACTTTTTCAAGTAAATTAATTATTTACTAGTGCATTTTTCAAATATATTGCAGGAAAATGTCAATATTACTCAATTATTTTGATACATTTATACTTTGAACTAAGGAAATAATAGGCATGCCACCCTAATATCCATTTACCCTTAGATTTGTATCTTTGTTGGTTGGGTTTTATTTATGTATAAATAAGCAGAGTTCAAATCTTGTTAGTTGCAACACTAATCATGTCATTTGTATACTTCTCCTTGTCTATTTGAAATGAATTGTTCTATTTATAGAGTAACAGCCTGTAAAATTAAATTAAAAATTTTAATAGAAAAGATAGTCTTTTAAAAATTATTATAATAGAAAGAAGGGGGATTTTTCATAAATCACATCCAAAGCAACTTTTAAAAAAGTCTTTCTTTTAGTTCTAAAACTTTAAAATACTCATTGATTTTAAAAAATAATTTTTATGTAAAATAATTTATGGTACTGTTTCTGTGCTTGATAATAATATATTCTTATAATAGGAATTTTACAAGACCATTAATTTCAACAGAGCTAGGAAACATAAGCATAATTTAGAAGCGACTGTTGATTGTTTCTAGAAATATATACTGACCCCATTAGTTTTAAGTGATAACATTACTGAGCCAATGTATTAATTCAGCACTACAAGAATTACTAATTTTATTCATATTTTTCTGCACACCCTTTGTTTGGCATTTAGATATCGTTTAGCTTATCATACAAGTGAATTGTAACATTCAAATAAATTATAATAGGATCCCTATCTTAATGCTCATTTCCAAATTAGCACTCTTGGAGACCTCAGCTCCTAAATTCTTTTGTTTGTTTCATTTACATGGGCAAACATGGTGTGTCTGGTGGTACCTATACCCTAATCTTGGGCACTGTTTTATTAGCCAAGATGACACCCAGGATTCAAGAAGTTTTGTGATCCAGCTGCCTTTCACTGAATTATGTATTGATCAAGTCGTGTTCTCAAGGAGAGGAAGCAGCTCTAACAACAACTCAACACTAGCAGTCAAAACTATAATGAGTAACACTTTGGGTTCTCTTTATGTACCAGTTATGCTTCCAAAAAACTTGTCTTAACATACTCAGTTCTTTCCAGCAAATGAAAAGTTTTCTTTTTTGAGATAAGAGTCTCACTCTGTAGCCGAGTCTCGCCTTGAATTCATCAGTATTCCTCCTGACTCAGCCTCCAGAGTGCTAAGATTATAGGCTTGTACCACCATACCTATGCTCTAACCTCTGAGCCATGGCCCCAGCCTATGAAATGATCTTAAAAATGATTTTGTGAATTTTGTGGCTGGATTTACAATTCTTAAATATTTAGACCGATAAATGAGCTTTTCCATTTATACATCTGTCTGGAGACTGATAGATGGTAGGAACCAACCTGAAAGAGGCCCCACGCAGATGTAACCATTTTGCACCATTAGGGGTATGACTTGCATTCATTTTGGTTCACGGTAGATTAACACTGAACTCCAAGTATTAAATCATGCCAATGTGCCAAATACAATCAGTTTTTTTTAAAATTAATGTTACATAATTCAACAAGCACCTGAAAAAAGACAGAAACTCAAAGTGTTCCAATATGGGTCATAAACCTGGATATTCTAAGAATGAATAGTAATATATGTGCTGCAAATATTAAGTGTTGAAAGGCCCGTGTAGTGTCAGGCCATTCATTTTGAAATCTAAGTTAAGGTATTATTTGATGGCAGGTACTTAATACATCAAATTCAAGAAAGTTATTTCTTTTCTTGCCCTATTCAGTTTTAAAGTTATATTCTTAAAAGTAGAGATATGAACAAAATTAAGGACATATGTTTTTATTTATCTCTGAATATGTTTAAATACATTTAACAGAAAATCATTAAGGCTATGAAAACTTAAATCTGAAGTACACTGATGTTACTCAACTTCTTCACTTAAAATTCTTCTGGTGTTTGTTATGATGATAAATCATCTCCCCAAAGCTTTCCCTCTCTTCTAAATAATTTTTTTATATGTGTGGTACCCACGACTTCACACTAAGCTACATCTCTAGCCCTAACATATGGTTCCTTCCCTAAGTTTCCCAGCTGGCCTCAAACTTGGGATCCTCCCGCCTCAGCCCCTCAGAATGCTGGGATTTTAAACCTGTGCTACAGGACCTGTCTCATAAATTATTTTTATTTAGTAAGCATCTTAAAGATTCTAATTCAGTCTCTGCTGTAAATATCACATCTTTTTTAACCCACTGCACTTAAATTTGGACCAATTTGAACTAGCAAGCTATTATACCAGCTTAACACGATTTTCTTAAAATAAAGCACCAGCAAATAAGAAAACACAACCACCTCTATTTACTTGGTGCTTCTAAAACTTTACTATTTTATGAATCAATAATTCACTTTTGGTAGAAGGATAGGCTTCTCTCCAATTTACTGATGGGCCACAAGCTGACTCTGCTTTCAAGTAAATGATGCCTACATAAAAAAAGAAACAAGAAAAAAATGAAAACTGAGAAATACAGAAGAAATTTGATCACAACAAAATAATACCGTGTTTATTGGACACTCCCTGTATTTGAGATGTTTTGAAGATTTCTTTCTGAATGTACTTAGTTTAGCTGATGCTGCTAAGGCCTTATCAGGTCTCTTTTACAATTGGGCAAACCTAGGCTCAGGAAAGTGAGTAAACTCCACAAAGTCATGAAATAAATATCCACTGGGATCCTAATTCAAATCTAGATGATCTAATCCCATTAGTCTGTATTGTATCCCACAAAAAAAAAAAATAAAAATAAAAATACGCTACTTTAAAGTGAAAAGAAGAGTACTTGAGGAAAACAGTTCTTCCTGAAAGAAATGATTTCTAAATAGACTTGGCTGAAGCTCCACAGTTTAATCAGACAGAAATCACTCTGAGCCTGAACATACCAAGGCCCCAGTTCTTTTCTCTTCAAGATGCTTCCTGTCTTATGCAGGTCATGTGGAGTGAGCTGAGGAAAAGAAAAACATAAAAGTAAGTTCTAAATCCAAGGAAGTACTATTCTTTTAAGAAAAAAAGAAGAGAGAGTCTACAATGGTTGAAAGGACAGTCCTGACTGAAAAATAAAAGACGACAGAACTTCAGAAAATGATGCAGTCACTATACATGAATTGTCAAGAAGGTGTCCATGCAGGTTATGATTCTAGCCGGTCCTGAGTAAATGCGTAGTATTTTATGTGCAGAGAGATGCGCAAGGTTTCCAAGAGAAGGATGAGGGAAACAAGGTTCTGGGGGATAAAGGAAGTCTTTGTAGCAGTATGGCTGTAATAGCAGGCAATTTTCAGAATAAGTGAGAGTTATATCTTTATCCACTTTTACTTTAGAACTTTTTTGCATATATTTTTAATTCTATGTAACCATCTGGTAAGACCTGGCACTCCATGATTTGTTGCAGTCGTAGTGTTTATCTAAGGAACTACGCATGTAGGCACAGGGAAATGAATGCTGGGTTCTGGGAACAAAGGCTGGGAAGGGATTTCCAAACAAATGCCACCTTCCACTCACTGCAACAAGTGCGAAAGTTAAGGAATGTGCTTCCCAACCGTCACCACGTGTGTGTGCCTGCAGAGTTTGCCACAGACAATCTGACCCAGACCTCAGTGTGCACCGGCCCCACATCTGTCACCGTGTGTGACCATCCCTAGGTACCTATGTTGCTTCCATCTCTGCTCTCTCACGCAGATACTTGTACATCCCTTGTTCAAATCAAGGGATGACTCCTGGAGGACATTGCATGAGCTCTGAATTCTCGAGGAGCCACCTCTGACTGGTCCCGCTCTACTTTGTCAATCACAGAGCTCTTCCAGTGACATCATTGCTGTTTTCAGTATTATGTTGTTGCTGTAGGCAGCATGAAACTGACAAGAAATGGCACGGACAAGAGCTGAAAGGGCACTTCTGCTTTTTTTGATGCATCTGACACCTGTATTTACAAGGGAAACAACAAAGCTTCCGTAAGCACATTGCTGGGCGATGCAGGAGATAAATGATTATTTAGAAGTAGCAACCAATGCAATAGCATGGTGGAATTGAAGCTGCTCTGCGTGTGTCCACCCAGAGAGTACCTTCTTCAGTGGAAGCAATCTGGCTAGGCAGTTTCCTAGAGGACTTTGGGTAAGAAGTTAGACTCCAGGGAAAAATCTAATCTGGAACCTAGAACTTTTAGGACTGTAAACTGGTGGTCTTGCCAGCTCTAAATTTAACAGAATGAACATCCTGTTCTTAGCTTATATCCTTGTTTGCATTTCTTTTATTGCATAATTGTAGATTGAAAAGCTAGTGTCAAAAGTGAAAAGTGAAAAAAAAAATTCCAGGTCTCTTGTTAGTCTGTCTTTTCTAAGAGCTACCAACAAATCTGTTTATATTCAAATTATTATTATTTGTAACAATAACAGTTCTGATAAATAAGCAATATCAAAAGAGAGAATATAATTTGAAGTAAAGCCAATCACATTGACAACAGGCTGTTTATAACAATAAATGAACAGATTAAAAATTGAGAGCAACTATACTATTCAAAGAGATCAAAGGTTCACATCCCAGCAATAGAGCACTGAGTGTGACCAGTGGTGCTGAGCCTACAACATTCAGTATGGTGACTAAATCCCCCTCCCGGTAGCCCACAGGGTGGCAGATGCTCGAAGCCTCTGCTGGATACCTTTGTCAGCTGTCTTGCTAGTCTTCCTCTGATCGCCAGAACATAATTTCTTCCCCTCTCTCCTTATTCTGTATAGATGAAAAACAAAAGCATAGGTTTTATAAAACAACGAGTCAGAGCATTTTTGGGCGATAGTGGTACCCATCTTGCTTACCGGTACCGCCTATCGCAAGCTTGTTATCACGAGGGCCAAAGGCCTGGTGAGAAAAGCCACCATCCATCTTCCTCACAAGGGCGACACAAAAGAGAGTGGGAGTGTCCTTATAACTATCTTCTTGTCTTCTAAACCACACCCACCAAGAGCTGTGATTATTGACATTAAGTTTGCTCTCACGGGCTGGGCCAGAAATTCCTTATAGAACTTGAATATGCACTCAAAAAATAAAATAAACTCAAAACAATCACAACACAACAATGTGATTGACCACTGAGATGCTCCTTATTATTCTATGTGTTTTGCATACAGTGCTCAATTTAAGCTGAGTAAAAACCTCAAGGCATAATTGTGATCTTTTTCTGCCTTAGCTAAGGCCACTCCTCTTCCATTGCTTTATGATGTACCATTGTTCCCTTTAAATTAAATTGTGCTGAGTTAGCAGGCGTGATTCTTTCTGGTAAGCAACTCTTCCTCATCTTACTACTCCCTGGAATGTATTTGTTTATCAATAGGCTAAAGATGGTATTTAGATCCCAGTCAGTCCTCGAATGGATAGCTAGGCAGATACTGGTACCTCATTTCCTACTCTGACTTTCCATGAGGCAGAATTAATAAAGAAGGTAATGTTAGGATTACACCTCAAATGGATGTAATCCCTAGTTAGCATCTTATAATACTGAAACTCTTTATTATCCTCTTAGTACACCATGATATTCATAGCACTTTGTTTTACCTTATCATTATAATATCATCTCTGAGAATTTCCACTTGTATCATTACAAGATGATTATGACAGCTTCACTAAGCCTCATTCATGTGAATGGAAAATTAGTACCATAAAGAAAATTCCTAATAATTATTTTCCAGGGCGTGTTGGTCCTTTTGAAACTTAAACTCATTAAATCGATTTGAATCACTTCAGCAAATCCACAAAAAAAAAAAATGAGTGTTCTTATTAATGTCATTCTCAGGCTACTTTTTAGGGGAAAATTTAGTCAGGAAAAAAAAAGTGTTAGTAAAATCCACATGTGTGATTTTAATCTCATCGCATATTTAATAACAATACATATGACCCTCAATACTTAGGAAGAAAATAAAATCATTTATATAGTCAGGTAAATTACCAAAACAACCGAAGTAACGAATAGAACGTGAGGTGCATTGTTGGATGTTTTACCTTCATTACCTCATGGAATATGCGAAACCTCTGAGAAACCTTGTCTTTGCTTTTAAATGTGGTAATTGAGTATCAGGGATGTTAAGTGTCTTGCTCGCAGATCCCAGGATCAGCGCAAGCAAGCAGCTCTGCGAGGCCCCGTTCTGACAGACTCTGTTTTAGCTCTGCCACGCTGCTCTGTGAGTCACGTTTCCAGCACTGGGCTCTTTCTACTCTGGTTAGTACCAGAGCACGAAAGGAAAGGTGTGAAGATTCATATGCTATAATGAGAAGCTAGAATGAAATTATCTTATGTTCTAGTTCTGGACTTAAGAGTTGAATTTAAGAAATATTAAACTTTATTTAATCATTTTACCTATGATAGGGAGAACAAGAACAAAGGAACACTACCCTAATTGAACATGCGAAAGGATTTCTGTGTGTCGACAGGCACAGAGTGAAACTGGATTCCTCTAAAAATATTGTTAGGGGTCCATTTTTTCATTGACTGTGATCTTCTTTATACATCAAGAAATAAAACTCAGCACGATGGTGCATGCCTGCAATCCCAGCACTTGAGAGGCTGAGGCGAGAAGGCTGCTGTGAGTTCAGAGAGAGTTCAAGACCAGCTTGGACTATTGAGTGAGACCCCCCTCTTAAAAAATGAAAATATCAAAAGATAAGATGCAACCTTTTGAGTGGAAACCACCTATGTTTGTCACATTTCCCATGCTTTGTGTATATATATATATATATATATATATATATATATATATATATAGCTTATCATAGTGCGTATTGGTCACTTATTATAATCATACATATAAGTTATGCTGCTCTGAAAGATAATTGTTATGAGAGATAACTGAATTTTGTAAAGCTTCACCCCTTAGACTTATCGGGCTCTTCTTTCCAGTCAGAGTGCTTCACTGTGTGGAATTTCACCTTCTTTGTTTTCTTGTAAGTAGAGATAACTATTATTTGTGAAATAAACACTTTCAGTCCTTGAATGAGGATCTGAAGAGTTCAATATGCAAATTCCAAGTGTTTTGCATGAACATTTTTTTTAAATTACAGTTAATTAACATAGCCCAACTAAATAAATTTCTTTACCTGGCAAATATTTATGGAAGATTTTGGAAACAATCATATTGAGAAAGGTCTTTGAATAATTGTCAAGTAAGAGAAAAGGTAGTTACTTTTCAGGCTGAAATCAACTAAGAAAGCCCATTTTCTGTCTACTATAGCAATAGAAACCTATAACGCTCTTGCAGATGCAGTAGCAAGATACTTCACATCGTGCATATTTTTATTAAATAACATTGGATGGATAGATCTGGCATTAGGAAGGGGAAAATCTTGAATTCTACATAATTGAACTGCACAGGCTTTCTTTGAATGCCACTCTTTGAGCACAATGGAGCAGGAATTTTGGGAACTTTTTACCGAAATATTATCAGCCCAATGCCTATGTAGAATAAGCCACACCTACACGTACCTTTTGTGGCACATGGTATATATCTTTCAATCTGGTCAGCAGATTTACACATTGAACAATTAAAATGATGCAGAACAGGAGCATGTGTGGCCTTAGTGAGGCAGAATTAATAGCTAATAATTTACCTACTGTCATTTTTCACATATACAAACAATAACAGGCTACACTTAGTCTTACAACTTTATACAAGTTGCCCCCAAGCCATCATTTCAATGTTGTATGAGATCTTCAGTGTACAAAGTGGTTTCTCCTCGTTTGACATAAAAATAGATTGGATATGTGTAATGGCTCAACCAAGTATACACTTATTTCTAGAAGTTCAGCATTCTAGCAAATACTCTAAGATTATCTTCTTGGGTAGGCAGTTCTCCTCAGCGCTGACTTAGGGCCCCTGGCCCCTTTCATCCTGTAGCTCTGCTTGCTCTTTGTTGTGCAATCTGGAAGGTGAAAAGGGGAGCAACAATTGCAAGTCGTGTCTACAAATCAGTAAATGTCTCCTTCCGTTCCAGTGCAATAGCTAGAACCCAGACACGTGATGGGAGATGGAGTCCAGTTATACAACATTTTGAAAAAATTAAAATACAGCATTCTCAGGTATGCTATTTTTAAATTATGTGACTTTTCTCTAACAGAGAGTTACCAAACTAACAAGGGTAACAACGGCACCACTGTACTGATTGAGCAACTATGTTGATGAACATCAATTCAAAATGTGAATACACTATTTGACTACCGTTTGAAAGATGCTCTAAGAAGTGCTGTTTTTTCTACTGTTGTTTAGAATTTGAAAAAAATCTACTGCTATGATTTAGATATGAGTGCACTCCAAAAGCCTTTTATATTTGGATTTTGTGGACTGTCTATGGCTCTAGAGTGCTGTTGAGAGGTGGGTTCTGGTAGGGGGTGGAGGATTGCTAAGTGTGTGGCAGATTACTGGGAGTTTAACCTACAAGTATATATTCTTGCCCGCCTTCCCCACTGTGCCATCCTTCCTTCCTCTTGTGATGGCACATAATAGCCTTTCCCTGACAGATCCTTTCTGTCATCACCAGCTGCTCATGAATGAATTGAGACCTCCTGAGACTGTGAGCTAAAAGAAACCTTTTATCCCTTAAATTATGAGTATTGGGTATGATGTCACAGCAATGAGAAAGTATCTAAGAAGGAATCAGTACAGGTACCAGAGCAGTGGAGTTGTTGCTGTGACTTTCCCTGACCATGTGATTTGAAAGCCTTTGAAACTGGTTTGTCAGTGGAGGTTGAGAAAGTTTGTGGATGCCATCTAGAGAAGCTTTACAATGATATAAACCAAGGTTTATGGAAGATCTGGGTCCAATTTCAGGAGACCAGAATAAGAAAAGACATGCAGATTGGAAGGGTGGGCTTACACGGTTTTAGGAAAGATACTTTATTGGCAATTGGTATAGAAACTATGTATGCTTTATTGAGGCAACGAGTGTGTACATATTTGCCCTCGAACCTTTTCTGAAACTGAGATTCAAGATCTTCAACTAATTATTCTGGTAGAGGAAATGTTGGGGCAGCCCACTGTTCAGGCTGCCACATGGGTTCTCATTGATGAATTGCACCTGTTTTACAATGAAAATAAGGAAAAATAGCAAAAGACAACGATACAGAAAGTTTGTAATTTTGGCACGGTGAAAGAAACTACAAAGTTGAAGCAAAAGACCAAGACCATGTGTTTTTTGAAAAGATAAGCGTGATGAAGAAGTTAAATATTTTGCACCAGGACTCTTCAAAAAATGCTTTAGGACAAATCAGGAAGTACAAAGTCCCTACCCCCAATCCACCCAAGGGTGCAAAGTGGGAAGACTTTGCCCTGAGAACAGTACTCCAGAGCATCCTGGTGGGCCAAAGAGGAAAATGGCTGACAGTTCAGATATCCGGAGTTCAGCCATGCAGGCACTTCTACCATGGCTCAAGGGGGCCAGACTACTGCTGGAGCCGGAGACAGACCTTGGCAGCATCTATGCGGTGCTACTTGCACAGGCATACACGAGACAACACTACAACACTTGCGAGGTTAGAGTTTTCCACCTGGGTTTCATTAGAGGCCAGCTGTGTGCTCCTGAAAGGGAAGAGCCTGAGTAGTGGAGGTAAAGCCCAAAGTGCAATGGAAACCCTGGAAAATTAGGGATATCAGGAAAGTGGCTGATTCCCTGAGGAAGACCACAGACAGTGAGGGGAGCCAGCCCCAAAGAGAAGCCACAGAGCTGAGTTCACCCTAGGGCTTTGGAGCCCAATTCGTGCCACAGATTGCCCCAGGTGCTGAATGTAGAGCTACGAGATTTAACGGAACTGCATTTAATGTTCTCCCTGCTAGGTTTTGGTCCTGCTTGGCCCAAATGTTTTGTATTCTACCTCTTTCTTTTGGAATGAGAATGTTATCCCCTGTCATTTTAGCTCAGAAGTGTTCACTTTCCTTTGATTTTCACCCGAGTTCAGTTTGAGTCTCTAAGGAAACTTTGGACTTGAACTTTTCAGCAGGGTAGAACTGTTAAGATCTTGGTGACTCTTTGAGATAAACTCAGTGTCCATAGGGGTATGGATGAGAGTCTTCAGGGTGCTGGGAGGAAGAATGTTATGTTTGGGATATAGAATGTCCCCAGAAGCTTCGTGCATTTGGGTATTGTGGATTGTCTATGATTTTGAGTGCTATTTGGAGGTGGGTAAATTAAGATTGCTGTGTGTGGGGGAGATTCCTGGGAGGATGAACTGGAACTTTATATTCTTGTCCTGCCTTCTACTCCTATTCTGATTCCTTTCTCTTGTGATGCCATGACTCGAAGTTCTCCGCCATACTTTTTCACCATTGCCAGCCACCCATAAATGGACTGAAAGATCCTGAAAGTGCAAGTCAAAATAAACCTGAAAGAAAGCCTCCCTTACCTTCTGAGTAACAGGTATTGTGTCCTGAAAACAAGAATGTAACTAAGATGGTGACTTTGGGTGGAATCTTAAATGGTCAAATTTTATGAGGAAGATATTGATGTGCCCCTGAGTTGTCACTTTTAATGAAAAAATATCAAGACTATATGTCCCTAAGCAGGTATTTAATATTTGCATTTTATTTCATGATTTATTAGATCTTAGATCACCAAAAACTATATTAAATATCTCTATAATAATGTTTTGAAGATAATAAACATAATAGCTTTGTTTATCCTTTTCTGAAACACAGCAAAAGCATTAGTAAAGAAAAAAGTCAATTATTGTGATGTGTATTAATGTCTCCCCAAATGACTATGATCATTTGATACATGGATAAGGTAGACACATTGTCACTGCTAGATCTTTAAAACACCTTCCAGCATTGGGTGTGTTCCATAGGACGTATTTGATGGCAACAGTCATTCATTGTTAAAATTGCTGAATATGAATTTAGCAACATTTCTAGATTTTAAATAGCTCAGTTTCCGGTGAATTGATGTGGTGTGTATATATATATATAGAGAGAGAGAGAGAGAAAAAAAATACATTGGGTAGGTAGAATCACATGCACTTTCAAAGTTTTCAGTGGTAAATCTGATGCCGTTCGTATAGTTTAATACTGTATCAACCAAGATGATTATATGAAAAGTTAAGAACTTGAATTTCTGATCTGGAACTGTGTTTCATAACGCACAATATTTACTCTAAGAAAGGCTAGGAATATATATATATATATATATATATATATATATATATATATATATATATATATATATATATTTTGACACCAGGTAACTCTCTGTAGCCCCGGCTCAACTCATTGGAAAGGATTTTTAAAATCTTGTTCGCCTTGTTCTGAGTACCAGCCAAATAGATGTAATGATTTCTACACAGGCATGTTGAAATGACCACCTGCTAGTAAAGGTGCACTGCGTGTACTCTGCCTTCTCTGCATTCCTCCTCCAGAAATCTTTTCTACAATTCTACATTTGAAGTATCCCTCCCACTATGATCAGTATCAGTACCCCCACCTCATTAAAATGCTATTAGGACTTTATTGCAACTGACATTCCAATTTTACATTTTTCTTCAAGTTAATTTTACTTTTTTCTTCAAGTTAATTTTCTTCAAGTTTCACATAAAAACTATCTCAAGGTATAAATAATACTTCTTGCTCTGACTAAAAATAATTCTGACACTTTATATTCTTTTTGAAAATTTCAGTCCAATGTGGTGTGAAGTTTTGGGCTGAAAAAATCTGTATCTCTGGTGAAAATACTTATTTAAGTTAGTTGAACAGATAATATGAAGTTGGGAAGTAGTTCTATTATATGATTTTGGTGACAAAAATTGCTTGGAAAAGTAAGGTGTTCAAGGACACTCCAGTTTGTTATTGGTTTTAAATTGCTTCAGGTAGAAAAATACCAGTACTTCCTGGTTAATGCCTGACCTAACATATAACACATGCATTATGTATTCATTTTGTTAGAACTCAAGATGAACAGTCCAGACTTCTCACATAACTGACCCTTTTAGCAAAGAAATTATTCACTTGAGTAAATCATGAACTCGACAACACATACATTCTTGTGGTATTCTTTGTTTGTTTATTTGTTTTACTTGTTTGTGTTTCTGAGGATTGAACACAGGGACTTTGCTCTTAGCTACATCTCTAAATCCTCCTGTCTCAGCCTCCCGAAGTGTTGGAATGGCAAGTCTGTGCGAAGGCCCAGCTTCTTTCCCTTTATTTGCTTGCTTATTTATTTATTTATTTATTTATTTATTTATTTATTTATTTATTTTTGACAGGGTTTTGTCTGTAGGCAAGGCTGGTCTTGAACTCAATGTGTAGTGTAGTCCAGGCTGGCCTTGAACACAGGGCAATCCTCTTGTCCCGGCCTCACAAGTGCTGGGATTACGGGCTTGCACCAACACACCTGGTTTATGTGGTGCTGGGGATCTGAACTCAGGACCTTGAACTTGCTAGGCAAGCACTGTGTATTCCTCCAGCTCCAGCTGCTTGTGATGGTATAATCAGAGCGTTACTTTCAAATCGGTGATGATAAATATAATGGCTTGCAATGTTGAACATAAATACAAAGAAACAACTCCTCTGTAAATAAACATAAAGTCACAAGGTAAACGCATGCATAACCAGAAGGCTAGAATCACTTTCTTATTTCTAGCTTGTTCACTTGATTCTTTCAAGCAGATCAGAGTAAATATATAACCAGTATAAAACAGCATTAATTGGTGTTAAAGATACTTCAGAAGAATAATTTGAATCTTATTTAAATCACATAAAATTCCTAATATTTAAGATAAAAAACTATTTACTATTGACCCTTCTATATCTTTTCAGAAATGGCACTTTCCAAATTAAAACTAAATATAGTAGCGAAAAATCATAAAACTCAACTAGCTAAGACACAGCAAAGCTAAGACACACCCACTCTTGTTTTTTAGAGTGTTTCAGTGGCCAATGGACTTGCTGGAGAAAGTGAATGTCTAATATAAAGGATAAAGGCAATAGTAGGACATCAGTGTTTTAGGGGAAAATGGTCCTTGTGTACAAATAGATATTGAGCAAATGTTATAAACAAAATGAGACTGATTTAAAACATATAAATTTTATTTAGTGTCAAAATTATGCCAGTCAAATAAAGCTAATTGAGATTACTTTTAAGTGAGGGCTGTGGGTGGTGGTACTCGGGATTAACACAGGGCCTTTGCTCTGAGCTACATCCTCAACCCAGTTTTACTGCTTGTTTGAGACAGAGTCTTGCTAAATTGCCAAGGCACCCAGATTAGGCATGAAATTTTAATTCTCCTGCTCCAGCCTCTCAAAGTGCTATATAATTACAGGCCTGTGCCACAGGGCCCAGCTTAACTATATTCTTTAGGATTTTCTCTAAATACGTGTATAACTATTTTTTTTTATTATACAAAACTGTCTTTTAGAGATATACGAATTAAAATTTTAACTAAGGTTTGTTTTGAAAAAATTTGGGGAAAGATCATTTTCAAACACCTGTTTAATCATTGCTTCATTAAAAACTGTTGGAACGATCTCAGGAACATTACTGGGCACAATGTGAATCTCTTATGTAAGGATATGCCACTTTATTCAAGAGAAAATGCTACATCAAAATAAGAAAATGCCTTAATAGTTTTACTAAAAATTTAAAGAAGATGTAGAAGACCTTTCTGAGAGTTAGAAGTTGAGGCTGAAAGAGTAGTGACTATTCAAATACTCAGATTTGTAGGGTTGAGGAGACAGTGCTATTTTCAGGAGAGAAATACCATAAAATGTTCTGGTAATGGGGTTTATAATTTGCTGTCTGTTCAAATCTTTACTCAGCCAGTTAATAACTGTTTGATTATGGACACAATAAATATCTATTAGCAAGTGCATCATCTGTTAAGTAGAGCTAGCATAATGACACATGTGTTAGGTTTTGATCAAGAACAAAATACATCATATGTGTAAATTGTCTTACCCCATATCTGACACTTTACCTACTGCTTGCTTGTTACTGGCGAATACTCACAGATATTCATCTTTATTTTTATTATTTAAGAGAGACTCCTTGAATCTGTGGGACTAGTCTTGTGACAACCAGAATTGTGTTTGATAAGACCTATCAGAGACCCGAATGCAAGCCTTCAATTCAGTCTCTTCAGTGGGAGCTCGGACTTCGCTTCTTGAGTAGGAGCATCTTATGAATATTCCCTTTCTTCTGCTTTCACCCTCATTGGCTTCATAGCCATTCCATGCACAAATCTCTAATACTAGTTTTCTATTGTTATGTAACAAGTCACAAACTTGACAGCTCAAAGAAAACCCTATTCATGTTCTCATGATGCCTGTGAGCCAGGGGCCTGAGTGGAGCCCGGCTGAGTCCTCTCTTTGAGTCTTCCAAAGTTGCTGTCAAGGTGACGGTGGGCCTATTTTCTCCACTGAGGCTCTGGATGTACCACCAAGCTCAGTCAGTGCTGGAAGAAAAGCTGTGCATGGACTTACAGTGAGGCCCTGGTCCCTCAGCATCTCTTAGCATGGATGCTTGCTTTCTTCAAGGCCTATGTGAAAATGCTGCTCCTGTTTTAAGTCTTTCCGTCTTTTTGAAGGGTGTCCTAGTCTAGCTCATGATCAGGGATCTCTGATTCATTCACATTCAGTGCATGACTTCACCTACCCAGAAGAGGGTATTCTATCATATCCACAGGCTCCATCTATAGTGAAAATGGGTGATTTTACTGAATTTTTACAGCAGAAGTCTCAGTTTTGGAAATCATATTAGAATTCTGCCTACTATAGCAATAGACTACTTCAACCAATTTAATGCCTTTCGTTTGGCAATTATGGAAAACATTTAAATTTTAAGGCTCAGTAAACACAGCAAAGCAATATGATCAAAATACAAATGCAAGGCCTGGGGGCTAGCTCCATGGCAGTACATGTGATTCACATGTGAAAGACACAAGGTTCAAATCCCAGTACACTCTCCTGAAAGAAGCAATCAAACTATTGTCAATCCATGCACTCAGATTATAATTTTCTCTTCCATATTATAAGTTGAATGAAGAAGAAAAGATGTTGGCCTGGAGTTGCTGGACATTATGGTCAACACTGACAATGAGAAAGAAAGGAAAACGTTGCTCCTAATCTACTACCCACTGCAAATTTCTGTCGAGCCTATCCAGTTTACCTTTGAAAGACATAGGGCTGAGAGAAGGGAGCATGTGGTATCTTAATGAGGCAGCTGGTAAAACTGAAGCTTACATCACATAATTATGAGGGTTTTTTTCCCGTGGTATCATTCCTTGCTGTAACCAGTTACAATTTAATGAGGTATCACTGAATTTACTCATCGATTCTTATATTTATTGAAATGACATAATCACTGGAAACATCGTTTTATAGTTTTCTTGATGAAAACAATGTAATTTATACACACATTCCCCAAACAGGTGTATTTACACAACACTTGGAAAGAGATAATATACGAACTTTGAGCTGTATTTTAAAATATTTTCTGTCCTCTAGGTTAGGAATCCCCAGCCCCAGGGCGACAGACCGGCATCAGTTCATAGCATTGGAAGAACCCGATCACAGGGGAGTTGTTAGCGAAATGCCTCTCCCGTCAGCATACTTTTATTAGGTTCTCATGTCATTAATGATCTAAGAAGAGTCATAGCTTCTCACCTACATCGTTCCTTCTGCAGCTTTCAATTTCAAAGCTCTTTTCCAACAACATACTGTGTAATACGTCATGTGTTCTCGGGGAAATATTCTTCATCTAACCCAGCCCATGATGCCAGAAAGGCAGCAGACCACTGCCCTAGGTGGTGTGCTATGTTCATCAGTCTATATGGCATGGTGGTATGGTTGGAAACAGTGAAGATATACGATGGAAATGAAGTTTATCAGTGCTCAATTGAGTCAATGAAAATAACAGAAATACATTTATATTGTATCTAAATTTCCATGTCAGAGTTTTAGTTCATACTCTATTTTACTTTTTGAGTTTTATCTATCATTTAATGACACAAGCAAGGATGCTGCAGCCATATAGGTCTAAAAACGGGACTATAGGTCAGCCACTGACTTCCTGGTTAATGTTAGGGAAGTTACTGGATTTACATTCATTTTTTAAAATCTGTAAAATGTGGACAACTTATTAAGTTTGCAGTATCGAGTAGATAAAAAAAAATACACACACATAAACATTGATACACGCCATAACTACACAGTGCCCAGCACATGAAAGAACCGTGATAACTATTATAATGGCAAATCTTTATACTTTCATCAATATGCTATATTGTTTTAAGTACATGTACAGTAAAATAAGCATCCTTATAAGTTGTTTTGGAATACTAGGTAATACGATAACTGAATTTATTGAATAAATCATGAGAGAAGTATGTTAATTATTTGGTTTTAAAATCACAATCAGCTAATCAGGTTGTTTCTATGGAATCAACATTTTTATTTCAGTCTATCTTTATTTCTGAAAATTTTACAACATAGATCCCAGTCAAAAAAGTAAGATTAAGTTTAAGTTCTAGCTAATATTTAGGAATACACACAGGCTCAATGAAAATCGACATTATACAGATGCCAGTCTTTGGCACTAATGAGAAGTAGCAGTGTCCAAAAGCTTTGACTGAAATTCAGTAGTTATGAAAACCCAGTTCAAACTCAGCCATGCCAAAGTCAGCATAGTCGAATGACTTCACCTATCTGGCCAATAACTTACTATTGAAATCAAGACACTGGACTAGACAAAGGCCAACTTCACTAGAATCATTCCCGTAACAAAATCTAGCACAGATGATTTATTCTACAAATGTACTCAGAAAAAAACTTCTTCCTCGATGATGTTTGTGGTCTAATTAAATCATGCTGGTGAGTTAGGAGTGCTGGTAAATGTACATTTTAGTATTTCTCAATTAAAAGAAGTCAAGTCACAGCAGTAAATGCTCTGGGCATGTGTCTGTATGCCTCACCCTGGGCCACACATTTTGGAGCAGATGATTCTTTGTTTGGGGAGTTGCCCTGGGCCTTACAGCGATAAGCCCACCTTTGAAACACGAACTGGTTTAGTAGAAGACATTCTCCAAAGGGGCCATAGATGAGGGTATTTGCTATACAGTATGCTGTTGGACAGTAGTTTTGAAATGGCAAGCAACAACGAGATGGGACAAAGCTCAGTCTCTCATCACATTAGCGATGAAAGGAGAACCCAATAGAAGAGAGAACAGAGAGCTTCACTTTTATCCCTTCTCCATCCTGCTTGCTCCTCATCTATCCAAGCAGCCCAGTCCCTCCAAGGCTGTGGAAAGCAATCAGACTATGACCCAAGGATTTGGGACTCTTGCCTTATAGGAGTATTAACAGCATTCCTGACATTGACCATTTAGATACTATTAGCATTCCACTCTAAATTGTGACAATGAATGTTTTATCCAAACATTTAGATCTTGCATAATAAATATCGGTATATTGGTATATATGAACTGGTGTGGTGTGTGTGTGTGTGTGTGTGTGTGTGTGTGTGTGTGTGAGTGTATTGAAAATAGATGGGTATATAGACAGGCTAATAGGTGATAGATATTAGTCATTCCTGTCACTGGGTAAAACTATTTGACTTAAAGAAAGAGGCTTGTTGGGACTAAAATTAGTACAACCACTGCAAAAAGCAATATGAAGATTCCTCAAAAAACTGAAACCAGATATTCCATTTGATCCAGTGATACTTCTTTTGAGTATCTTCCCAAACGAATTACAGCACCATGTAACAAAGATGCATACACACTGAGTTTGATGGCACATAACTTGAGGCCATTATCCTTAGTGAAGTGAATCAGGCTCAAAATATTAAATACTCACGGTTTCTCTAATATGAGAAACCTAGGGTATAAATAAATAATAGAGCTAAATGAGGACACTGTTGGGAGTCAGTGGGGATGAGGGAGGGGATGGGATGGTGACAGAGAGGAAGGGAGAAGTATGTGAAGTTGACGTATATATGCAAAACTCTCAAGTTTAACGTAACCATTGGTATCATATATGTGTGTGTGTATATATATATATATATATATATATATATATATATACATACATACATATATATATATATATATATATATATATACATACACATACATACATATATATATATGATACCCATGATTTTAGGAGGAAGGTTTTAAGAGGATGTAATCCATAGTTAGCTGAAAGGCCAGGTTAAAAGAGCCGGGGCAAAGGACAGCTGCTCATCTTCTGGCAGCCAGAAGGCAGAGAGAAAACAGAGGCAGAGAGGATGAGAATGTGTTTTTCAGTTCCTACCCTAGTGACTTACCTCCTACCAGGCCTAAACCTCTACAGCACATTGAGCTTAGTGGCCTTATCAGCGGATGAACCCATTGCTGAGTTTAACGCTCCCACCCTGTGTCACGTGATGCCTGCATCAGAGAGATAACAGACAGGTTGTCCATTGCATAACATTTAATGCTATTTTTTCCCTTGAACAATTATGTGAGAGAAATCACTTAAAATGACTTCTCTGATCTCCTGGGATCATACAATCAGCCCAGTGGTCACTTCCTATTTTGAATATAGCCTGACTAGAGTCTGAAGGGAAAATAGTACTCTCCAAAATCACAGCTAATCTACTTCATTGCATTACTTATGGTTCTCGATAAAATCATGCAAACACAAGCAATCTGATGTTATTTTTTTGTTTACAGTATTACTGTGTTGTTTTGGTTAACAGAATGAAAAACAGCACTGTAATACTACAAGTAAAAATGTTTTATTCTTAGTTTGTTTCATCAATAAAAGCTGACGTTTTTGCAAGAAAGATGTTATACTATTGAAATTAAGTCTTAGTCAATTGTAAATAATTGTATTATATCGGTATGTTATCATGAAGATTAGAAATCATTTCCTAAGGAATCATGTTTTGCTTCCTCAGCACTGTTTCAATTGAAAGGAATTTGAATGAAGTGCATCTCATTACTAACATAAAGTAGATGGAGCTTGAATAATTTTTATATTTATTTTCTATGGATGGCTATTACATTTCTTATCATATCTATCCAAATTTTATAAAATAGATTGTTTTAATCCATTCTTTGGAGAGGAGCAATGAATTTATTCTTGCAAAAGCTATGCATTTGAATATATTGTAATATGCATAAAGCTCTGTTAACACAGTTATTTATATAAAAAGTGTAGCTGCCTTACCTTTTATTTAATTTACATACTTTATTTACTTTCTGACAGGTTCTTCTCTTTGAATTTTTATTTACATACCAAAAATATCCTTTCAGATAAGTCAACTAAAACTTCATGTGCTGTATAATTTAAAACTTCATAAAATGTTTTATGCATTTTATAGCTTCATATGAATTTTTAGGCAGATGATAAAGAATTTGGGGACAATTTTATCGATGATTCTTACACAATAACAACAAATGCAATAAATATGATGGAAAATGGAATATTGTCTTTTGTTTGCGATCACGTTTAAAAAGCATTTTATAAAATTTACACTCAGCCTATTTGTTTCAAATAAGAAAAAGATCCTTTGCTATTTTTAAAGATTTTTAAATTTATTGTTGGATGTTGATAATGTTTTGGATTTCACATAATATAAGCATCTCACATCCTAGAAAATTTAGTATTTTTGTTGTAACTCATTCACTACATTATTATTGTTGAATGAAAATGTTGAAATAATTATAACTTACTTTAGTTGTCTTACAAGGTTTCTTATGAGCCCTTTACCAGTTAAATAATAGGGATATCACGGGTCAATTCAGGCATGACCAGTTTTAGATCTACAAACTTACCCTCTTTCCCTACATTCTTTTATTTATCATTGGTAAGCATATTTCATATTTGCATAACCCACCATTCATATTCTTGTGAGTTCATGTTATAAATAATTTGAAAAAATTTCATTCAGTTCCCCCAAATTATTCTAGTCATTATGGATGATTCATGAGAGGATTAATCTCTTGGATGTGACATGCAACTAGAGAGGAAAGACACTACCTACCATATCATTTGCAGTTAAGAACACACTGCATATCTTTAAGCTTTAGTTAAAGTGCTTATAGTAATTGGGTGTGCATGCCTTAGCTCCGTTAAAACCCAAACAGCAATATGGGAGAGTGTGGTTTGTTTTTTAAATGTGCAAGGAAGGAAAATTAGTGAAATCTGTTTAAGTCACAAAACTGCCGCATTCAGGACCCAATTCAGCAGCATGGAAAAAGTAACTCAAGTTAACTGTACTCTTAGCATATGTCTAAGCTCACAAATTTCAATTCACTTCAAATTCCTTTCTTCTCCTATGGATCTGCCTGCAAAGAAAAGAGAAAGATAGAAAAATGGCTCAACAATTCATTAGCCCTAGATTCTTTTAAGTTTTTCAGAACTTAAAAAAAAATGTATCTAATCACCACCAAGTTGCTTTATGTGCTGGGATGGTGGTGCACAGCAAGGCACATGCTCATTTCATAACGGGCCTTTTTCTATTCTATTCTGCATCTTCACCCTGTGCCTCTGCCACTGGCTGCACAGTTACACACATGCGCATAGAGTTGAAGGTATAATATATTTTAGCTTTTATCCATGAAAAGTAAAATTTGTGGGAAGAAGAAAAACTAAGCTAATGAACAATAGATTTAGGAATTTTACAGACAATGTGGTTTAGTGACCTAAATTGCACTATAATTCTTTAGAGGATTGCAGTATTTGGATTACCAAAAAAATCTCTCTTTCTATAATGGCATCTCTATATAAGAGGATATTATTGGATATGAACTGCATGGTAGCAGCAGATATTTTTCTCTGTGTTTCAGTGACTCAGAAGAGTCCTCAAATACATCTGAGAAATAGCAACGAAGAATTAGCCTTCGTTTGTAATCAAACATTCTTATTAACACTTTCTTCTAATTTTTAAAGACCTAATATTTGATTGTATGTTTTCTTTAGCTAACTTTCTGTATTATATGGCAATCTCTGTAGTTATTTTTTTCAAAGATAAAAAATTAAAAAAAAGCATGTTCAAAAATGTAGAAGTTATTTTTGCAGTAACGTATGTCATGATTTTTAAACATTCAGGCCTTTAAACTTTTTTTATAGTGTATGTTCTTGCCAATCCTAGCACAGTTCTACAAAGTAAAATATTTGGCAGTGAATTCATATTAACAGATGGAACAAGAAATTAACACGTTTTTGCTTCGCTAATTCACAGTTCTTTTAATACGCTAATTCTAAATCACCTGTTCTGACTTTGACAGGCTACAGACACCTGTTTGGGGTAATATTCCGCAGCTAATTATTACATGAGAAATTCAGTTTGCAACAAAAGGGTTTCTGTGTGAAATTGTCATCGTTAACAAATTTGTAATATCAAATATATGCAAGTATATTTCTGATGTCTTAAAGTTACCACTTATCTTTCAAGAACTGTAGATGATGACTAGAGATTGTCCTCTTAGTGTTTGAATTCTGTCTGTCACACTTTACACCGTGGTTGCACTGATCAAGTCAGAATGTTTTTCCCGGTAGCAGTAATTTGCTGTAATACTGTATTTTAAATGGCAGGAAAAGAGTATAGAAATTTCAAGTGGCTGGAAAAATTCCTAAATGCATGTTAAAAATGACTCAGGAGAGTTTAAAAAATACTGACAAGATGAGAGAGAGAAAAAATAAGAAAAATTTAGCTTGGGTAGCGTAATATAGAAGATAGAACAATAAATACATGAGTCCACCGAGTCTGAAATATGACAGACTTAGCTGAAGCACCAAGCGGACTGTTGACTAGTTTCTCAAAAGATAGCAAGTAAATGATGCCAGGAATCCCACGACAGAAAATACCAATGCCCTTTCTCCTTGTATCACAGCCTATTAATACACAAACCACTTCTATTTTCTGCTCAACCTCGATTTTATCTCCTCATCCTATGCTCAGTTATATTGAGACATGGTCATTTCCCCTTGTCACCTCAGATGACTTCCTTTAAAATACTTTCGTTTACCCTACGCAACCCACAGTACACACCTGCGAGGAAGCAAGAAGTGTGTGTGTGTGTGTGTGTGTGTGTGTGTGTGTTCAGGGGGAAGGGTAGTTGGTGGAATAAGAAGCAACAATCAGAAACGTAAGGTTTTTAGATGTTTGTAACATAACGACAGATGCTGAGGTAGAGTCTATCTTTAGGGTTGCCAAAGGTTCCATTTTGTGTGTCTGTTTTTGATTCTCCCTAATTGCTGTTCAGCTTTGTATATGGCTTTGCTAATGTGTCTTCCTTTGCCACGTTAGGGAAGCAGAGAACTTGTCGTTTCTTTAATTAACCTTTATATCTCACTACTCAGATAGCAGAGTTCACCAAACAGGCACTCTTGGAACTTTTAAGATGCATGTTGTTGCGCACTGATCATCAAGAGTTATTATATAAAGCATATTTTAACATGCATTTGTATTTTTCAAGACGTAAAGAAGATGAGAACGATTGTTTTTCTTTTACATGTAGCCTCTTTGCAATTTGGTTGCTTTTCTCCCGATTGCTACTTTAGAAAGCACACGGTCTTTCTCTCCAACCATGCTTTATGACAATGCTATTTGCAGAAATTTAACTGGCAGCCCACCCCAGGAAGATAAAATCTTGTTTCATCCAAGCTCGGCTCCCTCCTACACCCACACCTGAAATGGTATTTCTGCCAGAGCCTACATTCTGCTAAGGAGGAAACCAATCTTTTATAATACAACATACGTGAATTTTATTTTATTTTTAATTAAAAAATTGTATTTCTCATCCAAAAATGCTAGATGACATTTAAAGCTAGAAAAAAAAACTTTCCAAATAACTCACCTTTGCAATTAACTCTTATCAAAGCTTGACAGTTACTGCACTGTCCCAAGGCTAAGCACGTGGCCATGATGTAGCTGGGAAAGGAAAGGCTTCCACTGTCAGGACTGTCCACGAGCTCCTTGACGTTCCAAAGTACGTCTCTGGCTCAGTGTTTGGAAGAGAGAAATGAAATGCTTGTGCAAAACTGAAACGTGATCGACTTGTCTTTTCAGTTAATAAGATGTTCAGGAATGAATGGAACTTTCTTGTCTTTAATTTAGGGAAAAAGAAAGATCTTTGAGGAGTTAGTATGTTTCCTAAGTCTCTCTTAAAACACTTTTAGATGATGTTTCCTATCCCTGAACTAGTTAGACTGATATTATGATACAAAATACACAAGGTTTAACATTGAACAGCTAATAATCTTGAAAAAGTGAGTTTGGTGTTTGTTTACAGGATGAAATTCTTAAGAAAATCATTCAGTAAAAGGCGAAAGATTGGTGATCTAGGAAAAGGTTAAATATGGAATGGTTTCTCTAACAGAAGAAATCGAAATCACAATTGTATCATAGAACTAATAATGGGAGTAGAAGGGGATTGGGAAAAGGGACGGGAGGATTGAAAAGGGACAGGGGAAGGAGTTGTAATTATGCCATGATATGCATATACACAAAATACTCTAGATCAGTGTAAGCCTTTATGTATTGTATCTATACATATCAATAAAATGGGGAAAAAATCTTTCAGGGTGATGTTCAACATTACAATGCTGTTTCATTTAAGTATCATTAGTTAAAACACCAAGAAATCATTTAAATAATAAGAAAACTAATATCTCCAACTTATTTTAACGTATTACTTACGTGTAATGCACAGCCAAAATGTGTATTTTTACTAATAGATACACGTATGATTTGAATGTGTTTGTAGATGAGCACATAAACAATAATGTACATATAAATTAAAAAGAGCCTATTTAATTTTTAAAAGATAATGTAAATTTTAAAAGATTAGAGAGTTATTGTTGTAACAACTTTATCTTAAATAATGCTTTCCTAAGCAAGTAAAATTTTTTGCATATCAGATTTATATGAAGGCAAAAGATTTTGTATAATTAGCATGTACTATTAATTCATTATCACCATTTTTATCTATATATATATATATATATTTAAATAGCTCCCTATACCCATAACCTCATGGTGCTATATTTAAGATTTTATTCATAGAATATATTTGAAAGAATTAAATAGACTTCATTTTAAACATATAATTCTCTTAATTAATCCTAAGCCAATTCTATTAATGTGTCATCTATCTTAAAAATATAAAATTATGAGAAAGATAGCTTACTTTGCTATGCATGTAGCTCTGAGACACAGCTAAACACAAGAATTGCTGAGGTGATTTTTTTCATTAATCTCAGACTTTCCTTCAAATTTATTTTTTATTGAATTAAACTAGAAAAAAATCTCATTTTTATAGGCTATGTTGATAGTGCATTTGCAGGTTCTTTTCTATTTTGTACCTATTTTTATTAGTATGAGTGTCTGCTTGTATATATATATATATATTACACAATAGTTACATTAAGTTTGAGAATTTTAGGCACATTTGTCCCTATTTTTCACCCTCCCAACGCCCTCGCTCAGCCCCTTGACTCCCAACATCTTGAAAAGGTGACTCTATTATTTACTTGCATTCTGGGTTTCTTATATAAGAGAAACCATGCCATATTTAACTTTCTGACTCACTTCACTAAGCATAATGGTTTCAAGTTGTAACTGTTTACCTGTAAATGATTCAAATCTAATGGTTTCTATGGCAGAGCAGTACTCCATGCTGCATATGGACCTTTTTTTTAACCATCTCTCTATTGAAGAATATTTTGGGGCATTCTTCACAGTTTAGCTATTGTTCATTGCGCTGCTATAAACGAGAGTATACATTTCTCTCCACAGTATGTTGTTGTTAACTTTTTTGAAGAAGTAAAGTACCAGAATGCTTACTGTTATAAAGGGTTAGGGTTACACCTGTCTGTTTAAAAGGTACCTAAGTGTTCACTGAAGGACAGAAAATAATAGTATCGTCTTGTCTGTGTCATTTTGTCATTACTAGGTCAAAATACACAATAGCTTTGACTAAGAGGAGGAAAGATGTATCTGAGCTCACATTTCCAAGGTCTCTGTCTGTGGTTGTCTTGCAATGGAAGGATGGGGGGGGGGGGGCGGAATTAGCTGCTCACAACATCCCAAGGGAAATGAAAGATTAGGTTGAATCTGGGGCAAAAATACATCCTTCCAGACTTTCAGTGGTCTGCCACATCCTTAATGATATGCCTGTCACAACCAGGCCCTACCTCTTAATAGCACATGAAAACCATGAAACAATCCACTTGAACCAATTAATTCCCAGAACCCACTCACTTTCTGAATACTTGAGGCTTTTTGGGGACATTCCAGACCCAAACTATAACATCCACCTGTGGCCCACAAAAGACTCATAATCACCTCTTTGTGCAAAATGAGTTTAGTTCATCTCTAAGAATTGCCAGGTCTTAACAGTTCTAGCACTGCTACACGGTTCAACTTCCGAACCTCCTCTGAGACTGTGCGCCCCTCTGAAAAAAAATCAATGAAAAGTTGAACATTTCCAACATACACGGAACAAGGAAAACATTTCCATTCAAAGAGGAGGAGGAAGAGGAGGAGGAGTAGGAGGAGGAGAAGGAGGAGAAATCAGAGAATAGAAAGCAATCAAATGAAGGCAAGATCAAAACCCAACAGGGCAAGTGTTAAATCCTGCATCTCTGTGTCCAGCACCTGGACAAGGTGTGATGAGATATAAGTGCCAAAAGTTCTGGTTGACCCTTCCTCGATGGCATTGCCTGATGAAAATGGGATGGCATCTATCTCAGGGTGACTTCATTCATTGCCTGAGGCTTTTTCAGCACATTCCTGGTATTTCTAAATTCCTGGGGTGTCTACTGCGCTTTTGGCTCCTCTTTGCCCCAACTGTGTAGGCCCCTCTCACCAGCAAAATGAAACGTTCTTTTTGCTCTACTATCTACTCCTGAGCTTCATGTAGATAGGGCTAATAGCAGCAAGCAGTACCCATCTGACAGCTTGAACATTGGGCTATCTTGAAATATTTTTCAATAATTTAATTAGTTTATTGCCTCTAAAATTTAGGCAAAGTCTCAGGACAGGAACAAAATGTCTATATACATTTTGACAGAGAATATTTTACTTGCCAACACAACATTTCTTCCTGCCTGAACCTTCTTGAGCCTTACCTTTGCAACCTGTGCTCTGTCATTGTTTTGGTCTTCTGAGTTCTGACAAGAATCTTCTATCAACCTCTGTCTACAGCATTCTGAGATTTCTTTACCTAGTATCTCCAGATCTTTCCAAACTTCTCATGTGAACTAGTTCCAAAGGCTTCCAATCAATGGCATTGGGTACAGTTACAGAAATTACCCCATTTCCATTTCCCTGATACCAGTTTCTATCTTAGTCACTTCATTGTTGGTGGGACGTAACAATCAACCTCATAATTCAATTCAACCTCATAATTTAGTTCACATTTCACAGGACTCAGTCTGTCCATGGTTGGCTGGCTTGGCCATAAGGTGAAAGTCTAGCTGGAAACAGCTGCTCGTGGTATGATAAGAGGAAGAAGAGAGGGATTGACAAGCAGCAAAGAGGAGAATAGAGGCTGGGGGAAGCGGGGTCAAGAATATAACCTTCCAGCCATGCTCAGACAAAAAAAAAATTAATATCTCAGAATTTGTTACAAATGCAGATGTTCAGGTGAGCCCAAAGTGTGTATTCTGACTAGCTTCTCAGGTAATATGAAATGCAAATAAAGTTTCATAACTTCTTAAGCAATAATTATCTATTTTCAAATGAGGTGCTACAATAAGCATAAGCAATATCTATTTAGCCTTTATCTGTGCCTATCATAATTTAATTGTAGCTGGAAAAAAACTGAAAAGGAAAAATCTAATGATAATTAAAGACTTTTATGTGAATTTGTATTTAAGTCGATGTGCAAATGATTTATATCATGAGATTCTTTGATTAATGCTATTTTCAAATACATAGTCTCAATACAAATATAAAATCCATTGGTCAATCTTTAAAATTCAACAAGATTCTTATCTTTATTTTCAGCCCAGATTATATAGTAAGCAGCTTCCTACCAGTCCCTGCTTCAATAATCACTGTTTGTTGTAGTATGTTTTTCAATAAATAGTGAAATTTAGTGATTTTTCCAATACTTCAGGCTTACTGCTATAGCCCAATGCTGATCTTGTAATACTACAGTGGGTGAAAGTCAGTGTATGAACTCAATGTTAAATGGATCCAATCGACCTCTGAGTACTGATTTTATACTAGACTGTGAAATCACCTCTTTGTCTCTCTAACCTTATCCTGCATCTTTTTATATTCTAGCTTTATAACCATTCTTTGTATCACATTATTACATAGTTAACTCTCTGTCTTGACATGGAAAAGTAATATCCAAAGGGCAGAGGTATCATTCTTCTTGCCTTTCAAATTATCTACAGGACAGCTGAATGACACACAAGGGCTAGGAAAGTAATTTTTGTGTGTGTATTCAACGAACTCAGCACATTATACAGAGTATGTGTGAGGCTGGATTATCATCAGAAGTGCTCACGAAGCATGGTGGGCTCACTATGGTGGACTCTAATGAATGACTCCATGAGAGGTATAGCATGTACTTAAAAATAAACAAGTAGATAAAAATAAAGAAGTATTTAGTATATAAAATAAATTATTTAGTGATTAATATTGACGTGAGAGATAAGAAATGAAAAAATCATTTTGATAAGTAGGTGTTGGTGATAGTATTTTCATAAAGATAAATTTGAAGTGTAAGGAGCATTGATCATATAACAGTATCCCTATGAAGCTAATTGTTAGGAATACAATTAGGCTCTAACTTCTGAAGGCTTTACTATCTAAACTAAGAAATTCATACTTTATGATTACTCCTTTGAATCAAAATACGTTCAGAAAAGTGGTTGTGATTTGGATCTGGAGTGTTTCCCTAATCCTCATGTACTGAATACCGTATACTGTTGGGAGGTGGGCCTGGCTTCCAGGAGCATGTGCTTGGTTGCTTGGGGGTTGACGGCGAAGGGTACCTGCACCCATTCCCTCAGACTTGGCTCTGTTCTGCCATGCTGTGAGAACCTCTGGCTCCACCATGTGGTTCTACCATTTTCTAGCCACCCATCCTTAAATCAGGTAAGACCTTCTAAAACTGTGAGCAAAAATCAATCTCTCCTTCCTAAAGTCGTATATATAAGGTATCTGGTCTGAGGAATGAAAAAAATAACTAATAGAGTGGTTTAGGAGGAATGTATGCAAAGTTAATATACAGTATGATTAAGATTAAAAACAGTTCAACAGAGAAAAGATTCCAAAGTCTAGGTGGAAAGCCACTCAGTTTAAGAAGGAGCACTAGGACAGTAGGCCAATGAAGTACGGATGTTCGGGAGAGCACTGTGCAAGGAATCTACAATCTAGGTAATGGCTATCAAGATTCATCACCAACACAGTACAGAAAATACTCATGAAACTTTCCTACACATAAAACTATGAAAGTACTAATACAAGTTGTGCAGAAAATAATCTTTGCAGGGGTCTAGATGTTGTCATTGCTTGTTGATTTAAGGCTCAAGCTATTGGCCTACGTCTTTGCATAATGTTTTTGGCAAATAGGAAATGAAAAACAGGAATTTAATATCGTTTTCCAAGAAAGAGCCTTAGGCTTTAATTCCAAGTCTTTCTTTTTTCAAATAGTCAATATGTCTTTCCTATATAGGAAAGTGCCTATTGTTTGCTTACTAGTTAGAAAGCTCTTCACAGTCATTAATATCTTAATCTTCACTGTTTCCTATTTCTCAGCAAGTTTTTTCAAGCAAAAAAATAAGAGTGTGGAGATTGATTTGGCCAGATTGTGATGATGGTTAGGTGACATAAATTAAGTTCCAATCTCCTTATCTGAGGGGAAGTCAATAAATACTCTTTGCCCTTTCTTTTCCCCCAATACCTACTATTTTATCCTGACAACATTAATGTTCAGTAATTATTAAATAAATTAATGCTGTTGAGTTTTCATTAGCTAAATGATGAATTTTTAAATCGCTGGCCAATTAATTTTCAAGTGATCAGGTTCAGAAAGCTTTCATATAAGCAGCTTTTAGTATTGAACTTAAACCGTAAAATTAAGAATTTTTTCCTTAACTTCTTCTACATAGATTTCTCTTCCTATGAATTTGTATAGGCATCTGTTGGCCCACAGTATTCATCCTAGTGCTGCTTCTTACTAGCCTATGTTCTTAAAAATTTGTTGCATTTTATTATACTCTTAAATTGATTTCTCTATTTTATTTTAGTTCTTCTTCTTGCTTCTAGCAGATTTGAAAAACCTTTCTTTGTCAGATCCTACATTTATTTAATGGTATTATTTTATATTTAAACATGTATTCACACATCCTGTGCTTTCCAACCCATATAATCTTCTCGTTCTATTCCTTTGATCCTTTTTACGAAGCCCTCTTTCTATCTGTGCTGTACAAATATGTCCATATTTTTGGACATTTTCTCTGTCACCCCAGGTATAGTGTTCCTAATTGGATAAAAATGTTCAACTTTATGGGGCCTTTTGTGTATTCTGTGCATCTATGGTTTTCTGTAAACAAAAACAATACGTAACAGTTGGAAAGCTAAGTATAGGACTCGCTGGAAGCCAAACACTTCAAAGAAGGGTACAGGGCAATGTCAACATAGGCTATACTGAGTCATGTAGACATGTCTTTGGTCCTCAACTGCTACCTTTAATAGACTAAAACTTACTAATTATCAGTAAACAAAAAAATAAACATTTCTACTTATGTGCAAATTTCTTCCAGAAATGGATTGTCATTGATATTACTATAATTCTGTTTTAAGATGGTGCTAATCATGAAGCCTTTTATCTGCCCTCATCTTTGCCACCTTATTGGTAGATAGAAAGACATGTGGACCTGATGAAGGATAAATAAATTCATCTAAGCTTGGCAAAATATTTTAGACATATCTAATAAAATAACCCAGTTGAACTCTTCAGCTGCTCTAATTCCCACGCCTCGTCCCTTGCCTCCAACAGCAGAGGCAGGGCAGAGACACTGGCTGATAGGGGCTAGCTGTAGAGCTGATTTTGCACAACTCTTCCGAACTCCGCATTCAGAGGCATCACATTGTCAATTTGGAATCAGCTGTGGTGGGATTACTCACAGTACAGATATTGGTCAGTTCTATTCATCTGCACTTCCCCTATTTTCCCTCAAGAGCCTGGCTATTATAGCAGAGCAGGGCTTATTAGAATTCTGAACAAAAATAACTTGGTAATGTCTTAGTTACAGATTGAGTAGATCAAAGGAAAGGGCTTTCTTTTTGCTTACATTTATGAAGGTTTCAGTCCCTGGTCAGTTGGTTGTGGGGCAGAAACCACCTAGAAAAGAAAGATGGCAAAGGGGAGCAGTTCAGCCAGCCAGAACCAGAGAAAACAAGAGATGCAGAGAATGTCCTTCACAGGCATCTCCACAGTGACCCGCCCCCTGTAGCTGAATCTCCCCTCCTATTAGCGCATTCCGCTATGAATCTGTTAATGGATTTATCCAAGTTGAGTCCAGCACTGCATGATGTAATATCCTCTCAAAGTCCCAACTCTAAACACATTAGGCTCAGGGGAGGAGGGAGTATTTTAGATTCAAATTAAAGCAGAAGTAGACTCCTTTAAGTCCTTCCCCTTCCTTCTTGTCCATTTGCTTTATTTTTAAGCATGTTTTAAGTCACAGACAGTCCAGAACAATGTGTGGTCAGCAAAGAAGAGATTGCTTAAATCCTGTGATCTCCAGCACAAACTCATGAGTAGGATTCTTATTGGCCCAACTCTGGTCACATACCATTTTTTGAACTAATAAATAGAAGCAAAAAAAAAATGAAATTGTCCCCTTATGTGTGCTTCAGCCTCATGAATTGAAAGAGAAATGAATATTTTTCTCAAAAGAAGAAGTATAGTGAGAGACAAGTGGATTGCATGTTCAAGTCCAGCCCTGGAATCCTAAGGAATTAGAGGGATCCTGTCTCCAATAGAGAGAGAAAGATAGAAAAAAAAAGAAAGGGAAAAAAGAAAAGAAAAGGAAGAACAAAAAGAGAGGCATTGATTACAATGGTCTTAAAAGTTGTAGAGGACTTACCAATGTCTCCTAAAAATACATAAAAATTTATATATATATATGCAAGGGATCCCTTCCTTTTTTATTGATTTTCTTCCCCCTACATTCCATGTTTTTCTAAAATTTCTCTCTTCTGTTATGTCCACTGCTGTTTAAAAACTATGTTTCCCATCTGGCTTCTACTCAGCTACTAGCCTCAGTCCACTCTGCTAAGCAACTTGTAATATGCCTGGGAAAAAGATGTTAGAATTTAGCTATTTAATGTAATGATGGACTTCCAAATACATGTAACAATATTATACAATAACTAAAAGGTTTTCCTGGTAATAGTGACAAAGACTCATATAAGTAAGCATTTTGCTTAGTTAAATTTTTGAAGAATGCTACAATTTAAATAAAAATATTTCCCATTACATGTAATCAGAGGTGGGACTTTTGAAAGGCAATAATGAATTAATCCATTGACAAACTCCCAGCTAATGTGACATTAGCCCTAGGTGGAATGATTTAATTGTTTTCTCAATTAGGTCAGGCATGGTGGAATATGCCTGCAAATTCAGCATTATGGTATACTGAAACAGGAGTGTCACAAGTTTCTCCCCAGACTAGATAACTCACTGACTTTGGGGGGTGGGGCATTACATTTCATTAAGAAAGGAGAGCGGGAAAGCCCTTGTCACTTTGACAAGAAAAGTATGTGCACAAAATACTCAACTCCATTGTAAACCTTAAATTCTGCACTTGTACATATCAATAAAATGGGGAAAAAAGAAAGAAACAAAGAAAGAAAGATAGAAAATCAATAGGAGAGTCAGAAGGCCCTGAGTTCAGTTCTCAGTAGTACAACTATATGTAAGCAGGTTCTTTTTGGCCAACCTTTTTTCCTTCCTTCCTGTCTTCCTTCCCTCCTTCTTTCCTTCCTTTCTTCCTTTCTTTCTTTTTTCTTTCTTTCTCTCTAATCCAGTACCTTCTCACAGATCTGTATTCTACAGATCTTCAAAACAGAGCCATGGTAAAAAAAAAAAAAGAAAGAAAAGAAAAAGAAAAGAAAAAAGAAAACCTTAAGTTATCCAGGCAAAACTTTAAGGCCATCCAAAACAAGTCAATTACTTTGCATCAGGACTATAGAAAAGGTGCCTTAAACGCATCTCAGTGACTGGCTAGACCCTACTTCAATAATTCTCAAGGGCATAAAGGGGTAAATTACTTTAAATGACTTTATTATATAAACATACACCCAGGCCAACTTGCTTTCTTAAGGATGACTTGAAAAATATTTTTCCAAGTTGAGCCATCTAGGCATGGAGAGGCTTCTGCGGGCAGTTTCCAAAGGGAGCATGCTACTGGTCAAGCTGGCTGCAGATCTTGGCGTCATCTGCTTGGTACTGGTTTTGAAGTCATGCAAAATACAAGAGTCAAAGGGTTATGAAGGCGTCCGCCCAGATTTCAAAGAAAGGCCAGAAAGGCCGGGCAATGTGCCTGCCTCTGAGAGGGCGATGCGTGAAGCTGAGACGTAAGCCAAAGGCGTAGTGGAGACCCCTGAAAGCTGGAGATGCCAAGAACTAATAACACATGCCAAGGAAGCTTCAGGCACTAATCAGAGCCGTTCCACTAGAGAATCCAACTGGGCTGTGACCAGCAAGGCCACAGGAACAAGGATGCCCGTGCTCTGTGGAGTGCAAATCTTACCACAACCTGCCTCATGTGCTGGACATGAAGTTATACTATTTAATGCTTGCTTCCCTGTATTTTGGTCTTTTTTAAGTCTAATTCCTTTTTCTTTCCTAGATCTTTTCTTTTGGAAAGGGGAAGTTTGACCTGTGCCATTTTATGTTGGACATATTAATATTTTAATTAATTTAATATTTTTTTAAATTTTTAATGTTTCATAAATTAAAGCTAAGACTTTGCCATGAGTCTCAGGGAAATTTTGAACTTGTCAGCAATACTGGAGCATTTGATAAGACATTGGCAACTCTTAGAGACAGGCTAAATGCATTTTACATAATGAGATGGATACGAGCCATTCCATATCCCTTTTCTTAGTGCTTCTTTTGGAGATATGTGTTACACATTAGACCCAAAATATCCTCCAAAATCTGAGGTGTGGGGCTTTGTAAATGCAGTGAGTCACCTATGTAAGACTATTATATACATCACAACCTAATCCATTGGTGAGTTTGTAGCCGAATGTGGTGATCATAAATGGGATTTGGTTGGAAGAAGTGGGCACCAACGGGCATGACCCAGAAGAGGATATTATCATCCTCAGTCCCACCTCCTTTTTCTCATTGCTTCCTGGTTGTCGTAAGTCAAGCAGCTTTTCTCTACCTGGCCCTTCATCACGTGTTTCTGCCCAGAAGCCAACAATAACGGACTGAACTATTTGAAATCATGAACCAAAATGAACACTTTCTCCTTTAAATTGGGAGTGTCAGCTATTCTGTTTTAGCGATTAAAAAGTGATTCATAAAGATTCAAAAGTAACTTGATGGAGAAACTCAAACGTGAGAATTACTGTGGACAGAGTTATTAGAGGATCTCGACTAATTACTTTTATCCGTGGATTGCTTGCTTTCATTTTGCTTGGAGATGGTGCAACAGATAGAAGAGGAATTCGATGTAAATTGTCCTGGCAACTGGGAAAAATACTTGGGGCTTAAGTTACTTGTTACTTTAAGTAACCCACACTGCTCTGCTTGTAGTAAGATGTATTTAATCTTTGTTTTTCAGTGTTTATACTTCTAGCTATCAGCTGACTGGGTGTCAGTTTTAGACTAGAGGAAATTAGTTGGATTTTAAAATAATGTTTACTGCTGAATAATTAAGGAAGGAATTACTTTTCCCTCCCCTAACCATTTATTTCAGTTTACCTGGACTCTGCTGGCTTATGTATCTTCTGTAACGTAATTCTTAGTTAATTCCTCCTCGTACTCCATAAATGATCTCAGTTTAGAAAATCTAGATAAAGCTAAGATGTGTATGACTTATGAGAACGACTTTTGTTATGAAACAGTAGACTCCTCAGTAAAAACAGTGAAAATAGATGATGGGTCCTAAAAATACCTTTCTCAGAAATCTTTAAGAGTTGCTGCAGCTCATACATGTGTGGCGCTAAAATGACTTGAGATGCATGATCGGCTTGCACATGGTTATCTCCCATCCTGCAGAGCTACATACGTCTTGTGAAAGAAAACAATGTTCACAAATATGAGGAAACATATTTCAAGAATGGAATTCAGTCTTCTCTCAATAATGACTCAGTGCTTTGATCTGTTTTAATATATTTCATAATTAAAATATTTCTCCACAGACAGATAATAGGTGGCTTGTCAGGAAAATCCAAAATTTAGAACACCAATAAAATGTTTCATTATTTCCTTTGGAGAAACTGTCAGAAAGAATTTAAATATGAAGGAGGGGAGAATTCAGCACTGCATACTCTGCCATTTCAGATGAGGGTTCAAAGAACTCTACCACTTATCAAAAAACAGTTCAGTTGTGTGTGTGTGTGTGTGTGTGTGTGTGTGTGTGTGTGTGTGTGTGTTTTAAATGACATTATCACAGCACCATGAGTACTGCCTTAGTAACTTTCTCATCGCTAGGACAGAATATCTAACATCCATGTCTTTATGAAGGAAAGATTTATTTTAGCTTACAGAAAATCTATTCCTGGCTAGAAATGACAGAACCACGTAGCAGAGCTGGAGCCAGAGAAAGAGCTTCTCGTGGCATGGCAGAACAGAGCCACGTGTGGGAGGGCTGGGTGAAACTACCTTTCCAGTTACAGCCTCAGTGATTCACCCCTTCTGGCCATGCTCCGGGACTCTAATCCCTCTGACCAGGTGGCTCCCTTTCTCAAAAGCACGTGGGTATTTTGCAACATTCCAATGCCTGAGGCTGTTGGGGGACAGTCCACATTCAAACCATAACAAGTGCCCCAAAACATAACCATACATAAACCAAAAGAAAGAACCTATATTAGCATGTAATCATTTTTCCCCAAGTTGTGGCAATTACTAAGGTTAATATTTGTTTTTCTTTTGTTTCATTCTCCTAGCATGTTTTCTTCTTCTTTAGAAATTTAACTAGAAAAATATTCTAAAGTTTTCTTTCATGTTTACATGCTTAATTCCTGAGGTAAACTACCTGTTAATATGATTTATATTTACCTTTGATGAACTTCTGCCAACATAGAAAGTCTAACTTATTTTCCATAAAAATGCATTTTACCTTATAATGAATACATATTACTTTGATTATTTTGTTGTGTTTAAGTGAAACACAAGAAGAGTGAAATTGAACTTGTATTTTAGTTTTAAAAATAGTCACTGACACTTTCTTTTCTATATTTTCATGCAAAAGTTTATGAAGGAAAATTCTATACATTGATTTTGTAGCCATAATACTGCCTTCAGTTTGTATGCTGGTCTATTGTATAAATATGAATTTTTAAACAATTTAGCATTTCCTCAAAGTAACAGGGCACTTGATTTTCATTCATCCATATGAAAACAATTAGAAAAATGCCACTTATCTTAAATAGTATTTGTCAGTTTTTCTTCATCAAACTTGGTAAATATAGATCTCTTGACATTTTGATGAATTTTCATCACTCTGTGGTAAACCTAAGTGACTAGGCTGTGGCCCGTGAACAGCTTTTGTTTCTATGTGACATTAAAATGTATTTTTTAAAAAAACATGGTTATAATGAATATTCAAAATTAGATTTGTTCTTCAGCATGTGCACAATAGGTCAGAAGTCATGGCTGTTGAAGAACACTTACTAGTCAATCTCAAGGTTTTTTCAATCTCTTATGAATCATATATTTTCGCCTGCTTCTGGGATATAACTATCAAAAGGGAAAACCATCCAGATACATGCCAGTTCCTATTTACCTAGACAATTTTGAAAATGCATCTCATATCCAGTTACTTCAAAGTTAGTATATCTACCTAGATGTGCATTATCTTGATTTTATATTTGTTGTACCATTTGTTCAAGACAGCTTAAAACAGACATTATAAATGCAGAATAATCATTTACTAGAGTTCAGAGCATTTTTTCAAATACTTTTTAATTTCTGGTTCTATTAGGATTTTATTTACCCAAATATAATTATATTTACTACTCTAGACACTCATTCTTTACACAACACCTCCTTGTAGCACAATTGTTCTATTTTCTGTCACCAGATAATGATGATAAATTGGCATTGGATAAATACATTTTTGTCAAATTTCTTCTTTCACATATTAATAAATATTCCCAAACCCCTCCCTTGTCACCTTACTTACAAGGATTATCAAATGAAACATATTTGGAACCCCAGGGATTCAAACTCACAGCTGTCTAGCTTTACACTAAATTTTATGACAATAGTGAATGGATTTTTAAAACAAAAGATCTCACTGAGGTTGGCCTTAAGGCAATTATTCTAGGTAGGTCTCATTTAGTCACTCAAGTCCTTTAGAAGAGAATAAATATGAGAGACAATTTCTGACTGGCTTTGAACTCACAAATATTCATGCTGTAAACTATCTGTAGAGTGGCAGCCTCTGGAGCTGAGGGCCGCTAGCTCTACGACCTTAAGAAATGAACGCTCTGACAAGCATATAAGCTTAAAATGGGGCTCAGAGCCTTAGACGTTTTGATTATATATGTGGGATTCTAAACATAGAGGACCTGTTCAGTTGTGCCCAAATTGATGAACCATTGAAAACGTGAAGTAAGAATGATGTGTTGCTCTGAGTGCTTGAGTTGATGGCAACTAACTATTAGTTACAAAAAACTGGTGTGTAACATTACATCTAGCACACTACAAAACTAGTCAGTTCACATGAAAATTATATATCATAAATACATACATATGTAACTCATACAAACTTTTTATGCATGAGCATACACACACACACACACACACACACACACACACACACACACACACACTTGCCTATAATAGCATCAGCAGCACCTTTATCTTAGAGATTTAGGTTCAAAACTTCCACTGAAGTTGTGGAACCATCTACAAAGTTATGAGTGAACATAGCTTAAAGCAATTTGCCGAGTGATTAAGAATAATTTCCATGGAAAAAAAGTTGACATTAAACTTCAAAGTTTAGTGCCTATTTGTCAAAGGTAAAAGAGAAGAGTTTAAGTAAAAATTGGCCTACAGGATCTATAAAGTATAAATAATGTAGTGTAATGTTAATATTTCAATGTTCCTGCCTAAAAGATTTTTATAGATATAACTTTGCCACCATTTTCCCATCAAACTTTAATATATAAAGTTTTTTAATAAAATCAAAATTCTCAAGTGGCACTGTATAAGACAAATATGTAGAATATCCACAGTAATTTGTGTGTTAAATTTATTACTATTTTGCAAGTAGCCATGTATGATTCCTGAGTCCTTGTCACTTGCAGTTAAAAAAGTCTCTTTTTTCAAGCTGTAGGGGACATTTGTAAGGGCAAAAGAGCTAGTCAATCATGTCTTTAGAATTTTGAAGTAGCACATGTAAAACATTGCTGTACTCCTTATGCAATTCTAACATATTAGCTAAATAGAATTATGATTTTTTTCCTAATTCAGTTTGTCCTCAAGGTTTCATTTCTCCCTCAATGATATATTGAAAAAATCTTCTAGGTAATAAATATACACAGGATGAGTTATAATTTTCCACTTCTCAAGTAATATATTTTGTCTCCAGATCAACCTGAATGTCCATGGGAAAAAGCATTTGTTCTTACATTAAACATAAGTAGCCTGCATGGTACACATACACTCCTTAGTTTTCCTTATGAGAATGTTCTGTAACTATTGCTAACCCGATGTCACTCTTTTCCTTAAAAAAAAAATTTCTCCATGCTGCTTCTCTATAAATATGGCTCTTTGAGGTTATCATCTACTGTTTAGTTTGGCTTTACAAAGAAAGAAATTATGCCCGCAGCAAAAGGTTGCTAGCAGAATCAGACCTGCAGGAAGAATTCTACCACAAATGGGATCCGTTGTTGCTGATGGAGGTGGTGGGCGTGTTCTACATCATGACAATATACAACAGCAAAGCATGTATTTATTTTCCCCATTGGAAACTACAATTTCGAGACATAATGTTCATTATTTTCTGTTCTGTTGTTATTGTAACTGACTGTGGATGTGAAACCGTCACTCTTGCTTGACCACTTCTCACCCTGGCCTGCTGTAGAAATCAAGCCTTTTTTAGGCTACGGTGCAACATAGACCTAGATACCTCTATGCTAGGATCTAACTAAACATATTTATCTGTTTCTTTTTTCTGCTAGTGGCCTAGGAACTTCTAAGAGCCAGGAAAGGGACTTGTATGGTATTTATTTTGTTTATTTGTTTTCAAAATCCTTGAAGTATGTGCTTCACAGTAATCACTCAATAAGGTAATGTTGGCTTTAATCCTTTCATAACAAAATATATGAATAAGTGAGGCAATAATAAAGTAAAATCTAAGCGATGATTTTATATCATCCTTCAATCATCAAGGATTTCATAAAGGAACGTTGCAAATATTCAAACAGAAAGCTATACTCAAGAACTCTCGAAGACGGAAGAGTTGGAAACATGCAGACACTTTAGACAAGCTAACACCTTTTTCTGAGATAAAGGAAAATGGTCGAATATTTTATGTCTCAATTATTTACTCATATTTATTTTGCGGTACTGAGAATTGAGCCCAGGGTCTTCATACTAAGCTACATGGCCAGCCCAGTTTTAGTTTTTGATTTTGACACAGGGTCTCACTAAGTCACTGTATGTCCGAGGTTGGGCTTGAACTTGTGATTCTTGTGCACCAGGCTCCCAGAGTGCTGGGATTACAGCCCCGCACCACTGGCCCAGGAATGACTGGATGTTGTAACCATATGGGAATGGCTAATATTGTTTCTTAAGCTGACCTCAGATTTAAAATGGGACTCTAACATTAATCATTATAAGACACAAGCTTTACTCCTGATGATTTCAGCCAGCCTGTTTCCAGAACCCAGCACCATTTTAAATGAAGTGCGTATTCTCAAATCATATATTTTTAAAGAGGCTTTTCTGCAATTTTTCAAATTATGTTTTTTTGTCCTAAAGCTACCCTCTATGAGTTGTCTGCCTTGAAGTCCTAAAAATAACAATGCAGATGTTTGAATCAACGAAGGACCTATCTCTCTTTTGTAAATTCAAAAATTTATAAATAAAGTCACACTTCCCTCTCACCATTTTGTTCAATGCTTAGATCACAACCTCAATTCAAACATGGAAATGGATATTCTAGGAACTAGGCATACAGATACATTATTTCTTCTCTTTGAAACGAGGAAAGGAAACGGAACTAATAATAATAATAATGGGATAATGTTGCCGACTCTACTTGAGTAGTCTAGGAAAAATAATAAACAAACTCTCCCTGTGGTTGTCTTGATGGTGAGATATAACTGTCTCATAACACTAGCAGTACAAATGTCCTCATATTAAAAAAATGTTTGATAAGATCGTCATCTGTTGTGTATTTCAGTTGAGATATTTTATGCTTTCCATTATATTTAATAATGCCTATTCACAAACGAAGATGATACGAGGAAGAAGGATGAGCATCACTTCATAACAAGACATTGAGATAAACTGTCCCAAATTATGAAAGCTTCCAGATGCATATGGCCTTTTTATTCATGGCTTTTACTGTTCAAATATCAAAGTGCTTTGAGTGACTTTGATGACATACTTAGGAATTCATGAGTGTTTTTCATGATGCGCTCACCTTTGGTGCTTAGAGGTTATGCAGATTGCTTTTATTTGCTTGGGAAAGAAGAGCTAAGAGGGGACTCCAGATACATAACATTTCAAAGTAGCTTTTGACATTGTTCTTAGCTACTTTTCAGAAAGTTGCTGGAATCCTCTTCCCAAACTTCAGGCAATGATAAGAAGAAATGTCAAATATTATTAGTGCTGGAGTATAACTGCTAATTTTGGTTGCGACTGAACAGTACATAAAAACCTTGGATCACTTCCAGCTATCTTCACTATCATTTAGTCCTTAAAACCCAGAATAGACATTTAAAATTTTTTTTAAAAAGAAAAGGAAAAATAAGTACACCATTCAGACGCAAGTCAGCACCATCAGATGACAGATACTTGTAGTCTTCACTGGTGACCTGATCAGACAAATTCTGTGTAATTAAATCAGGGAGCATCTTTAAAAAATAAAATTGCAACATCTTTGGCAATTCTTTGTGAATAATTAAGTAAGCAGAATAGAGTGAAAAAAATCTCAGATGTGATTAGCGGTTGCTCTTCCTGAGAAGTTTTCTCCACCTCTCTCTTGCCTTTCTGAAAATCTTTAATGAATTCTTCCTCAGTCGATAGTCTTTGTTGTTTTGAATATCATCGCAGATTCCTTGCAGTGTGTTTTTACCATATGAAGACGACACATCGATGAGTTTTATAAATATCATGTGACTTGGCTTGGCATGTGTGTGTAACTCACTTAGGCTCTCTCTGTCCAAGTTTCACTGTTCTTTTGCAGAAACGATAAGGTTAATGCAATTCCAAAAACAAATAAATTTTCTAAGACATGCTTTATGAAGAAAATGACTTTGAAGGAAGCAGGAGATGTTAGTACATCAAACACAGAGAAAGACAAGGTGGTTGTTGGTTTGTTTGCTGAAACTCAAAAGTAAATATACTGTGGCTGAGAGTGTTCCATTTTTATCCGCCTGCTGCAGTAATGGCTGTGTTACTTCGGGGCTTCTAGTTCAATAATTGATCAGGGTTTGTATTGCACCGGCTAAGAGCAAAAATAAGAGTGTTTCTTTGAACAAACTGCTGCCCTGTTATAGCATTAGGCACAGAAACAAGATTCGGGAAATATAGATATAGAAGAAACAGGAAAAAGATGGATACTTGGGGTGGTAAATACTGCTTCGGGCTAGAAAGTAATGAGAATTTTTCCGTAGAGAGTTTTGACCTGCTATTCAAAAATTGTTTCTTGTCTTAATAAATCCTAAAAGTGTAATTTACTTGCAAAAGGGAAAGAACAAAGGCACCCAAATTCTTTTGATAACAACACTTGTTAAGGTTGATAAGTCGGGTTTCAAATGTGTGAAGAGAAATGTGTGACAGTTTGCTTTAAGGTGACAACCTAAGTGTTCGGGTACTTCCATCTTACGCTGCTTGCCAGGCAAGACCCCAGCTGCAGCTTCCTCTGCACATTTTTAGTATGAACCCCCGAAGCGGTGCAGCCTGAACCCAGCTAGAAAATCCTGTTGCCTTTTCTAGACAGTCAGCAACCCCTGATCTTTGCAATTTTTATAAAGATGGTAAAAGTAAGGCCTCTTTTCTCATTTATTTCTAATTTGGTTTACATTACAAATATGAAATGCGAACCCTTATAGAAAATCATTTTTGCACTACAGCATTTTCCATTGATAGCTCTCATATGTTTTATCATTTTCTCAATTTAATTTCACATGACTCACAAAGATATCCATCTCTTGATGCCCACTATGCCAACTGTGTATATGTCTGTATGTCCATTGTACCAGAATTTGCATGTGTCTTGTAAGCTATTTTTGAAGTTTTAGTTTAGCTTTCTTGATTGTGCGTGTGTGTGTTTGTGTGTGTGTCAGAAACAGCATTAAGAGTGGGACGATTTAGATATAGAGTTCTAAATTGAAACTAAGATTAATGCTACTAAAATAACTACCCTAACCTGGTGCTGTGGTCTGGCAACAATGATAAGACATAAACCAGGTTACTCAACTTTAGTCATAGTGCAGAAAAGAAACCGGATGTTTTCTGTTATAAAAACTATTAAAATTGTGTATTTTTTGCATAATCATCATATAGAGGATAATCGAGCAGCAATGTTTTTCAAATTAAAGGACAAGTAATAGTGTCCCAAATAATTTTTTACATAGATATTTCAAGGTAAGAATGTTAGCTCGAATTGTTCCAAGTAGATCTCCTCCTAGTTTGACTGTACATACTGCTGTAATTAACAGGCAAATGTTAGAATGAGAATTTGGCCATAAGAATTAAGTTTTTCCACAGTGAGTTATAATGGTCATAGGGCTTGCAACCAAATGTGTTTGGGAAAGTTTGAGCTAAATAAAGATATATTCCTTTACTGAAATTTTTCTCAGGGCATTTAATATGCTAGCGGATACTACAAATCTCCACGCAGAGCCTGGAATGCAGTATTCCCAAACATATCTGATCACGAACATTCTTATTCAGAATCTCAAGGGACTAGTTGAGTCTTGGAACACACTTTGAAAATACTGATCTTGACCTACAGCAGTAACACCCCTGATTAGCTGTGCAGCGAGAAAATCACTTTCTTACTCTTCAAGTTTCTAAAAAAAAAAAGGAAAGTCCTTAAAATTCCTAGTATATTTCACAAGGTTTGCAAATCATCTGGTAGATTATCATATTAGTAAAATAAATTATTAAATAAAACAACAAAATTAATTCCCAAAGTAACAGAAGTTGACTCAATCTCTAACCAGCCAAAGGTTATTTGTGGGTAGAGGGCTTCCTGAATTCATCATTTCATTTGATATTCACAAAATCTTTACATGGAATACACTTTGACATATCTCATTATGAACTGAAATCACACAGTTCAGAGTATCTTAAACTCTTCTGCTTATTTAGCATCTGTCCATTATGCCAAGTGGTGACCCTAGAAATGAATATTTCTGTTTAGGAGGTGACTACCCAGGCAAGGAGGAAAGGCAAAACAGATCACTCAGGGTAGTAGGGCTAATGTTGGAAATGAAACCGGGAAGTCCAATGGGTACATGTGGCGGGACTTAGGTAAATTGCCTAAAAAAGAGCAGGTGGTAATATTATTGGTGAAATTGCTTTTCAGTCAGAGACTGAAAAACATGGAAAAACCATGGCACATATCATGATTAGAGTATAAAGCCCAACACAAGGAGAAAGAAGATGGAATTGCAAAGAAAATGAATGATAAAATTCTTAAATGCTATGACAGGGGCGCGCGCGTGCACGTGTGTGTGTGTGTGTGTGTATTGGATGATGGAAGAACTTGAGGACCTGCAGAAAAAGAGAGACGTGTCAACTGGAGAGGACAGAAAGATAGCAGAGAAGAACTGTGAAATCTGTGTTCTCTAAAATGATTGGATATATCAATGTATGAACATAGACTAGGAAGAGTCAAAGAGTAGAAAAATTATGTCAGCTAACAAAGTTTACCAAAAGCAGCTTGCCCTTGGCGTGAGAGTAAAAGACAAAATAATTGACCACTGAGCAGCTGCATTCTAGATCACTGGTTTTCAATCTATTTTTAGCCTCTGAATATTTCACTTATGGATTCTGCAGCAAAGGCAATGCTGTGAAAAATACTGAGCGGGCATGGCCTCGTTTGGGCAGTGTGGATCCGAGCACAAGAGTTGCTACAGATTACCTCTGTGTCTCTCTCCAATTCTGCCTTTCAACAGGTCCCCAAGGATTTGAGAGAAACAGACAAATCCCACGGCACTGAGACACAGTGAGGCACAGAGTTTGAAAATTATTTCTTCTTCATATTGATAAAGACATTCTACACTGGTCAAACTTACTAACTGACCTAATTTTTATTTAAAGAGATTATTGTGTTTCATTTTGATTTTTATCTTTTTTTAAGTTTAGATTCTATTTATTTATTTCCTACTGTTTATCGAGACTATGCTGTACTCCAGGGTCTAAGCCAGACATTGGGAAAACAATGAATGTAAATAAGATCTCTATTGTCAAAGAGTTGGCCAGTTAGTGGGGAACATGAGCAAATTAGACCCTGGGTAGGTCTAAAGTTGCCTCTATTCACTGTGATACCAGAGGAAAGGGGAAGGGGGAATTTTCAGGGCCTCATGTACTTCTTCACAAATTTCTTTTCATGTGAAAGGGGTATAAATGGAGGCAGGTGGGAAGGGAAGGGCTGGGAGTGAATAAATGAATGCCAGGCCAAAAGAAAAATGCGTGCAAATGTCCTATAAACAGAGTAATATGGGCCACTCGAAGAGTTACCATCAGGCAAGTCTAGTTAGGGACGAGAGGGAAGTGAGAGGGTAGGCTGGGAGGCTGGTTACTGAGGGAAGAAGGAGCCAGACTGTACATAGTTTTATGGTTGGATATTTATACTGTCATGAGAAGCTATTAAATGATTCAAGACAATGCAGCATAATGTTGCTTTTAATCGCTTTTGTACATGCGTGTGGCATTGTTCTGTAGTCTACATGTGGAAAATATATCAAACCTTACATTACATTTGGAGTTCGAGGGTTTTATCTACCTAGGATTCTACATTATATTAAGGATTCAGAATTTTTTTTCAAAATATAATCTAATTTAAGTTACTCCTTCTGAGTTCTTTTTTTAGATTATCTTACTTTCAGGATCACAGGAATCACAGGATTTATTTTCAAAATAGCTCCACATGAACTAAATTCAGCAATGACTGGCAAAATATCAAACATTAAAAAAGAAAAAAAAAGAAAGAAAGGTGTGATGCTTATATACCAGCTAAATCCTACCAAAACCTTGACAGCAGAATGCCACTGACCTATAATAATTAACGTGAAGGGGAAAACACAGCATTAAATTAATTGCTCAGCTGGAAATTATTCAGTAGTTCTCCGACTTCTAAATCTCAAGGGCTTTCCTTGTAATATAGTATTGTTAGGTGTCTTAAAATGTAGATTCTTGAAGGTATTATTCCTTCCTTTTACTTCTGGTTCTCAGATGTAACTTCATGTGTCTAGTAATATTATAATATTGGTGCTTAATGGACATTGTGTAATATCCTTCGTTTTATATATTTTAGCTCAATTTTATCCTCACATCTACTTCCATAAAGTAGAGCTATTATTATATTCCTTACAAATAGGACGCAGAGGCATTAGAAGAGATAATTCCTTTACCAAAGGGAATACCAACTAGTAAGGAGCTGGGTAAAGATTTGAACTCAGGAAGTCTAACGTGAAACACGAATTAGGTACAAGTGCATCCCTCTCTTGGAAGTAAATAATCATTAACTAAACAACTTAGCATTTTGTGACATTGTATGAGTTTTTAAAGTGGAGAGAAGAGCTGACGTGCTGATATACACTAGATTCAGTGACTCGTATGGTAAGAAGAATTATTGCGAAGAAGAAAAATGATTGATCTTAGATATTAGAATTTGCTTTGAAAATCTATTTGAAATTGAAATACTATGCGTGAAAGGTATTCACAATCTCTCCAACAAATATCTGCAGTCCACAATGAAAAGTTGAAAACAAAACGATCTATATAGCTAATTTAGTATCTGATCGTTAAATTGTAGAGGTAGAGCTATCTTCAGAGGAATCACTTCATATGTTTCACTTAATCATTTTCTTGTTGTTAACCAACTGACCTCTTACGGTAAAATAAAATAAACCAGAATTACACTTTGGGCAAGATTTTTTGACCCAGGTGATTATCAAGAAAAGTAAATTATGCAAGTTCTACACACTAAGATAATAAAGGCTAACAGCTGGTTCCAATTCTCTTTTTAGTCACCTGATAGCTGGGCAACCCTTTACAAATAATTCGACCTTTTGACATCTCAATTCATTTATAAAATTAGAACTAATGGCAGCTTGTTTATTATGTTGTTTATGATAACCCAGGGTATATTCAGCTTACTATGTTGTTCTAGATAATACAAGAAATAAAATCATAAATCACAAGCCATAAGTATAAGACAAGTTGGGGATAGCTATCTATTTTTTCATAAATATTGATTGAATCTCCATTGTATGTCAGACTTGATTTTTTAAGACATATGCCCTTTAAAAGCTATACCAACTTATTTAATTAAAGAGGAGGAAATGGGTGGCTGTTTTTGTTGCAACTGCTGAATCAGAGTACAGGATGATATAGTAAAAAAGAGGAATGGACCAGGTCTTTCGCTGCTGCCTACCCTGGCCCCATGTTGGTGTCCTTGAACAAGATTTTTACTCATTGGAACTTGATATCTTTATCTCTCAGAAGAAAAATTAGACGATTTAATAAGCAAGATCTTATCTACAAAAATATGACATACTGTCAAAGCAAAAAAAAAAAATGGGATAGACAAGATCAGGTAGCAAACCATGGTTCACACTTCTTCTGCTCAAGAACATTAGGCAACTTATGAAAAAAGACACTGTGGTTGCCAAGATAGACTACATCCCAATCTTCAGTGCCCGGGTACTAGTTTGGTCTCCTTAGGTTGGGCACCGGAAGTGCCAAAAGAAGCCAATACTAAGTGCTTCTCTTGAATTACCAAATACAAAAAAGCAAAGCTTGCCCATGTTATTAAAAATGCCTGAGTAGATTTCATCCTGCTTGGTTTTGGTGTCTACAGTTTTGTCTCTTGAGGATCTATGACTGAGATTCTAGAGTTACATTTTTCTGTGGGTTCACATAAAATAGTACACTCCAGTTTAAATTATACCATGCTACTGTATTCAGCAGAGCTTCGTCATCTGTATTTGGATCATTTAAACTAATTAGCAATGATAAACTCTCCAGAGAGGAGTTGGGCTGTTTTCATATACCATACTAGATGACCCAGAGATCACTAGGGATTCTCTTTCAGCAAATTGGGCATTTTTCTATTCCAGGTTTTTAAATATATCACAAAACATAACTCAAAGTCAGTGTTCATTTCTCCTTTCTTAAATGGGTTAGGGAAGCAACAGTGTTCAAACCCGGGGCCTTCACACTGAGATATAGTCTCACCACTCAACCTCTTTCTCCTCCTCCTTCTCCTCCTCCTCCTCCTCCTCCTCCTCCTTCTTCTTCTTCTTCATCCTCCTTTTTCTTTCCTCTTCTTCTTTTCTTGATATAGGGTCTCTTTAATTTGCTGACGCGCCAAGGTTGGGTTTAAACTTTCAATCATCCTGCCTCCTAAAGTGCTGGATTGTTTAAAACCCCCACATGCAGAAGCTACACACATATAACAAGACAAAAATTAAGAGTAATTTATGTCCTGTATCCTGACAGGAAGAGGGTGTTTGTTGGAGGTGCAGACAGCTGGGCTCTTCTATATTTTCATGTCGCTTGCATGAATAATGATTTAAGCTATAGGACCAAATAAATCCAAGACAGATTGGAAACCTCTCAGGGTGAGAGTCACCAAAATTAGACCAGGCATAGCAAGAGATAAGTCACTTAAAATGATACAAAAGTGTGATGGTTTAGATTTAAAATGGAGACAAGAGTCTCCTGTGTTCAAGGTGGAGCTTTTGATATAGGATCAGTTCTCAGGGCCACTGTAATCACCAGTGGATCGTTCTGATGATGAGTTCATAGAAAAATGTGCATTTAGCGTGTGGATACATGCCAAAGCAGGTGTGTCGCTAGAGGCATGACCTGGAATGGTGTGCTCTTCTCCCTGGCTCCTCCTGCCCCTTCTTTCTCTGCGTCATAGCTGTCATCACGTAAGCAATTATCTGTCCTGTAGTTTCTGCGTTAGAGCCATCCTGACATGAACTGAACCTTCTGAAATCATGAGCCAAATAAACCTCTCCTCCTTTAAGCTGCTGGCATTGAGTACTTTGTCCCACTGATGAGAAATAGACTAAAGCAAAGGGTTTCAGGTGCTGAGTTTTTAGAGACAGTTGAAGACACTTAAGTAGAATATATATGATAATCCTAACACATGCTGTGTTCTGGGAAATACTGGCATGCAGGTGGAAAATGATCTTGAAGATTTTCTCTGTCTTGGTAATATAATTGTGATTTGTCATCTACGACAGCTCATATATTTCCTCTTAATTTTTTATTAGGGGGTATTTTCAGCGTGCAGGTAGGTTTACCCAAGTTGATGTTAAACCATACAAATGGCTTTCTGAAAGTTGGAGAGTAGGAGAGTATTAAGGTCTACCACTGATAGGACGTTTACCCTCATGACAAAACCTACAAATAGGGTCAGTTTTCTGACATGGGAGAAACATGGGTGGAAAGGGTATGCTGCTGTCTTTATTTGGCAAAGACCCCATCACTAGTGAACATGGTAGGGGAGCAAAATGATGAAACACGTTTGTGGAAAAAAATCTTTTTTTGAAAAATGCAGAAAGTATTATTTTTAATAACAAGTGGAAAAGAATATTTATAATTCATATTCAAAGGGTATTTATTTATTTTTGAGATGTGGTCTCATTCTTTAATCCAGGCTGGTCCAGAACTTGATATATAGTCCAGAGTATCCTTGAACTCACTATAAACCTCCTATCTCAGCCTCCAAACTGCTAAGATTCCCTGCATAACCCACAATGCTTGGTTAATTTTTACTTGGTGCTGGAGAATTTTTGCTTTTGACTTTGAGAGTTTATTGTTTCATTTGCCTTCAGTTTGTCCATTGATAATTTGTTTTCTACAAACATTCAAAAAATCCTCTTTTTCTCTGAACACATAGGAGTCTATATGTTCTGCCTTTCCGGTTCTATAACATTATTACATATTACACATATTTACAAGGAGTGATCGAAACACAGTCAATATTTATTTTTAAAATTATATTAAAAGGCACATTGCCATTAATCTTCCTTAAAATACATCCTCTTGTTTCAAACACATATTCTTTTGTCATTGCCATATTCTGAAACAGGTCTAGAACTGCTGTTTTGTAAATGTCCGTATGAGACATGATCCTAAATACAGTGAATGTTGCTACTGTGTAGCAACAAGGTTCACAAAAACATTTTATTGTATCTTCATCCGCCTTATTCACCTTATCTACCAATGGGAAAAATCTAGATCTTCATCAAAGTCATAAAAACTATAAAAGGTGAACATTTTGAATTGATTTAGTATATCAATGGAACCATGATAAAATAACTAAAGATATTCACAAAAAAAGACTTTCAGGACTGCCTGAGAAAGGGGCAGGAACCCTGGGCAAGTAAGTGTTCAAAACACAGGAAGTATTAGAAGGGAGTTTAATGGCAATGTGTCTTTTATTGTAATATTTTTAAATTTAAACCCAAGCAATCTTTTTTGGTATCATCCCATATCTCTGCAACTTCCTGTCTTTGGGAAGTTTGTTTAAGGTAAGAGCTTTTCTTTCATCCTTACTGTCTTAGAAAAGCCCTAAAATAGTAGCTTAGTAAAAAGGACTTTAAGACATTTTGATATTTGAATGAAATCTTTCACATTACTCACTGATGTCCTGATGATATAAAAAAGGATTTGTTGATATGACAATTTCATAGATTAAACTGAGATTTTTCAGAAGCTCTGGCAAGGACAGCTGAAGCAAGAGATTTTCCCTAGGATAAATAACTCCTTTAAACACACTGTTAATGCACTTTCTGGAAATTATTTTAAAATAATGTACAATCTGTTTCCACCCGCAGATCCCTCATGTCCTCCTCTTTCCTTCTTGGTTTTGGCTATGTTTAGTCTGAAATAATATATGCATTTGAAGGCAATAGTACAGGGAATCCCCCTATATCAAGTATCATCTCCCAAAATCCTCATTCTCATGTATGTAAGCTTTTAATACTTCTTGATTCCCCTGTCTTACCATGAAATAACAACATAGGGAATGCCTTACCCTAATTTCCAACCAAAACGTGCTATGTATTAATTCCCCTCTTGCTTTGTCTTAGTTACTTTATTCTTTGCTGGGGCACATGATCCAAGATTCATACTCACAGGAGGGAAGATTTATTTTAGTTCACAGTCTCAGATCTCAGTCCATTCATGGCAATGGTGGAAGAACATGGAAGAGACCTGGAAGGAGGAAAAGCTGTTCATGGCATGGAAGACAGGAAGCCAAGTGAGCAAAAAACAACAGAGTCAGCATATGTCCTTCCAGGTCATAGCCCAGTGATCGACCCCTTCCTGGTCAAGCCTCAGTGCCCGACCCACTTAATCAAGCCTACCACGCAATAGCACACGATTCCGTAGGTATTCCCAAACATCCAAATATATGAGGTTTGTGGCCATTCCACGTCCAAATTATCACATGCTTATTCAATAAAATTGTTGGGTCCACATTGCCCTGGCCAGAATTACACGAACGATTATTAAAAGTATACAAACTTTAAAATTGAGCAAAATATGATTAATCTTAATACCAGCAATTGCACCTTAATATAGATACTTTCAGTTTGATGATATGAAAAGTTGCATAGTTTTGCATTGTAAGAAAGAGTTTTAACCATTGAAAATACTTACAAATCTTATGTCATTGTTTTTGTCTGTCCAAAGCTATCTGCAGAGAATACATGTTATGACAGAATTGGAGATAGCTCTAGGTCCATAGTTTCAAATACCACAGACTTATTATGAGTTCTATGTTCTTTTGAAGGCACAATTTTACTCACTGCACATATTTAGATTGTTGACAATTGTTATGATTTAGACATTTATGAAAATCAAAAACTATCTCCCAAGTATCAACAGACAATTTCTGGTCTTTTCATGAAAATCATAGTAGTTTACAACAAAATATTAACAAGTAGTGCTATTGCTAGAGTTCTTTTTGGTGTTTGTTTACCTTATTCTGTGATACTAGGCATTGAACCCAGGGACTTCATACTGAGCCACATCCCCAGCTCATTTTTAATGTTTTAAAATTTTTTGAGACAGTTGTGCTAAATCACTAAATTTCATAGTGGGGGCTCAAACTCTTAATCCTCCTACTTAAGCCTCCCCGTAAGCTGGAATTGTGGTATGTAGTACCATGTCCCGCTATGGATAGTACTTTACCAAAAAAAAAAAAATCAAAAACAAACAAACAAACAAACAAAAAAACACTCAGAAAGGAAGTTCATGTATCTAGAAAAGTGAAACAGCATTCTGTGGAAAGAAATAATATTCAACATTATAATATTTCATAAGAGAAAGAAAGGCTTGAAACAGGAATGATGATTTATTTTTCTCACTACTATTATGGCATTTATAAAGAGACATTGGATGTGAATATGCCATAATCATGTTCTCCTATGTGGTGCTACTGTAATTTGATTTTTATTGGGGATTTTCCTGGACACATGATGGTTCTTCAGAGTTATTGTGTAAGTAATTGCACTTTAAAGGCTACAGGCCTAACAAGGTCTGTGTCTACCACTCAGGTTCTAAGGAGAAAAATAAATCATAACATTCCACTCGTAACACTGACAACTTCCAAGTATACATAGAGTTATTTCTTCCTAAGTCTCAAACAACATTTTTATACTCATTACTTTTTGCCAGAAACTATGCTTGGTTCTAAAGGAGACAAAATGGCGATACAGTCTAGGAAGAATAACCTTTGAGACAACTGCACAAATCTGGCTGTGCACCTCCAATCAGTAGGCACCCTGGCTGGAGTTCCTTGGTTCCCTAACCAAAAGTATCATTGATTCCAACACACACAGCTTCCTTGTTCTAATCTGTTCCTTAAGCTTTAATGCTACTCTACCAAAACTGTGTATGTATAAACATACCCATACACACATATACATAAATGTATAATCCAGATACAAAATACACATATATGAACTACTTGTCTTATTTATCATTCTTTGAACAGGAGTGAGAATTTCATGAGATTAGAAAATTTGTGTGCCCCCAGTACCAACCAAGGATAGAGATTTTGATAACCACTTACTGAGTGAAGACAGTATAGTTAGCAGTATGGTAGGATTCCAGTGACGTAGAAGCAAAAGAAGTATTGAGTAAAGTTTTTATGGGCAGATCATATTGTGCTGAGTTTTGAGATATAAATAAGAGTTCACCTTACAATGCACAGGGAGAAGGAATTCAAGAAAAGTGGGTGGGAGGTGTGTGCTCAAGAACAATATATGGATGATTCCAAGCTGGAGAGAAAAGGCAGAACGTTGAGGGTTAATTGACAGGGAGTGGAGCACTCAGAAATAATCAGGGAAGGGCTGGTGAAGGAAAATAGGACAACTGGCAGGCGCTGGGTTATGAATAACCTTAGGGAAGGACTGAGCATGGAGCTTAGTGGTACAGCATTGGCCAAATCTGAACAAGGCCCTGAGTTCAACCCCCAGCGCCATTAATAACAACACAAATATATGTGTATTATATTTTACCTGGTTAGAAGTTTAAATTTCAGCCTGTTAGCAGTGAGTAATCTTTGAAAGATTTTCTGTAGGGCAGCAGAAAGATCAGATTTGTCCTTGAAAGATCACTCTGTCGGCAGCGTGGAGGGTGGATAGAAACTCAATACTCGTTGAGTTAATGAATGATTTCTCAACATTACTTTGGACCTTACAATTTGGTGATTCTTCAAGCTTTACTACAAATATTGACAGGTAGAGAAAATAAATAACTGTGAGTGATGGAGCAGGACTAGAGAGGAAGAAAAGAGTAGACCTCATTTTTCAGAACATCAAACTTAGGGAGCTTTTCCTACGCCTCTCACTACTTCAGCAACCCCTCCCACCATTACACTCATCTTGGTTACCACTATGAATAATCTCTTTTCTCTGAAAATCATTAACTGTCTTAAGCAGACGCTTTCAACTTTAAAAACAAAAACAAATTTTTGACTTTTTGCTGTCTGCCAAATTGATTTGTTACAAATCAAATTTAGCTATACATGTCTTATTCATTATGGCAAGTAGTTCGAGCAAATTTAAAAACCAGCACTCCCCTCTACAAAAAAAAAAAAAAAAAATAACAAACAAACTCACATTTTAAAAAAAGGCATCTAGGCAGGCTTTGAGGAGTCTCTGATGTACACGTATTCAAAACGATCCCCATTACAAATTTCTTCCCACCAGCATGCCTGTCGTCCTCTACCTATTCAGTTTGTGGGAATAAGTTTAGAAGGAAAAATTATTTTCTCAGATTATTGTTTGCCTGGCCTCTTTAATATTGAGTAGAAACATAGTATACACAGCCTGGTCTTCTTTCTTTCAAAACCAAATATGGGTGATGTTTTATTTTTCCAAGAACAGAAATTAAATACAATTGTTATATGCATGTAATATAAATCCGAACAAGTGTTCGAGGCTGTTGTGGGCTGTCTTCCTTTAAAATGTTCTCATACAGGTTTCAGTAATAAAATTATTTATTTCAGGAAAAGTTTTGGTAGCTGTATAGCAAATAGTAAGGAAGTAGGAAGCTAATTTTCTTTAATTAAGTAAAATTCTTTTCAGGCCAAATCATACAAACCACCAGTAGCACCACCTAAAATTTCTAATTCCATTAATTAAACGTTAGCTTATGAAAACTCTGAAAAAAAAAAGTTTTTGCAAATCTGTACCAAGTAGACACATTCTGCTCATCTTAAAACACATTGAGAACATCACCAAGACCGTGGCTCTGAAGGGTATTATTTAAGTTATATTTATTCAATTATACTTCTTTCCTGAGTGTCTCATATGTATTAGGCAGATAAGAATGAGGACTACTGCTGTGAAAAAAAACCTGACATTTCATATGAAGGGTGCCATAACAAATGTCAAGTAGGCATAAGGGCTTTGCTAACTAAATACCTAATGGAGAAGACTTCAGAGCTAGTCTGCAGGACTTTTAGGTGGTCACAAAAACCTTACAGAAAAGGCAATGCTTTGAGACTGTCTCTGATTTACTCAAAAGCCTTCTTTAATTTAACATGGTGCAATTCAAAAACAAGTCACTCCG
>PVKB01001788.1:242500-359486 GCA_004027205.1 Ctenodactylus gundi
AACATTTACGTTTGTTATGTTAATAACCCCACTATTAGCTCTCTGGATGTTGCGTTAGGAATGTAAATGCAGTTAATATGAATAACAACCTCTTTACTCTTTGTGCTGCAGTTGAGTATAACTTTTAGGCGTTTGGAGAGAAACAAAGATACCCCCACCAAGTCCTTTTGACTTCATGATGTTTCTTTTTTTTTCTTTTCTTTTCTGGGCACCAAATTTTGATTAGAAGTTAAATGTCAAAAATCCAAAAGACAGATGTTAAATATTAGAATTCTACTTTCCTAAGAGTTAATAATTTCAAGAGATTCTGACATACATGAGTTCCCATGTATGAGTCCAGTCTCCATTAGCCTCATGTGTCAGAGAAGGGACCATGGATACTTACCATTTTGATGTCCATCTCATTGAGCCCCATGGATATTCCAGCCTCTTTTCAGATGTGATCATATCTCCCCGGCCCCCTATCCAATGTAACATATGGGAACACTAAGGTCATATGTCACGGCCACTTTTTTCATATTTGGGCTGGTAATTTTGGCATTACCTTGACGTCATGTTGTATTGCTTAAAATGTCACATGACAATTGCTCTGTGTGTGTTTGTGTGTGTGTGTGTGTGTGTGTGTGTGTGTGTGTGTGTGTGTGTGTGTGTGTTTAAGCCAAAGTTGAATTTTATACTTCCTAGTTAATTCATGCAGAGTATGTAAATTCTGATAGTCATCAACTGTGCACTATTTCTCTGAAATATTGTTCTGCTGTGAAGGCCACATGACTTTTTGAAAGTGCCCTTGTTTTGTATTTTGTTTTGTTTTTGTTTTATAACATTTTAACTATTTAAGGGTCTTAAGCATTGAAAAAAAACTGCACTTAACTATTTCAAAGATCAGAAAATTATCTCAATTGTTTAAGGAAATAAAAAATAAAGACTTAAACCTTTGCTTCATTAGAACCATAATTAGAAGTTAGAATTGTGAAGTGCCATTGCATCCTAGTTGATAGTCATAAAATTATTCATATTTCTAAAAGTGGTAGATATGTCTCTGTGTTTGTTTTAGATTCGATAGGCATAAAATCTATACTAAATGTATACATTTATACATATAATCCCTTTTATGACTTATCCAAGAATAATCTGAATTGTCTGTGGCTTTCAATAACCATAGTGGAATTCTTATGATCACTTTTTTCCCCTATGGTTCTACTGTCTATTACTTCAATTCTGTTATTTTGGAAAATACTGGAAACTCCATTTTCTTTTACATGAAAATTTACCACCATCTTCCAAATAAAGAAATGAGAAAAGTGAATTATGTCAGAAGATGTTATGTTGTACATGAATAGACTAGATTATTTTTCTAAATCTGTGACTCCACAAGATGTAATTGTTATAAAAAAAACTTCTCTTAAATTGGCATCAGGTAGAAAAACTATAATAGTTTGCCTGCAAAAGAAATATGGGCACTAGAAGGAATGAAATAATTCCCTACCTATCTTGGAAAACACATACAACTAGAAAACATTTGTCGGTTCTGATAGTTATTAAGTTACTTAGACCCCCCCCCCCCACACACACACACACCAGCAATTCTTTTAGAGGGGATGAGCAAAGGCAGGGTATGGGGACCTCGGCTTGACATCTATGGAAGATGTTCAGAAAAAAAATAATAAAAATTGCTGTTTTATTTGTTCATCCAGTCTACACGTAGGAAACTCAGTCAATAAAAGCATTCATTCTCAACTCCTCAGAAATTTAGATTGATTTCAATGAGAGGATAAAAGAGGTGCTGAAAGCAACAACTATTGCGGAAACAAAATCAATTCATCAACGTCTATTTAAGAGGCCTGGGAGCCCAGCGCTACCTCCAAGACGTCTTCCTTCCCTCTGTCCTTCAGTAGCTGTGATTCTGAGCAAGTCCTTAGGATAAATTCAGGCTCATGGCACATTACCTCATTAATAATTAATTAATTAATTTCTTTTCATTCTCAAAGATGGAAACCGATGTGGTCTTTCAGCTTGACGTTTTCCAAAAATATTTCTGTTACTTCTGTTGGAATCGGGGAGGGGGAACGATCTCCTTGAAGAAGGAATCATCTCTGCAGAGGCCCTGGATACGTTTTCTCTCCTCTCCCCTCCCCCTCCAGCTCCTCTTTTTCTTCTTTGACATGTCTATTTACCTAAGAGAACTGGAGTTTTATGTAAATCACTTGATCCATAATAAGCATTGCTTACATTGATATGATGACATGATTACATATGTGCAGGGATTGCTGCTTTTCTTATGTCTCACAACAAACCCCAGAGTTCAAGTATAAGACAATAGATAAATCTGGAATCAGGCAATGCAAATGTCAGTCTTAGCTAAGCAAATTATTGCATATTATTGAGCAAACGCGTTACCTTTTTAGATCTCAATTTCCCCACTGTAACATACTTCTGCTATCTTACTGTCTTCCCTCTTGGAAAGATAGGCATTTGGATGACGAAATTTTAAGATCTGTAGAAGAATTGTGTCTGCGTCTGCTATTTTAATTTCCCATTCAAGACAGTATGGTTGTGTTAAAAGATACCAGCTCTTTGGAGCAAGTGCCTGAAAATAAATGTTTATTAAAGAATTTTCTTGCAATCAAAGCAATAATAATATCGCTGTAAGTTTTCCTAATTTTTGTCATTTTCTTAGTATATGTAAAGGATTTTTAATAACCACAAACAATACAGGTTTATTTGCTGTCACATTATTTCCTCTCTTTACTTAGTGGAAAACACTTTAAAGAAATCTATTTCTTCATAGTTAGAATTAGTTGAACTTTTAATCTACCTGTTTAAAAAAAAAAACTTATGTTAGATGCTGTGCTATAGCATGATGTGCCTTCTTTCTACCTATATCATCACTAGATCATCTGGGGACTTTGAGCTTCTGCCTGAGTTTCAACATCTGCAATATTTAGGACATTTCAATGTAAAACTTCACTTTCAAATGAGCATAAGAACAACATTTGCCTTATACATGCAAAATTAGTGTCTTCAAAAATGGGTCATGACTGGTTTTATATCAAAGGCAAGTCAGAATTATCTAGGGGATGCTAATTCATTTATTATTTTACTACTTACTTTTCCAATTTATGAGATTATATATTCTGTGGCTAGATGGCTTCAAGGAATGAGTAGGAATTATAAAACATTTCCTCTCTCTCTCTCTTTTTTTTTTTTTTGAGACAAGGTTTCAGTCTTTGGTCCAGGCTGGTCCTGAACTCACTTCCGAGCCCAGGCTGGCCTTGGACTCATGGCAATCCTCCTGTCTCAGCCTCCCGAGTGCTGGGATTACAGGCATGTGCCACCACGCCCAGTTTTTGTGGTGCTGGGAAATCGAACAAGGGAACTTAGCGCTTGGTAGGCAAGTGCTATAATCGCTGAGCCATTCCTCCAGCCCCTATAAAACTTTTCCTCGACTGTATCTTCTCTCTTCATGTATGTTATTGAGCTTTCTTAAAATATCTACTATATTACAGTATTATGTAACATCAATTTGAAAACTTGCGGCTTGTTTGGTATGTAAAGATTTAAGAGCTTAGTGAGAAGAGATGTGGTACCAGCAAGACAGTAGACATGTCGTATTGGTGAAGATTAACAGCTTAAGAATAGAGAAAGTATGTAGATGTTCTTACCCATAAAAATTGAGAAAGTAGGCGCATTGATGTTGAGTCCTACTGGTTACTTAACATGGAAGACGATTGAGCTCGTCTTACCAATTTATTTTGACCCAGCATTCTAGAAATTGCCAGAAGCAATTAACTAATAATTGAAATATATCAATAATTATAATAAAATTATTTTAAAAGCTCTTTATGATATATTTCTGAGAAAATACATCCATTCATTCGATGTTATAATATTGTTGCAAAAGGTTCAGTGAATAATTGATGATTTTAAGAAGAGATTTAGCTTAGAATTGAAGGAAGGAAAGAGGAGTGAGAGAGGAAGACTACTGAATTTCCAGATGTAACACGATGAACCAAATTTTCGCTTTATTAAGCAAAATGCATAGACAGAATATGCCTGCCATGATGAACAGAGCCTGCCCCAGGTGGGGAGAGTTACCACTGCTTAGGGCCATTTCCTCTATAAGGAATGGCTTTCAAACCTGGGGGGGATATGTGATGACTATGAGAGTGGCACGAATTTGGGCATCTCTAATTACATTAGCTTTCGATTAAGCTGACTTGTGGTGGGAGGATTAATGTCAAAGATACCCCATTTTTCAATCTGGTGTCTACATCAATAAGATCGAACTAATTGCTAATTGGCATCTAGAAAATGAACTAGCCTGATACCCTGGAGCTTTGCTGTAATATGGCATGGAATTAGGAATATGATATTTCTCTTTCCAATAATACAGGGTAGTATTTATTCCTAGAAGTAACATAAAGTCTCATTACAATATTTTAGTCTAAAATAGAACCAAATACATGAAGTATCCGTGCAGAGTTATAAAACTAGTTCACTTTTTATTATACTTTTTATTCACTAAATATACATTCTTCAGAAATAATTACTTTGGACTTAATTGTCATAACTGACATTGTTCACCAAGAATTAATTTTAAGACAGACCTTCTCTCCCTGAATAACCTTGTTTAGCCCCATCTTCCAAAAACTGTCGCAAAAATTCTTTGTTTTTGCTTCCTGTTGTATTGCTAGTATTTTAATGCTTTTCTACATTGTCTATAGTATAAAATATGCAGTACATCAAGTGATTTTTTTAGAATTTACAATGTATCTTGCAAAAATCATAGTTTAGGAAACTTACAAAGACTTCTTTTTATATCCTACTATTACCTAATTATCTATATAGTCAAAAGTAACTATTAGAAAATTATATTTTTAACACTAACTTACTAGACTTTTTTTTTAATGGCCCTATGTTTCCCCTCCCTATAGAATCATGAGAAAAATGATGGGGATGTTTTCAGTGGTTAGAATGCTTGCTTGGCAGGTAGAAGGACTGCTTTGATTCCTCAGCATCATATAGAAATCACGTGTGATGTGGCATACCTGTAATAGTAGCACCTAAATGCTGAGACAGGAGGACTGCCATGAGTTTGAGACCAGTCTGGACTACGGAGCAGGACCTTGTCTCAAAAAATAAATCAATTTGTTACTTAATCTAGTTAAATAATGATTGTTAAGATGTGTTTGTCTTCAAAACACTAAATATGTGGGATTTCATTATAATTATCTACCATTGGCTTCTTTTTAGAGTAGCAGTTCCCAAAATCAACTTGAGAAACTTTGCCCATGCTGATTCATGTGGAGACATAAAATCAAACCAACATCAAAGGTTGTGAGGAGTTCTAGGTAAAAATATTTGTTTCAACACAGCACTAACAAGACTTATGCAAGTAAGAAATCAGCTTTTCTCTCTGGTTTATTGCAGACCTGACCTACAACCCAACTTACTTTGAAAAATGTTATCAGGGATTGTTTTACTTGAAAGGTAGAGGCTGATTCCACACCAAAAAAAAAAAAAAAGTCTTTAAAATTCTAATTTATATCTTTTTAAATCTGCTAGCTGAACTTCTGAAATACTTCATGCAATTGAAATAAATCTTTCTTAAAATGTGGATCAGTAATCTTTTGAAGGTTCCTTTATCTCACAATTATTATCTAAAATATTTTTAGTAAATTTTCTGAATTTTCTCATTTGTGCTATTGAAAAGGCAAAACCATCCTCAGAGACAAATTTAAAAATATTTTAAATAAGCATTATTTTTAACAAAGATATCTATGCTATGACTTTTTTTTTTTTCAATTGAAGACATTTGAGCAAGAAATGACTGACATGACAGGCAGGGCCAAACCCAAACCTTTCGACAGAAATACGTGGGTTTCACTGCTTTTTTTTTTTCTTCTTCCTTTAGCAAACTATGATAGTGCAATATCCTACCGACAGCCACTGGCTGTCAGCCAGTATCACATCGGTCTTCATACTCCATATGTAGGCTCTCTGGTATAAAGTTGGTTTTACATCGAGATTTTTGAGGCCTTCAAAAATTACGATGTTTATTCAATTTGAGGCTGTCAGTCATTCACTTATATAAATGAAGTACTGGGGTTGGAATGGCATGACATGGATTAGATATCCAGAAATATTGCCAATGTCTTCAACCTCAAATCAATAAACAAAAGCTATTTTCCTCAAAGAAAAATATTGTAGCCTGATTTCATCACTTTTATATAGCTATGGATTGATTAGGAAACTAAAAACCTATACCACAACTTAGAAACCACTATAGAATACACTCAAATTTATCCTCAGGTGCTCTCCTAGTTGATTTTTCATTGTTCAGCATTTCTTGAGAATGTCAGTGTGTTGTGTTTCTAATTTGAGCCCTTCTTTAAGTAAAATATCATTGAGGTCTGGGGTCCCCAAGTTGTAGTAGTGAGGTAAGTCTTTAGGACTCTGGACTGATGTCCCCCACCTGATGTCATTTCTTCAGCTCAGATAGTATTTTTCTTAAAAGCAGAATCCTTCGTTTGCATAGACCTCAGGAAGAAAAAAAGAAATGGCCCTCTAAACTCCGTCCTGCTGAATGGGTTCTGACCAGGAATGGTAATTATCCCACATTCACAGATCAGCACAGCTCAGCCTCATTCCCAAGTTTCTTCACGCTCTTTCCTAGGAAACTGGTGCGCTTCGAGGTTTCCTATGAGAAGCAGTTTTGCAACTGCAGCTCCTCCCTCCCAGGAGCTGCGCTCATCTCAGTCTGGGTGAATGTGTTGAAATCTGTGACACCACGCATGATGATAGTGACCACATTTGTGTGATCAAGTGTCTCATAGAAAGCAAAAAAACGCTTTGCTCCCTAAGATTTCTCAGAACCTTTAAGTATGGCTGTCTCCAGGCAGACTCACACGCACAGTAGTATGTCAGTACTGCTGGCGAAGCTAGCAAACAAAATATGGTTCAAATGCCTTAACAATTCTAGAAACGGAAGGCACCAGTTTAATGAGGTCTCTGCTTGAAATTAAAGTGGAGAGTTTTACGGAGAACAGTATTCAATAACAAAATATTAAATGATAAACACAGATTGCTTAAAATCAGACGGGCCATTTTAAGAAAAGCATTTTAGCTCATCATGATATGTAGCACCTTATTTAAATTAGGAGGTGTTAATTCGTAGCTTGAATAATATATTAATATAATATGTAAAGTGAATGGCATTGTTAATCACAGTCGCGCCTGGAACGACTTTGCTTCTGTGCACTGAATGTTAATTTTGCAAAACATTAATTTCAAAGATTTTGCAGCAGTGCTTTTGTAATTAAATATTAATGTCACATGTTATTGCAGTAGCATGTTTATGAAAGCCGGCAACACTTCAAGTCAACTCATTTGTTTTTATATTTATTCTTGTACATCTGCAATCCCTTCCATTTCACAATTTCAAAGTGAAGGCCATTTTGAATAGTCAATATGTGAACATTTTTCATTGTAAGCGTTTTTTAACATCCAACAGGGTAAATATTTAATGTTGTGTTTTTTGCTGGTATAATTTTTCAGAAAATTGGCTATAACTTTTAACAACTCAAAGGTACCTAAACTGTCTCCAGTTTTGGCTTAAGTGATCTGAAAATAAAGTAGCAATAAATGTGATGAAGCTGTGTAAAAATATTTAAAAATTAGACGCCTTTATAGGAAAGTTTGAAATCAGAACTACAGTTCTACGCGCGGAGTATCTCAGCCCTTACTTATTTTCATGTATTTTCCTTATGGCCCTGTAGTATCTCAAGAAAACTTCGAAGACAGAATTGACTTTCGGTCAACTTTTAAAGTTACAACGCTAGACAATAGAAAATCATACCCGTGGCTGATGCGATGTGTAATTATTGCATATTTTGGAATTACACATTTGCTTTATAAGAGAATCTGCTTTGCGATCCCCATCTTAATCCAAATATATGCTGCATATATGTCATGATGTTTGGACTGACCAAGCCACTACAAATGGGGATTTAATCTGAGATACTATCATTTTTTTATTTATATTTGGCCTAAAACTGAAGTCATTTCTATTTTTGAATATGGACAAGAAATAGAATTCTAGGCATTACAGTTTAAAACTGTTATTTTAGCCATCGAGTAAAGTTGTCTTTTACAATGAAAGTCTCTTTGCATTTTTAAAAATTATGGAATGAATTACCCACATTACAAAAAAAGAACCCAAGAAAAAAGTCAAGATATATTGTGTTTGGTTATGGGCACATTGAACAGTTAAAAATTATATCTGCACCTGATGCTGCATGTTAGCAGCTAATGCCATCTGACAGTGATGAAATTAAAGGATGAAGAAGAGATACAAACTACATTTTACAAGCATGATGGGTCTCCAACAATGCCATTTAAATATTATTTGTCACTATTTAAAATGAACCTTTCCCCTTAAAGCTATGCCATTACGCTCATTTGTCCTGTCACCACTGACAGGCTATATGACTCACACACAAAAATGGTCATTAGGTACTGCATCTTCATCTTATTTAAAAAAAAAAAGGAAAGAAAAGAGAAAGAAAGCATTCTGATGCCTCTAAAAGCCTGTAATTATTTTCATCCGAAGAGATAGTGTTGCTTGGAAGGTAATTTAATAACCTTTTGCATGTACCTGGGGAATGCCTCTCCAGGGAACCAAGGTGCAGACGTGACATTCGGTCGTCAAAACATGACCTTTAATGGTTGCTTGGAGAGAAGTGAGTATGGAATGCTGTACACAGTGCAATGCTAATTCTGCTTTCTAATATATGCAAAATTTAGTTCTTGAGCAATGATCTTTGTAAGATGAATTAATATAGGTACTGCTCCAGGAAACAAAAGAAATCATAATGTGAAAGTCTCCCCCTCATACACACACGCACACGCACACACACACACACACACACACACACACACACACGTAATCTTTTATACTTCAGTTTGAAGTAGCTAACAACTTGCACTTGCATAGTTTGAAAAAAAAAAAAAACAAACAGTTCGAAACACTCCAGAAGTCTTTGCTTCTTTTTCCCCCTTTAAGTCGGTTATTGAATTCTATTCTATGGAAATGTAAAACAGGATTAAGGGGATTTCTTTGATAAGTTTATTTCCCAAAATAAAGCGTTGGCCCTAATTCTACAAAAAAAAAAAAAAGAAAGAAGAAGAAGAAGAAGAAGAAGAAAGAAAGAAAAAGTAATGCTTACCTTTCATATACCCTCTCTGTTTTTTTTAACACAATCTGTGTGGCTGGTTGAAATTACTAATGCAGTTACTGAGTTAATTTAAAGAAATTCTTCATTGATTATCAATGTTAAAATGTATTTTGAACACTTTATAGACAAAAAGAAGAGGCTGTTTCCTGTAACAACTAGGTTCAGAAACTCCTTATTTTGGTAGTCTGATATTAGATCCCGCCTTAGTTAGAAATGCCAGGATTTCAACTCCTACCCCTGACACGCCATCCGTCAATTTATTAGCACGCTGGTGCAGTAAGCCACTGAACAGGCTATATCAATTCGTTTAGTTTTTTTCTTTAAAATGTCTGTAATCCTCAGCTCTGCTCTCTCAACCGGTCAGCATTAAAGATTTATGTTGCACTTTTTTTTTTCATTGCCACACCTGAATATGGATTACTTAAATGGGCTGTAAATAATTCATATCTGGGAATAAGTTTCCATTACTGACCAATGTTGTAATTTAATATACTGTATTATGGGTTCTACAATTTTAGATTGTTTTCTGTGTGCATTCTGCAGTCAGGCAGACAACAGTTTAAGTAAAAAGGGTGAGGTATTTGTTCAGCTTATTTCAAGTTCATTCTGTGTGCAAGGCTACAGGAAGCAGAAAGCTACTTTCAGCTACATGCTCTTCTGCTGTTTATGAAATGTTTCTTTCTTTCAAAAAAAGAAGCACTTGACCTGAAACAACATCCAAAAATGTGTGCTGGTATATTATTGATAAATTCAAAAAGAAATAAAATGTGTTAATGTAAGTGGCTAAAAGTCTTGGATCTTGAGAATTGGAAAAATAATCTTGAATCTTGAACCCAAAGGTTCCCTTTCCTGTGCAGTGCTTGATTATTCTGTGCAGAAAATGCTCATAATAAAATTATAATTTATTTGACAGGTCTGAATGAGGCTACTGGAGCAAATATGCAAAATATTAACGTACAAGCTATTTTTAAGGCACAGGCAAGTGTTTACTCTTAAAAGAGCTTTAAACAATTTAAGATTAAGTTGAGGATAGTAAAAATTAATAATAGATTAATACATGAAAATCTATGAAGATACATAAGATAATGATTTAAAAAGGAATAATTTAAAAAGATGAATTAAAAAGTCGAATCAGAAAAGAAGGCCAGCATAAACTAGGGAAAAACATGCTGTGAATAAAGTCTGTTAGATCTTGAAATAGTAGAACTGCTAAATAATGCATAGTTTTATTTTTCTAGCATTTGCATAAACCTTAAGAGAGTATTTATTTGTGTAAAACTTGATGTATCGAGTAAGGAGAATGAAAAAAATGGCATTCATTTTGTTTTCATTTTGGTATTTAGGAAAAATATTCTGTTACATATGGACTACTTAGACCTAATCATCTGAGTGAATGCGTTGTGCGCCTTGAGCCAGGTTGGAAAGGGCTGGCTGGAGAACAGTGCCCTGGTCTTGCTGCAGGCGATGCAGGTTGGCCCATGCTCTGCTGGGGAGCAGATGGTGAGCCAATGCTTGTAGCCACACTTACCTTCCTTGCTAAATCCATAATCCCTCACTGGACACGGAGCCAAGGCAGGCTTTGGAGGCAGAAAGGAGGTTACAATCTGGACTTGGGTAGTGACTGCCAGAACTGAGAAAACAGCTCAGAAATTTCAAATGCTTAACAAGTTATCTGTCTTGTCCCTAAGCCAGTGCAGCATTTTTAAAAGTAATTAAGACATGATTGAAAATGTGTATTCCATCTAAATACAAAAATCTTCAAAAATCACCAAAACCAATAATTAAAAACCACATTTAATGTGACATTATGCAAAAATATATTTAAAATGAACTATATTTTTGTGATTGAAAGGAAATACATTGAGTTAAAAAAACAAGGAAGAGGAAGCATTTACTTTATAGAAATGGCATTTTATTTTCTTTATAAACCTGGGCTCTATAGAGGGAAAATATTTTATACATGCTTATAAATATGAAATTTTTCCCTTTTATGAGAAAATACATAGCTTTGAAACATTACATCTATACTGACATATGCTTCTTTATAAGTTATTCTTTCAAAATATTAAATGATAAATTTTTTCTACATATAATACTTAGGCATGTAAATATATATATATACACACACACACACACACACACACACACACACACATATAGATGTTTTTAGAAGTGTGAATGGGGTTCATCATCAACACAGACATTATAAATCAGAAAGACAAAATAAAAATATTGAGTGGGTAGCCAAATTCTAATCATTTATAATAAAAGGAGTAAGTGCCATCTGTTTAATGTAAAAAAAAAACCATCTAACTGATAAAATGCATACATATCTAGCAAATTCAAACCATGGAGTATTCATATAAAACAAAACATGTACAACATGTCAACATATTTTATTTAGATGGTATTGACTTCACCATGTCTTATCTACGTAACAATGTGACGTGAGATAAAGCAAACTTTTCTGATCATGATCTGTGCTATGCGACCGAATTTTTTCAATAAAACAAGTTTTAGCCTACTTAGTGGGTGTTTAAAAAATTCCTTAGTTGTTTTCATTGAATTTTCATGATTCCTGATTCTCTGAAGCAACATTCTTTATTTGAAAATCACTTTTTAAAGCATGTTTGCATTGAAGTTCATTAACTTGAGCACCTTCTTACAGCTTTCACCAGTCCGCTCTGGTATCCACATTCTCTAAGCTCACAGCAGCCTCACCAATACTTCCCCTGCATCCGTGGATCACTGGAGTTTTCTGCTCCGGGACCATCACTTCTTTCATCATTCTCTTTCCCTCCACTTTCTATTTCCTTTCTTTATTAACTCTATACAGACACAGGGGAAATTTTAATTTCTTCTCTTTGGGAAACTTCTCTAGAATTCATTTTTGGCCAGTACCTCCATTCCTCAAAATGTCCTTTTCTGGTAATACTGTTTTCTCCAGAAATTGACAAAAATACATAAAAATGTAGAAGAATTTTAACTATCTAAGCATATGATTCAAAAAAATGTGCCTTACTAAAGAGCATATGTGCAGGTCAGTATTTATAAGAGGTTTATTATGTTTTAGAGTTCTTATATGTATACTAATGTGCTTTTTAATTTGAACTTTTATCTTTCTTAGCCTACATGAGAAAAATAAACTCTTAAATATAATGATATTTATTGGAAAATAATTTTTATGATTTTATCAGGAAAAGTTTTACTGTAAAAGGGCATCTTAAAGTAGTTTATCTTTTTACCTCTTAGATTAAAATGACTTACATTGTGACATTTTCACCAATCAAATTTTACTTTGAGTGAGAGATACTTACATAAATTTCCAAAGCATGGAAAATGTAATTTAAAATAATTTTTGCTTCTAAATGAGAATAGAGGAAAGAAAAAAATTAAGGCTTGCTTTCAACAATATAAAATTTCTATAATATCACATTTATTTTAATATGAAATATTAATTTAAGGTGTTGGAAGCATCAGTACTTTAAAGCAACAAATTCAGTAACTTAAAACGCATAAATCAACACTAGATGTAAAATGTTTCATTAAGACTGAAAGAAAATATGAATTTACCTTTGTAGTTTAACATATAGATAAGAGCTTCCTTTCGAGGTTTTTAAACAAAGACATTGGACTTGAAACCTTAGGTTTTTATTACAGCTCAGCCTTTCAAGAAATATTTTTAAGAAATTGTATTTGTGGGCCTCAGTTTTATCATCCATACACTTAAAGCATTTTTTCTACTACTTTCTATCCTTGGACCTCCTACAAGACAGCCTGTGACTATGTGTAAACAAAACACATGTTGTAGAGGTAAACAAAGGAGTTAATACCAACAAGTATAATACAGGTGATTTCTTCAGACAAAACATGGTTACCAAAAGTAATTACCAAATAAGTGGTTAAAGCAATAGTTGAAACCAATTAACATGATAAATGTTTATAATGAGGGCAATGTTTTTATTTTAAAATGTCTCATTGCTTAATTTTGATACATAATTGAGAACACATTTTGTTCAAGTTAAATGAAATATTAACAATGGAAAATGTTTCAAGTCTAGACCTCCAGGCAAAATTTTGTAACTTCCCCCATGCATCAGGGCATTGCAACAAGAAATGTTCTTGTCATGTTTGAGGCATGATTTTCACATTTTGAGAGGAATCAAAAATCTCAGAATTGCAAAAAAGAGTAACTCTAACCATATAGTCTAGACAGTAAGCAGAAGTGAGCTACACAAGAAGAAAGAAAGAAAAAGAAAGAAAGAAAGAAAGAAAGAAAGAAAGAAATTACTGAGGAGTGAATTACAAATCCAATTTATCCAAATCCTTGGAGGTGGCTTCTGATCTCAACTAAATCTTTAGCATTCTGATGTGTTTCCTGTTAAACATCAGAGTGGCATATGCCAATTATCATGTAGTATATAAAGCCTCCAAATAATTATTATCTTAACCATCGACATCATCACAAACATTATTAATTAAGAGACCTCTGAGCTCCTTAAAAGGGAATAGTACTCTTACAGCAAATGACCTGTCACAGAATTGGAAATGACTATGTTGTCAGAAGTTTCAACTCTTGGATGAAGCTTAAAGCAAAGATCTTGATGTTAATGGTCATGGAAGATTCTGTGTTGCCATCTGTCAGGAATTATTTACCAGGTTTTGCTGACCAAATTCCAAATTAAGACACCCCACTTGCTGGCTCAAACTTACCCTCTAACTTAATTATGAACAGTGTCCATCTTTACAGTCTAAGGTCTATTGTAAGACACGTGGATTTTGAAATAATTTAGTAGAAATTTTAAATTATTTTTTATTTAGACACATTCCTTGGTTGAAAATCTCTCACCTTTCTAAATAATGTTATGTCAGCCTTTTGACCTACCCTATGCCATTCTTCTGTGGCTGGCTTCCCAGGAGATTATTGTCAAATGCAAATTCTGTTCCTCATTGTCTGCTTTTAATAATGTTGGTGTAACCTTCATAGCCTTTAGAAGAAAGTTTAAGCTCTTAAGAATAACTTTCAAAGCTCTCCATGATTTGGTCCTTTTTTTCTCTAAGTTCTGTCTGTCCTGGAAGCATATCTACATATAACCAAACTTTTGAGTTTCCTTCCTTTCATACTTCTTTATTAACTAGTCTGTTTATCAGAAATGTTCTGCCTTCCAACCATATGTTTAATTTGATTCCTACACATCTCTGCTATATCTTGCCTTCAGATGGCATAACCCTCCAAAAGGCCACAGTCCTTTCAACCACCAAGGGTGGGTGTGTATGTGCAGTTGTGCTGCCGTAATCCTCAAAGCTATCACAGTTATACATCAGAGTAAAATTTCTTATTTGTTTCTTTGCCTCTTACTTTGAATTATGAACTTTCTGTTCAATGGCTCCATTACAACCCATATTTATGTGCTTCCAAGTTCGAGGCTATAGGGAGTTCCAGGGGCTAGGTTATATATATATTCAATCACTTTGCTCCTGGTTTCTTGGATTACATTCCTTTAAGGAATGTTTCTTCTCTCTGTATCAGACTTCTATGTCCTCCTCTCCAGCTCATATTTGTGGAGTTCCTCACAGTTTGGTCACAAACTCTTCTATTTTCTTAATGTCTGTAGCAGGCTAGATAACTGTATACAGGACCACCATGGCTTGAAACTACCCGTGACTGTTACACTTAAATCTCTGCATTGAGTCACGACTATAGCTCTCTAAGTCTGCATACCATACTGCCGTTTTGATGTCTTTATTTAAGCATTAGATATTTGTGCTCAACTAATGAGATCAAATACTTCTTGAAGAAATAAAACTCTATTTCTGTATTTCTTTCCAGCATAATAAACAAAAAACTGGAGTCACGTGGCTTGCCAAAGTAAAATCTAAGATTTATTCTTGACTTCAATAAAAATCACTCTAACCTTTCAGTTGTACATCAAGGCAACCTGAATACATCACTTTGCCTGTCTCCATCAAGCCAACTTTGCCCAAGTTAAAGACGGTTATCTTCAGAGTAGTGTGATAATCTTCTTGGTAACCTTACTTCTGGTCTGTATCTCCTGTGATACAATCTTCAGTAGCAGCCAGAATAGTATTTTGAATATGTAAGTGGCATCCAGGCATTTACTTACTGAAATCTATAGACAAATTTTATTCTTTTTGGAGTAAAATCCTAATGCCTGATCCTGGTTTAATACATTCTGCATGATTGAACCCCTTCCAAACATTTGAGTGCCATCTGAATAAATTCCTTGTTTTTAGTTTTATTTAGTCCAGTAACATTGGTGGTTTTTTTTTTTTTTTTTCATTTTCTGCAACAAGTTTTACCCCTACTACAATTTCTTCAGGGTCATCTATGGTACTCTGGCTGCTAATTTTCACGTAGTTTTCTTCTTTCTGTTATTCAAAATTTACCTCATTACTAATGCCTTTCTTAATTACCATTTCAAAAAGCAAAGTACTTTGTCATTGACTATTGTAATACTCTGTATATCAGCTAAAATTATCCGATATTATGGTTGTGTGCATGAGAGAGAAAATAAGAAAAAAAACAGAATTACAGAGTTATGTGAAGTAGAATCTTGTCTCTTTATTTAGTACCTTATAAACCTTGAACAAGTTTTGTTTTAACATTTATATTAGTCATCTTTTTTTATTACTGTTATGGTTTGGATATAAAGTGACCTCCAAAAGCCTCATGTAATGGGTGTAGTAGGTTAACTATGGAAACGTGTGGTATTGGGAGAGTTGAAAAGAGAAGATGGCTTGGAGCTCAAACTTGGAAGGACTCATTGGGATTGGGCGTTGCCCAGCGTAGTTTCAGGTGTGTGTTGTGATTTGCCAGCCAGGAAGTGAGGGAGTGGCCCTCACCCTGCGTGTAGGCAGATCAACTGGCAACTTAAACTCGGTAAAGGAAGCAAAAACATGGTTACAGCTTCCTCCTGGGGAAGTTTCAGCCTTGCCTGAGTCTTCAGACTCACTTGGTTTCCGCTCTCATGCATTTGTGTCTGCAGTGCTGTGGGCCCGTGGGCTGCTCCGCCACGTGTTTCCACTCTTCCCAGATGCTATGAATGGACTGTGTGAGACCTTCTGAAACTGAACTAAATAAATAGTTTCTCTCTCCAATTTTTGACATCCATGGTTTTATCCTAGAAACAGGGAAGTAAGACAATCACTATAATCACATACTGGAGGTAGGCTGCTTGTTAAGAAAAGAGGTTTACTGAAGAGTACGATTCTGGGTGTTGTTCATCTCTGGTGAGAGAGCCCTTTCAGCTGCATCACTACATGGTGAATGGCAAAGACGGCTTGTATAGAGTAGGAAGGAATCAGGTGTTGAAAAGGGATAGCAGGAACACATCGGGGTCGTGCAATCCGTTCTGAAGGCACACACATCTAATAATTGAAGGACCTCTCTTAAGATCATACTATTTTTTTTTTGAAACAAGGTCTTGAACTGAGCTCACTTTGTAACCAAGACTGGTCTATAGCAGTCGTCCTTCCTCAGCCCCTGGGTGCTAGTATTACAGGTGTTCAGTACCATGCCCAGCTTATGTGGTGCTAAGAAATAAAAGCCAGTCTTGAGCCTATTAGCAAGGGCTTTAACCACTGTGATATTCCTTTCTAAAGGTCCTGTTACCTTCCAATATGACCACTCTGGAGCCTATCAGAACATAGCATATCTCTAACTCGAAATTACCTTATACTAATATGCATAATATATGTAATATTAGAATAATCAGACCCACATTTTAAGTAGGTTATTTCATGGGATCTCACCAACAGTTTTTTTCTTTTCTTTTAATGGTCAATTGTCCCAAGGCTCAATAAAAGAACATGTGTGAAACAGAAAGGTACACGAGACATTTATTAAATTCCTTTTTTGGAAACTTCTATTAGAAAAAAAATTTCCACATTTCCATGTAATTTACTCATATTGTAGTACGCAACTTGATGCATTCTGTATGTTTTTAAATAATCAATTGAATAGAAGAATTTACCATTAATCTCTTCCTTTTCATATTCCCTTAAAGAGTTTATCTAGAACTTCTTTGTGTTAGGTTGCCACTCTACCTTAGTTACTATAGCACAGATATATATTATCCCTTTTGTTATATGATAATTTCTGTTGTATTTTGGGTTTCAGATGTCCCTCAAAGGCCCACAGATTAAAGGTTTAGTTTTGGCATGACATTACTGGAAGGTGCTGAACATTTGGGAGGTGGAGAACTGTGGGAAGATGTTAGGACTTGAAAACATACCCTTGAAGTGAATATTTTGGCCTTGGTCCCTTTCAATTCTCCTTCTTTTCTGACCAATGATAGGTGAGAATCATCCCCAACATTTGCTCCATACCATGATGCACTACCTCACCACAAGTAAAAAACGGACCGAGCTTGCTCAGTCAGTCAACGTGTACTCGAGTGGGAGAGTGCGGGTTAAAAAAAAAAAAAAAAAAAAAAAAAACATGGACTCTTGCAAGGGACACTGCAAAAGACACTTTATTTTTCACAATTTTTCCTCTTATACCCCAGTTGTTTACAGGCTTCCACATTTCCCCATCAATGCATGTTAAGAACAAAGAGCAGGCCAAGGTGTGAGGAAGAACATCAGGCTTAGGCTTAAAGGACAGGTAGTAATTCTTTGTAGGAAGGAACCCTGCCGAGGTCTGCAATGCTGAGGCTCTCAGGCCAGCCAGTGAGGGCCCCAACAAAAAACAACAGGGCCCCGTTATCGAGGATTGGAAGGAACCTGCTATACTCTCAGCCAGAGCCTAACTTCTCTCTTTGTAAACTCATTATCTCAGCTATTTGTTACAGTAATGGATAGCTTACTAACATGTTACTAACACAATTCAAATATTATCTTCAAATATTATATTACATTGAGCATCTAACATGACATTTTAAGAGGCCATTTTTTTCATAAAACACACATTGAATAAGTTTTTATGAATAGATCTTTGATTTTAAACTACTCTAAAATAAATCGAAAAAAATGAACAAAATTGTGTCCAATAATTTACCTAAAAAGTATGTAGTTTTTTATACACAATAAAATAATACAATAATAAAATATGGACCTTCTTTCTGTCAGATGTATAGCATCTAAATTAAATAAAATGTATTTTATTTTTGCAAATATTTAAAAATATATATGAAATGAATTCGCTGTCAGTGCAATTTCTTATACACTTGTGTAACAGCAAACAAGATTAAAAAGAGCCTTAAGAGCTATAGTTTGCAATTCTAACAAATGCTTATAAAAAGTAAGTAATATTTTGCTTTAAGGTCAAATTTGTAAAAATCGATAATAAAGCATCCCAAGTTATTTATTTCAATATCATGTTGAGTTTTTGTGTGATTTTCCTTCAGAAAATTTGTATTCAAGAACAGTGCTAAAAATTAAACCTTTACAATTCAGTTTATTATTTGAAGATTCCCATAATAGGCTTATGAAAATTGAATTCAAATAAATTCATAAGTAGAAATAAATCATATATACACAAATCCATTAGCTCTTCATTATTTAAAATCCAACTTACCAAAAAGTCTTTTGAAAGTCCAGTTGAAAAAGTCCCAGTTATATACAAGTATTTCTTTCTGAAATTTCCAGTAATATGTATAAGGGATTGCCTAAATATTTCTCTGTGTTGCAGTAGCTTTTTCCCCATATTTTGTTAATATGTACATGTGATACACTCTGGTTACTGACAATAACTTTAAATTCGACTCTGTTGCCCTCGAGTTTGCTGGACTTTTCTTAAGGATGTATTTTAAAGGGTCAGTTATGTCTCCTGACAAATTCATGATATTTATAGTCAGTTCTAAAAAATGCTCATTGTAGCCAAAATACAGCACCATATATTCATTTTTACCTTTTGTTTTCAGTAGAATGGATCATGTAGATGCAAACGACGCTTCAATTGATTAGACATTCCCCAGTAATTTCAATTATTTCCTCAACATTTCTCTTCTGTCCCCTGGGAAATGTATGACTACTTTGTCTCATCAGTCTGTCCACTGTACGTGAACACTGAAGCCACAAAAATAATTTTGTTTTATCAGTTCTTCTACCTTTGCCGTCAATAAATTATTTCTTCCAGCCCTCCAAGGGTCTGACCTCTTGCCCTTCCTACAGTTGAGAAATGTTGTCTGATTTATCTTCATCATCTTCACGATATTTATTTTATTTGCCACCTTTCCTCTCTTACCACCACGCTCTCTCTTGACTTGGCTTTACGCTCTTTCGGTTTTGAGTCTTAGGCAACTTACCATGCCCATTGCTCTTCCCGATTCCTGATTATTTCTGCATTTTCTTGTTCATGCTAATTGGCTCCATTTTTATTTCTAGTATATTTATTACTAAAAGACATTCATTGCCTTTGGGCATACATTAATTTATCTTCCAGGATTTTTCATTTTCTCTGTGTCTTTTCTTTATGTATTTTTCACAGCCTCTATTTCGCTTCACTTTTCTCACATGTTTGTGTATTATTTTTGTTGTTGCTTTTTAAATGTGCCTTTGTGTCTGTAATTCATGCTTCATCTATTATTAGGAGGGTTTATAAAATAAACCACTGTATCACAAATAGCATTAATTTGGATCATCTAAAAATAGGTTTGGATTCACTGTACTGCATTTTGCCAGCCACCTTCTTTGTGGCCATTTTATAGGGCTTATCTTAATGAATAATTGGAAGATAATTTTGCAAATTAAAAGAAGCATAGGGATTGTGGTTTATGAACCTGAGGTCAGATAAAGGGAGTTTATTTAAAGATTCTTAGACAAAATGCAAAATATTCCAAGAGAGATATGCTTAACCTTTTGAAGTATTTAACTGATAAGAAAGTGAAATATTTGTGCTAAAGCTATTAATCTTTATACTTTTATATGCCTTTATATATTTTTTAATTGACTTTTTAAGGAAAGCCTTGAAAAATATAAAATTCAGGCAAATAAAAATGGGTCAGGAAAATTGTAGTACAATATTCAAATGTTTTAAATTAAATAAAGGTGTACTTAAGTGTGATCGGTTCAAGTAATATGAAAATTTTCCAAATCAAATGCAATTTCATCTGAGTATCAAATAATCATGCGCACGTAACCCCCTGGAGGTGAACGGGAGTGTTCAGAGACATTTTCCGTTATCATTGAAAGATGAGCTTCCACAGACAGGGGTAGAGAGTGTAATGAAAATTTATATGTATGTTCCAGCAAGAAGTTTGGAATTTTCCTGTAATCTGGTAGGAACTCTTGGACATGAACATGAAAAGATTTGGCTTTGAAATGGAATATCGAGTAGAAGTAAAGGGACTGTGGCCTGGAGTCACTGCAGGCACTTAGAGCAGATCCATAATAACCTTGGTCAGAGTAAAACCCGAACCAGGGGTCTGAAAGGATACAGAGGTCATATCAAGGTGTCAGTCAAGAGAATTCGGGAACACCTGGCCCTGAAGGTAGGAGAAAGAAATTGAGAAACAAGTGGAAAGCAATTTTTTTCATAGAATTCTGATACATCTGTTTAATTCATAGCAGACAACTAGAGCTTTCAAATGGGAGTCTCCTTAGGCCGATTTTACCCACATGAAATCTGTAGTGAGCATTAAACTCTTAGTTCACTCCAACTTGCTGCAAGTAAGTGTGAATTATAGGTAATTCCTGAATAACTCTAATGCATAGCAAAAGAAGTAAAAAAAAGCTAAATATCAGATTAATAGTTTATTACATAAATGGTGACACACCAGACTTCCTCATACGTGGCAGAGAAGCCCAAAAAGCAATTAAAAATTGTAAAGATACTCACGCACAATGAACACTGATGGCAGCACATTCTAAAAATGGCAGACTTTGGTTCTAAATCAAATGCAATTTTCACATTTGCATACTATATAAGAAAGCATCCTATAACTATGCTCATAGTATATTGTTCAGCTCATTTGCATAATCTAATTCAGTGATACTTATACTCTTTAAATAGCATTCACTGATCATATTTTATCTCTTCTTTATCTTACATAGTGGTTTTGTGAACTGTAGACCATATCAGAGAAAGATTGTAAATATTGTAAATATTATGCCAATTTTTTTGAAAATGGAAAGTCACATATATTTATTTTATTTTTTACAAAAACTCAAAACAGCCATTATTTTGGACTTAAAAGTGGATTTGCATATCTCTGAGTTACATATCATATATTTGTTGATATTTCCATTTATTAAAAAATAGGAAAGGGGTGGACATCTGAAAAAGGGTTGGATGTAGACACTCGCTAAGTCCCCAAACCTCATGGTTCTAAGCTGCTACAGAATTTGCAATTCATGTACTTACAAAAAATGTTAAATTAAATAATTTTTGAGATTATAACCATGAAATCACAAGCTACTGATAGTATTTTCTCTTTCTTTCTTTCTTTCTTTCTTTCTTTCTTTCTCTCTCTCTCTGTTTTTTCTTTCTAGACATGGTATCACTTTATAATCCAAGTTGGTACTGAACTCACTATGTGTAAGTCAGGCTGGCCTTGGAATCACAGTAGTCCTCCTGCCTCAGCATCCCCAGCACTAGTATCACATAGACGGTGCTAGAAAATTGAATCCAGGGCCTTGAGCTTGTTAGGTAAACACTTTACCCATTGAAGTGTGCCCCCAGTCCCAGAAAGCTACTCATCTTAAAGGAGCTTCTGTTTAGTCATTTTTCTCATCTGAACATCCACAATTTTAATGTAATTATAGTTGAAATTTAGTAACTAGTAATGCATATATTTAATATGCAAATAAAATATTTTATATAAGATATCTTAATTGACATGTTCAAGCAATCTTAAGCTATTAAGATACTGCTTACTCAAGCTGCAGAAATTTATTGGGATACATTGACACAATAGTAGAGAAAAGGACACCATCAGACTACTTTATGTAATATGGCAATTTTTCAGAAAAAGCAGCCTGCTGCTTATTATTATGACACCTTATTATTTCCCAGAAATGAATTTTAAGGGGGCTGTATTACTAGCTCAATATTTCTCATTGGTAAATGTGAATCCTGGATTAGACTATACGTCAGTCTTGTTCTACAGCCCAGTCTTATTCTCACTAACGAAAACAAAAGCTATTATAATTTGGCATCACAACTATGATTTGAAGGGATGAGCAACAGGCAAATGAGAAGAAAGCTTTTAACGAAATTGTTCTTATGGCTGAAAATTATGTCATGTTATGCACCAAAAAGTGAGCTATATTAACCCTAAAAATGATAACAAGAACATTATATAAGTAGATCTTGTGTAGTCAATAGTTCCCTCCAGTATATCTTCTTTGTGACTCTTGTCAATTCCAATCCAAAGGATAATAAATAAATTTCATCAATTTTAACTTACAAAATTACTTAGAATTCTTCACTATTGTATATTGATTCCCAATATACCCAGCCCACTTCTGTACTATTATTACATCAAAAGTCATACTGATTGTATTGTACATATTTTCAGCTTTTTAAATTACATAATTAAGATTTGATGCCTTATGCAAAAAATACCTAGTAGAAGATGGTATCTTTTATATTATTTGCTAAATTTTTTGATTATGTTTTTCAACATCAAAATATTTACCTCAGGACTAGAGGAATGGCACAGTGGTTAAGCGATTGCCTTGTAAGCACAAGCCCTTAGTTCAGTTCTCCAGCCCCACATGAAGCCAGGCATGGTGGTACACTCTGTGATCCTAGCACTTGGGAGCATGAGACAGGAGGCTTGCCATAAGTCCAAGGCCAGCCTGGACTACAGAGTGAGACTCTGTCTCAAAAAATAAACAAATAAAGGGCAAAATATTTAACTCTGTCATGCATATACACGATAACTCTAATCCATATACCATGTGACATAGAATTTTTCATATTGTTGCAGAAGTTCAGATGCTTCTTGTTCTTTCCCATCTTATTAATATATATATATATATATATATATATATATATATATATATATATATATGAATATATGATACACAATGGCCACAGTGGGCTTGGGTACTTTGTGCACACATATATCACGTCAACATCACTTTGTTATCTCATTAAGAATTTGCTAAAAGATATAAATACTTATCTCAGATGAAATTGCACATGTCCAGTTTTAAATTGTGGAATTCCTCAAGCTTCTCCATGGGCCTGCTTTGAGGCTTTGATTCCAATGATATAGCAGTTGATTTTCACAAAACTCCTACCATATGTTAGGCAATTTTAAGAAACTTTGAAAATTTTGGGGCATGAAAAATAAATGACATTTTCTCAAAATTAAGGAAAACCTTAGCGAGGAAGATATACACTCAAGGAAAAAAATAATTTTAAAAAGATAGCAAGATGAATATAAAAATAGCATATCTTTACACTGTATTTTTATGCCAGAGAATTTTATAATCGGTTTTATATTTTAGTCACTTGATTTTTGAAATCTTATTATTTAGATTCTGCTATTTTCTCAGCTTTAGACACGAGGAGGACCCTGAAGGATAGCAGGGCAAAGAAACTTTCCCAGCGTTGCACAAACACTAAGTGGCAGAACAAGAATTTCACATGAGGTATTAAGTGTCAAGAATCTGTGTGTTTAAACTTTACATTTGCTGCCGCTCATAAAAATATGGTGAAATGTATAGAGCCGCCTGAGATAGTGAGATGAAAGGACAATTTTTTTTAAATTCTCAGAGAATTACATTAAATTTGAGTTTTAAAGAAGTGTTAGAAGAGATATCTATTGCCTATGTTGAGATTTCTTCTTATTAAATATAAGGGTGATACATCATGCACCAGTTTAATATTTTAAAGTTTTGTGTTGCCTGGTGAAAACATAAGACATAATTATAGTTGAGTGATTCTTGATCAAGACATCCCAAAGAGATGAAAGAGTCTCTATACCTAGCAACCATGCAAAACCAGTTTTACTAATCATTATTAGAATTCTGGTTAGTTTGAGACATATATCCGTTTCAAAAAAATCCTACATGTTGTGTATCTATAAGGTAAGATTCTCGCATCACTCACACGTAGCTGGATTTGTAATTGTGTTACTTCTCAAAGAGTCAACAGAGGGCATTACAAAGTGACTGGAAGAAGGCCAATATAACGGGGAAATGAAAGAACATACTTCTTAAAAGGAAACACATTGCTCATTTCCTAGTTAAAAAAAAAATGACACACAAAAATACTGTAGGTGAATTATGGCAGGTTTTGACTGGAATGTGCCACTTTTACCTAGAACCATCTGTATTTGCCATCACTAGTTCAGACTATTCTTGCCACCTTCCCTCCCTCATTCCCCATCCTTGCCTCACCCTGCCTGTTTCACAAAGTGATGACCCATTCCTTCTTCTTCTTTAAGTTACAAGAGTGTTTTTCACCTATTGCTACTAGAAAAGCATCCGTTTGCCATGGTAGCTATGTATTGAAAGGATTGCTCTCTCTTGCCACGCAAATGACACAGCACTGTTCATTCTGTACTCAGAATTTAACACTTAGTAAGTGTGCCACTGTAATTACTCAAAAAAGAGAATAAATGAATAGATGAACACTACCACAGTTTCACTATGAGAAAAAACCACCAGAGGCATCTGAATTTACAAAGTAGAGCAATGAACAAACAACAGGTTAGACAGAAAGGAAATCTGTCTAGGTGCATTGATCAGATGTCGATCTTAAATTCTAAGTCATTTTCTCTCAAGACAAGGACTGATATATAATGTAATTCATATTGTTGGAAGCGTAAGTGATTGTTTAATTTTGAGGTTTATGTTCCGTGTGGGTACACTAAAATATATTATGACTAATAACAGCATTCCTAGCCTCCTTCTAGAACCAGAACTCGCTACCTACTGCTCTGTGAAAGTGGTCTCTCCTCCTCTATTCAGCTTTCATTCTACCATCCCTCCCTAGAGTCCTATTCAATATAAATTTCCCAAATTCTTCTCTGTGACTTTTATGGCCTGAAAGTAAGTAATCTGATTGGTGATGAAAATTCAGAACAACATGGCCTGAGCACCTTGGGAATCGGATCTCTGCCAAGCACTTAGGAACTAAGAAAAATATACTCTCCCGCACATGTGGAATGTTAGGAGGGGACCTGCAGCTCACTAGGTGTTAGAACAACAGTGCAAGAGTATCCAGTGGTGACATGCACAGAGACATGGCCTCCCTGAAAGCTCTAGGGATTTAGCAAGGAAATCTTAGAGTGCCCTGGGAACATGGAAGATGCTATTTCTATATGGAAGAATGTCTATTTGATAGATTTTTAAAGTAAAGAGAACAGACCCACTGATAAAAGTGAAAACTTATATGAATGTCTCTGAAGAGGCAGTAACAAAAAAAACAAAACAAAACAAAACAAAACAAAACAAAACAAAAACACTAACAGAGAACTCAACCACTCCAAACTTTCATTGCATGGATTTTATTTTTCCAGATAATGAATACATACACGTAGGAGTATTTTGGAGAATAAAAAATCCTGTGTAAGAAAAAAGTAACATATGACTACAGAAAAAGCTCACATTCTAAAATTTACGAAGAAATTTAGTAAAACAAATGGATACACACACACACCCCCACACAGTATGGCCTAAAGTGCACATGCGTTATCATCAATTTCTACCTTTTCCATTGGCACCAATCAGAAGTGATGTTTAATATTGTGAGTGCTAGGTATTGAAAGAATTCTAACACTGAAGGTATATTTTATTATGAAACTGTTTCAATTTTAAATAAATTCAGTTTTGTTGGCTTTTTTATTGTTTCAGTACTTCAATTTTATTTTTTCCATTTTATTTATATGTATAAATACAATACATAAGTTTACATTGATTTTGAGTATTGTGTGCCCATACATGTGGTGGCAAAGTCACAAATCCTTCCCTTCTCTCTTTTCAACCCTCCCTCTTCCTCCTTCTCCCCTCCAGTTCCCATTATTTCCCACATTCAGTTCTGTGAAATAATTGTGATCCGGGTTTCTCAGTGAAACCATTCAACATTTCACCTTCTGTTTCTGACTCACTTCACTAAGCATGATGGTCTCAAGTTGCCTCCATTAACCTACAAAAGCCTCCAACCTATCTGTCTTTAAAATAGAGCATGAGCACAAGCGATCCTCCCACTCTCACTGGTCTCACGAATACATGAGCTTCAGTGATATGCCAGCCTCAGCCACCCAGGTGACTGGGATTGTAAGGAGTTACCACCATAGACAAGTGAGACTGAAACTTCCTAAATAAGGAAGTTTTAAATTATGAAAACTGAGCACGAGATATTTTTATTCAAATGATGCTAAACAGAAAATTCAATTAAAATTCCAGGATGTTCTATCTTATCTCTATTACACTGGATATATTTTGCTTCATTTGGATATTAATAGCCTGTCCGTGATGACATTTCCTGAGTAGTACTGATTTCTATCCATTAGTATTGATAGAATTCCTTTACTGATGTGTGCTTTGTCTGGCTTGTGTAAGGTGGCTACAGTGATCAAAACTTCTAATATTTGATCCCGGTCATAAACTCATGAAACATGAGTTAATGACACTTGAGTTTTTTTTATTATTAACTTTAGTTGTACAGTATAAATATATGTGGTAACATTTGGAGTACATAGAATAAAATTTATAAATTAACATGCAGTATGGAGGCAAACATTAAGAATGAGAAAAATATCTTCTCTGAATTATATTAATTTCAATAGTTATATCTTAGGAAATATATTATTATTGTTATCATGCTATGATCCTATTATATTTACCAAATGTAATTAAAATCAGTACTTTTTATTATGCATCACCCTTTTGTCAGCTTCTTTCTATATTTTTTATAGTTTATACAGAGATGTAAGTCTAAGCTTTGGCTGAATTGAGAGATATTGAATATTGATTTTCATCTTCTGCATTTTCAGCAACATTCTTTTCCTTTGTCTTGAATTTCTTGGTGATGATAAACACTTACTTATAATCCCTTTTAAATATTTTGCTCTGAAAGAAATAAGAAAATCAATCAATTTGGCTACGATTAAAATACAATTTTCTTATAGGCTGCTTTTTTCCCAACGCTAATAATGTTTCCAAAGTAGAATAATTTCAATAAACTGCATCTTCAAACATTTGGTTAAAATGGTGATTCTACAAAGAATGTGTATTTTAAGAATATCCAGCCAAAACGTACCTAGAGAAGTTAGACATAGCGCAGCCGAATTTGAAATGTATGAAGAAATTTTAGTGGCCATTTATTCTGGTTTCTTTTTATCAATTAATGTATTTTAAAAGTGTTCATTTTCCTTTTGGAAAATTTGAGAACATAAAAATGTTGGAACATTTGTACTCATTTTGTTCTCTATGTGACTAGGAACATATTTTATGATATATGATTACTTCAGAAAAATTATAAAAACCATATAAGAGTTCTGAAAGTATTATTAAATATATTAGATCACAAAGTTTCACATTTTATTCTACTTTTGTCTTTAAATGCATTTTATTTCACAAAATCTGACTATATAGGGGATTTTTTCTAATATTCTCATTAAATTTAGAATAAGAAAGTTCCAAGCTATTAACTTATATGTTTTTTGGGGGGTGCGGTTTGGGGTATGGCACAAGGTCTCACTCTGTAGCCCAGGCTGGCCTTGAACTCACAGCAATCCTCCTGCCTCCACTTACCAAGTGCTGGGATTATAGGCATGTATCCTTGTGCCCAGCTTTATGTCGTGCTGGAGAATCAAATTCAGGGCCCTTTGCCTACCAGGCAAGCATTTGAATCACCATGTCATTCCTACACATGCCCCGAAACTAACTTTGAAAAACAATCCATTGGCTACAAAGTTGTGTGATAAATTTAACATCAAAACTACATATTGAAGAAATTGAATTTTTAATATTAATTTATAGCAATAAATTGATGAGGAAAATGTGAATATAAGGCATACACTAAAACTCTTCTGTTCACAATTTTAGTTTGTCTCAATCTTGTATGACATTGTCTCCCCAGCATTTGTTAAAGGCTGGTTTCTTGATTGGTGTTTGTTTGAATGCCTTGTGGTAAATCTCTCTCTTCTATCATTTTTCTCTTCACAATAACCATAACAAAATATTCTCTCCAGTTAAACATTAATGATTAACTGAATATACTCAGTGTTGTCATGAAACTAAATGGATAGACAATTCTGAATTTAGAAATTGCTTTTGGAGATAAATACAAAACAAATAAACAAAAAAAATTTACAAAGATTTTCCTCAGCGTTGAAGACTGACTTTTTCTCAACCCACTAAAGCAGACGACCTAGTAAGTGTGCCAAATGTAGCTAGCGCGTGTGAAAGTGATGTCACAGGGATAACTTCCATGATCTTATAAAAATCACAGGTTACTGGAAGTTCAAAACATTCTTGAGTCCGGAGATACTAAACAAAGGAAAACATGTAGTTTCTTAAAATTTTAAAAAATAGAAGCACTTTTATATAAATGTCTTCTGGTATTAAGGCTAATGTTATGTATCCATGTGTTAACTCTTGGCATATTGGGGTCAATTCCCAGTTATGAGTCAAAAAGAAACAATACATTGGATCAAACCTATTATCCATCCTGTTCTGAATTCCCTTTCTGATAAGAGCAGTAATTTATAAACTCACAATTAATGCCTCAGGGAATGGGTGTATGTACTCTGAAAACAGAATCAGTGAAAACCTCGAATCGCTCAAGAGTACTATTTTAGCCAGCTTTTCAGCACCTATATGCCATCTCCTCCCAGTCTCTGCTAAAAGTAGAAAGACTGATGGATGTGACACCCTCTAGCAGAGATTCTAGAGAGAAAAAAAAGATGCCCTGGAGTTAAGTTTTTCAAGGGAAATGGAGAAGTCAAAGACTGGAATTATATCCACAGGCTGAAGAATCAATCTCTGAAGTATTAAAAGTTGACTGTAGAGGAAAAGTGTTGTACATAAAAGGTTATAGTTTATAAACTGAAGAATTAAAAATATTGCCAAGATTGGGCAGACTACAAGTGATGAACTTTGAGCCATGAAGTTGTTCAAAGAAAAAGTAAAAAGGGCCTATAATTAGAGTGGGAAAGCTTGATTCTTAATCACTGCCGTGAAACAAATATTTATTTTGCCAGGAATACTAATTTGCAGTCCTCCAAATATGTAATGGAGTAGAATAAGAACAAAACAGCCTGTTTGTCCAAGTGCCTACTGTATGCACATGGTTACACCAGGTATTTTACAAAAAAGATGGAAAAGGAAGGAAAAAAGGTGTTTATATCAGACTCATGGTTACAGGCTTCAAACAGTTCTCATCTAATAGAAGAATTCACATTCACTTGTACTGTAGACAAAGTAGATTAGGTAGGTTGATAAGAAGTAAATAATAATGATAGGGTACTACTCCGTTTCTTTTTAGTATCCTGTTTAATCTGCTGTGTTAAAAGTAACAGTGTACTATGTAGAAAGAGTATTACGCTGGAACTCTGTTTGTGGCTTGAATTCTGATGCTTGGTGTGATCTTGAGCAAATTATTTGATAACAAGAATGATATCTACCATTGGTTTGATGGCTTAGAAGTTTAACATGAGTCATTTCATTTTTAATCAACCCTATGATGCACGACCATTCTGAAAATACAAGTGTTCATAAGCACAGTTTTTCAGAGATGGTCTAACATTAGCCCTTATGACTTAGCACACATTATTAGAATACCCTTTTACCCCCAATAGTGTCCCAATTCGGGTAATATATTAAGTTGTCTTGATAAGATAAAAAATGCAAAAGTCCTAATCTAACAAGTAGGACGATATTAGGTCCAAGATGGTTGAAGGCTAAAACTCACAAGCATAACTACTGTAAATGTTTCTTCTGGATAAATAGTTGTGCCACTTCAAGGTGTCTAAATAAGATGAAGCCATCTCATGGCTCTAAAATTCCACTGATGCATTGACAACTGTGTGAACTCATGATGCTGGGACAAAAGTTGTATACCAGGGTTAGCGCACAGAATTGGAAAACAATGAAGGAAAGAAAACAAGACAGAAGGAACAATTTGATACATTGTCTAATTGATAATAGACATGAAGCTCTGAACATTGAAACCAGCAAAGAAACCATCTTCCTCCAGCAGTGTGCATGCCAGCCATTCTTGGCTCTCGCACCTCTACGGAGGGGGTCTGTATATTCATGTGTTACTGATGTGTTGACAGCATGTAATGAGGTATCTTCTTGGTCTTTATAGTTGGAAAACATTGAAATATTATTGTTCAAGATAGTTTGCATTTATTCAAAACCAGTCCGGCTCATAATAATACAGCGAAGTCTTCATTCAGAGTCTTTATTTTTGCAGAGTATGATACTGCCAACAAAGAGTTGCTTGCCCCTGCTAAGATTTTAGGTGCATTTCAGATTTACATTCTCCCCAGATGATTGCATTTTCCTGGAGAATGTTGATGCATTCCTGCCAGCTTTGACTTCTCATATTCCCTTATTTTCCCTCATCTTATTGGATGCTTGCCATCAACATTAAATCGTCTTAATCCCGACTTTTCCACCTATTGCTGCTTTCGCAGTTGGCGCGGATTCTTATGCCCCTTGAAAGGTACTTGTGTGGCAAAAGATTGAAAAAAAAATTGGCAGTTGCTGTCAGGGTTAATGTAGAAAAATAAATCTCTTATATTGCCAGTTTGGATTTACTTTTCATTTTTAATGGCCCCAACAGATGTTGGAGGAATCCTCTACTTCCTGCGTACTTCCATTTTTACAGCTGGTACTGCTTGACTGGTTCTTGACTTTGGGTGAGCAGTTCCTGGGTGTTTACACAGTGATTTACAGACACCCTATTACGGTAGACTGTGACCATTCTCTTCTCTTTTTTCCCCCATTTTTCATCTTAAACCTAACTGATATCATTGTTAATAAAGCCCCTCACCATATTGTTTCTCTATTCTGATTCTCTCACACTGTGCAGCAATCTGAAATGTTTGGAATGATGGATTTAAGTACTAGTAGTAGACATAGTAGTAGTGCTACTACTAACAATTATAGTGAAGGTGAGTTGATACAAACAGGAGGGGATTTTCAGATGCAGCAGAACAGGTGTTCTGTCTTTATAGGTATCCTCCTTTTTTATTTGCCTGCTTTGTTTGTTTGTTTGTTTGTTTTCCCACAGTTTGTGTTTGAGTGCTTCACATCTCTTGGGATGTTCGTTTGTTCGTCCTTCCTTCTTTCCTTCCTTCCTTCCTTCCTTCCTTCCTTCCTTCCTTCCTTCCTTCCTTCCTCCCCTCCCTTCTCCCTTCTAGGTGTTAGCCTCTAATTTACCAGTTTCATCAATTGCACTTTATCATTGAAGCTGAGGTAGGTACTAGAAATGGTGGCTTAAACAACATCAGCTTGGTTTTCTCACACTTTTGAAGGCTAGAAGTTCAAAATCAAAGTGTATCCTGGGTGATACTTTCCCTGAAAGTATCAAGGCATTCTCTCTCGCCTCTTATAGTTCCAACCTTTGGTATTTTTTGGTCCTCTCTCTGCCTTTGTGTTATAATTTCCTTGTCTTCACACAGGCTTTTCTCTGTGTATTTCTATAGATGTCCAAATTTCTCCTTTTTTGTAAGGATTCAAGGATTTTTGTCAGCCAGTTTATTGGATTGGGCTCTTATTTATGATCTCATTTTTAATTGGTTACTTCTGCTAAGACCCTATTTCCAAATAAGGTCACATTTGGAGGTCCCAAATGTTAGAGCTCAGGCATTCCTCTGTAGGGAGGAAGACAATTCAAGCGGTGACACCAACTGAGAAATCCTCTTATACTTAATTCCATGAGAAAATTGACAAAGCTTGGGGGTGGGGAGGACCCTGCAAGTTTGGAAGTGCTGATAGCTGCTCTCTCCTCTGTGACTTACTCACTTGGTTTGGTTAGATAAAGCAAAGTCAGAAACCAAACACTCTGTTTTGGCATCTGTATAAGCCACTAATTCAAATAACAATCCTTTAAAGTAGCTCCTTAATGTACTATGTAAGATTTGTTTGGATAAAAATTTTGATATGAAATAAGAAAATTCAGTCATCAAACATCATGAAAAAAATATTAAGATTAAATACTACCAGCAATGGTTTTATTTTATCTTCCTTCTCAAATCTTATTACTTTAGACATGCATCAAGGTTGCAGAGGATACTAAAAATCTTTATGAACTAACAACTTTAATGCTTTGTTCCACTACTCAGTGGTATTATTTTTAAACACATTCGAATTATGCTAAGAAGAGGAAAAGAGAGCATATTTGATATAAAGCTACTTGGAGTTAGAACTATTGGACTATTTGCCTAAGAGTCTTCAGAATTTTCTTCTAATAGCAAGTATTACGTGATTGCTATTGTCATTTGTGGTAATGTTTTCATTTCCTTCTGAAAAAGTGAGGAAAGTAAAATATTTTAGACAAGTCAATATCCTGACCACTTTAAATAAGAATATTATGACAATATATTTATTTAAATGTATCTTTAATAAAAAATAAGTATAGTTATCACTGAATAAAGTATTTTGCAGTTAATAAAATTAGAACAGCCTAATACAAAAAAAGATTTACATTTGCAAATCTCTATTGTATTATCATGCTGCTATAATCCTATGGCAGATTCCAATTTCAACCATATCTCTTGAAAATGTCTTTCTCTAAATTAAGTATGCCATGGGAAGTATACAAATACTTTGTATCACATAATCTGTACTGAGCCAGATCCTTATAGCTCCAACGCAATTTTCAAGTTACTAGATTTTATTTTTTGAGTTGATTCAGAGACTTGTAGTGAAAAAGTAGTTAAATTTTTGCTCAGACAATACCACTAATTATGTGCCTAAATTATTCTGTCTCCTGATTTATTTGCTTTGACATTACACAGACCTAATCTTATTTCCATAGGGTAGCTGGTGCAGACCACAGAGTGCTACACAGTGAGTTACTAAACAGCTTGCATTGGACAAATACCATAAAATCTAGATTCTAGGGCAAGATTTGGGAGATGGCTTGGAAAGAATGATGAAATATTTACAACAGCATTAAAGGTAGAGACAAATATTGCAGAGAAAACTACAAGTCACTTGGTTGCTCCTGTGAGGGCAGCTTAGAAAATGTTTGTTAGACTCCTCAGACAAGAGAAAAGTCATCTTTCCTCTCCTTCGAATAATTCCATCTTGCAGATAACTATTCCTCCTCCACTTGGAAATAGTTTGAATGCATGTAAGTGCAAAATAGGAAAAGAAATTTATTCAAAAAATTTATTTGAAAAATTTCAGGACATTTAAACGTATGCCTGTTGATTTTTTCTCCTCGTTGATTTTTCATGGAGTTGATGGAGATAAAAAGATCAGCCTGGCAGCTTGCTGGCATGGAACTGGAGTGTTTAGGGTTTGTTTTGCCTTTTTGCAAGATTGGTCCACAAGAACTTTAAAAGGAGAAAAAGACGATGCAAATTAAATACGTTAGAAACGTATGTCCCATCTGTTTTTATTTCATTTTTAGAATAAGGTTTTCATACCTTCTTTTATTTTTACATTCTATGATACCACACTATAATGTTGGCCACCTCAGAGACAAACTAAATTAGCTATCCTGACCATATGGAAAGGAAAAGCTTTACCAGCTAAAGAAACAAATTTAACTCAGGCAAAAAGGCCTATGTGTTTTATAGTTTTAAAAAAATTGTTGCTAAGTACATAGTAGGGGAATATAACCCACCTGCATAAGTAAAATTTGAAAAGAGATTTGGATTTTCCAAAATAGATGTCTCCTTTCTTGGCGTCATTCAGGAATCACCCATATTTGAAGTGTCCTATGTCATGCCATCATCTGGATGTGTTTCTGCATAACTTGAGAATAGAGGACACGACAGCCACCTGAAAGGACATCTGCTCCTATCTGTGGTTACAAGAAGTCTTTAACCTTGCCTTTCCTTCTAGCTAGCTATTATCCCATTTTGAAATTTAAAAAAAAGAACATTTCAACACACTTCATAGAAGAAAACTTTTCTCCTAATATCCTTTCTGTAGAAAATTGGTTGTGGCATGCCTTTGTACAAAGAGATTTGATTTTATTCCACAACTAGAAATAGTGTGAAACATTTGATAGAAGCCCCTAGGCTATCATTTTATTTTACCTGGAGAGAAGTATTTCATAAATCTACCATGTAGAATTGACTACTGTTTCAGAAATCTACCAATCTTGGGCTTTTATTTCAACCACAGCGAGGAAACAGAGCTCCCAGAGGTCAAGCACATGTTTTCTCACCACACAAAGAACAGGGGAGTGTCTGCCTGATGTGGGGCCACTCAGGTAGATGAGTGCTGTTATTTACAATAATTGAGAACATCAAACTTTATGCACAAGCCAGAAATACAAGATAAATGCATCGGCAGAGAAACTTCGACTAAAAGAAGGTGAAAAAGTGTTTTCTATCAACCTGACTTTAAGTATGGGACCCCTCAACTTTTAGAGTGTTGAACTTAAAATTCTCTTTAGTTCATGATGACAGCAGTGTAGGTTACAAGTGAAAGCATATATTTTGGAAACTTTTTATAGACATGGGAACAGCCTTTTTCTGGGCACTTCCATTTTGACAAAGTTGTTAACAATTACTAAAATTACCTGAATATATTCATAATGTGTCTCCATATTTTTGTATGCTAAAAGAGGAGGAATTATAGTAATGATTTCCTTTCCAAAAACCATGAGACATCCATTATTACCACTATGTAGTCTAGGACAGCCTCCCAACTCTAAGGCACCTAAATGACAAAATAGCTTTAAATGTCCTTTCACTACCCTATGCAGAAAAAATAAATCATGTTTAATAACATATGAAATAGCAACAAATGAAAAGGCTTTTGGACAGCGAAAGAAACCATCGACAGAGGAAGGAACGACCAAGAGAATGAGACAATCTTTGTGTCAGCCACTCCTCAAACAGAGGACTAATAACTAGAATACACAAAGAATTCAAAAATAAACCTTCCAAGTTAAACAGCGCCACCGATGAGCTACTGAAAAAAGACACTTTTCAAAAGAAGTCCAAATGACCAATAAGTACATGAAAAAAAGGTGAAACAACTTTAGCCATCAGAGAAATGCAAATTAAAATCACACTTGGATTTCATCTTACTCTAATAAGAACAGCTACATTATAAAATCGAAAACCAACAAATATTGGTGAGGACATGGGGGGAAATGCACAATTATGGCCTCCAGTAGTCATGTGGAATTCGGTGCTAATTCTCTGAACCATATAAGTGAATACTTCCTCTGTACTGTTTCTTGGGACTGCTTAATGTTTACTTTCAACCTTAATCATTGTCTCAATCTAGCTTATGGTCAAAAATAGAGAAATAAATGGTTTTCTTAAAACATACATGATGTAATGCACATACTGAGGAAGAGAGAAAATGTAGATGAATTCCATCTCAGGCATATTGCAGCCTAAAGAAACTTAGCCACCAACACAGAGTTGATTCATCATTTGTGTATTCTCAGGTGGGTTATTATCAAATAGACTAAAAACTGGCCATAGTGTTCTGTGAGACGTGATGGGAAGAGCTGTTAAAGATCTAAATAAATATGTCCAGTGTTGGAGGGATTACGTCAATTTGATGGCATTACGAAACAGCCAGGGAAGAGTCCTTAGGTGTATGACTGACTTGTGGGACAGCCAATAAGAAAAAAAAAAAAAAAAAAAACCACGCTGGGTGTGGGTGGCCCAACTAGCAGCTTGAACTAAATAAACAAGGAGGGATGAAGGAGGATTGTTACAGCTTCTCCTGGGAGAGCTCTGGCCTTGGCCATGACTCACTCCTGCCTTCACACCACCAATCTCCAGCAGATTCTCTCCAGTCTCTGGTCATTACTGTTGCTTTAAAAAAAAATTAGAGTCACATTAGCACTGACTGTCGTGCATCTCAGACTGGTTGGTGTTCTTGCATCCCAAGTCTGATCAGCCACAGGACCTTTCAGGGCTGGAATATGCACGTGTCCATTTTGAACTCCGCTCCTTGGACTTGCAAGCCCTCCTGATAAGTTTCCTTCACTTGTACATAATTTCTACTAATTCTGCATCTCTGAAAGCCCTAACTAATAGAGCCAAATATGCTGTATTGTCAATCTAATCTAGTTAAATAAGTTGTATGCAAAATTTTTTATTTTTAAATTGGAGCTTTGTTGCAGCAAAGGAATTAAATTCTTGCAATAGTCATTACCAGATAACAAAGTACAATGGTCTTGGATTAAAACAAATATAAAAATCAATTCCTCTTAAAGATCTATGTTTATGGGGAAAAAGTATATACTAGGCTTGTCTTCAGTTAAAGCAAAATTCAAGGTTAAATGTCACATGGTTTTTGGTATAGAAGATGCCCAAAATATAAGTAATTTAAGGAGAGAAGTAAAAGAGAAATGATAGAAAAAAAAGAAGGTAGGCATTTAGAGAAGGCAAGGGGACCTAGAGGTAGAAAAAGAGGCTAAGATAAGGAGGCAAAGAGGAAGCAAAAATTATCAAGGTGTGATACACAGATGCACCAATTCTCTAAGACAAATTTAATTATTATATATCACAGATACAAAATAATAAGAATATGAAATTGAAGAGAATATCTGCAAGGAAAAGACTGAAACTCTTTTAACATTTAGTTTTTACAATATGTTAAGTAGAAAAGTCAATAGTGTACATGGACACACACACACACACACACACACACACACAGACACACACACACAGACACACACACACACAGACACACACAGACACACACACAAACACACACACACACACATATCAGTAGCAATGAAATATCCACAGGATCTTTTAAATAGTTTCATTTAAATTCCTCAGAGATTAATTTTCTCTTTTTTTCTAAAATACACTGATGTTATCACCATCCTCTGTGTTTATAGGCATATCTCACTTTTTGGAATACCAGTACTATCTTATGTCTAATAGTTGAATTGCATACTTAAGACATTTTATTATTTGTCCACTAAATTGTTCATATTATTTGTATGTACATTAAACATAATTTAATTCAGCATTCCATTAGTTGAAATATCGATGGTCAAAGAAATAAAATGCTATTTGTATAAAACCAAAGGTGAATTTGGAAGATGTGAAAGATTAGTTGCTGAAATAAATTGTTTCAAACTAGGTATAGGCACAGTGATTGAAAAAGAAAGCTAAAATATAGAAATTCAGAAAGATTCTACTCCTAATTTACTTGAACTTGTACTCCAAACAAATCAAAAATAGACATTCTAGACAATATATTTTAAGTAGATTTTTGGAACAGACTCTCAAGGTTTGACTATCCTGCAAAGAAAAACTTTAACACTATATAGAAAACATTCCAATAAATATGTAATATTAATGTTAAAACTAGTTAGTAGTTTATATAGGCATTATATATTTATAAATCTATCATGAATCCTTCCTTAACTTTTTAATTACTCATCAAATGTTGGTCCTAAATACATCAGTCTAGAATATTTCTGTGATGATTAAACCTAAATTGTACACTTACTCCATTAATTTTAATTTAATTTCATGCATTTACTATAGAGTAAAAACAATCAAAATTTTCACAAAAGTCATTGCCAGTTTGGATAAAAATTAGAGTTAATTCCATTAAGTAATGATGAAACATAAATCTCTATAGATACATTCAATTTTCTAACTCCTCTTTTACTTGCCAAATGGCAAATTTACTTTCAAAAGATAAAATTGTAGACTGACATTTTAAGGGGTTTCAGGCTAGATAGTCCTTTAAAACTATCTATCTAGGTGGAATGTGAAATTGTCATGTACGTATGAATAATTTCACTTTCTAGAAGGAATCCTTTGATATACATATTTTCTGTTTCTTTTACTGAGACACTATTTTTTTACAGATTATTTTCAGTACATTTTTTGAAATCATCATGATAGTCTCTTTTATCTGGTATATTTAATGTTAAGACCAGGTCTGTAACAGATGGGCAGGTGAAAATGTGATCAGGAGGTGTGTGGGGAGGGTTCCATCTCTGTGACACATGCCTCTCCAGTTTACTTGGGCATCTGTTATGTTCACGAATTCACTTTATGATTATCCTAAGAGGTAGTCAGATAGGTGATCTTTCACCATAAAGTAGATATACAGAAGAGAAAAATGTTCCCTCTTTTAACACAAGCAAAATAAATGCTTTTTTTCCCTATTTCATGATAATCAAACAAAAATGTGTCAGCATTTTTCTCAGGTTTAGAAGTTTGATAGTAAATATTAGCTTGCATATCTAGAACAATATGAAAGTGAGTTTACTTTTTTGTAGGTACACGCAAATTAATTGAGGCTTAGGTTGTACCTGGTTGCATAGTTCTTTTGGGAAATACACAAGGCGCAGACAAAGCCAAAACCCATCCAGGTGGTAGAATTCCCCATTTATGCATTTGGGCTAACACATTCAAATGTCAGGTGTCTGGAGAGCTTGTTTAATGAAAGGGTTATCTCTGCCAACTAGTCATTAGTTTTGTTTTGTTTTGTTTTTCACCAGAACTTTTGAAATATTATTTATGTATGTAGAATGCAGGGACTTCCTGCCACTGTCCTTTACTTGTGGGATTGTGCAAATTTCTTCCTTTTCAGAAGGCAAGTTTTGCACAAAAGCAACTTTGTAATAGCCCCACTCCTTTTGTTTGGTACCTCAGGCAAAAAGCTTTTCATGGCTTTGAAATCATTTTCATTTAAAAACAGGGAGCACAGATGAGCCAGTTCTTGACTGAAAATACAAAGAGAGAGAGAGAGTGAAAGAGAAAGAGAGAGAGAGGCAGTAAGGTATCCTTGGTTAACTTTTTAGTTATTTAAAAGTAGCTTGTTGAAGATTGAATATTTCTATGTTTCACTAGAGCCTTTAAATATAAAAGAGATATGAGACTATATCTGACACCATCAGGCATATTATATTAAAATTTATGAACAACTTCATCAAAAACCACTTTCCCTCTCCTGCATAGAGACAGATTTGTTCTGACATAAACGTTACATGGCTGGTTGCAGCCTCAGATTAATGCGAAGACCCTGGCGATTCCTTTTAGACGTTATTTTATGAAATAATACCTGTCAGCTGCTGCCTGATCCTAGAAAAGGGGGCAGGTTTTCCAGGTCATCTTGCCATCTGTCAGCTAAAGCTCATCTGTCCCTCCACATTACCACCTGATCTGTGCTAACAGGCCTCACGGGGAGGCCTGCTTCATTGGCCCAGTGGGAACTCGGGGAAGAGACTGCGTGAGGACATCACCTGTGATGCTGAGATTTAATTATCGCTGAAGTGATGAAGATGTGCGCGCAGATCGAAATGCTTCTGCATAAATTCATGGCGCAGACTATGCTCAGCCCCTCTCTGCTCCCCCTCCTTTCATTCTCTCCGTCTTTACCCCCATCCTCAGCCAAGTGTGCTTACTATTTCCAACAAATTCCCCCACAGATAAATGCAAGGACAGCCATGGAAAAGATAGGCACACAGGCACGCATATGTGTGCGTACTCACGCACATACGCACGCACACGCATGCGCATGCAGAGACAACTAAATATGCCGTCAGAATAGCAACCGGAAATGAAAGAGCCAACTGTGAGCTTGAGAGAAAATTTCCATCCGCCTTTTACAGCAAATGTAATTATTTTCTGTCAAAGTTCCTTGTTATCAAATTTTAAAGCCGTATTGATTGTTGCTGGCTTGAAAATCAGATTTCATTGTGGGGCCAGCTTTTGACCTGGAGTTTTGCTCAGTCTGTGGCGACCCTAGTGTGGAGTTACCTGGGGTCTCCTGTGGAGAGTTAATGCAAGAGTTCGCAATGGAGGTGGGAGTGTGGTAGAGTATAAAAGGTGAAGAAGGGCTTAGAAAGCGCCGGGACACCCTGTGACGGGGCTCCCTCGTGATCGCTGAATCAATACCTTGCACAAAAGTTATTACAGGTCCAGGCCTTATTGCCCTCAAAGCTGCTTAGACAGTATGTGGCATTAATTCTCTCCTGTACAAAAATGTGGTTGGTAATCACCTGGCTGAGAAAAGGATTGAGGGCTGGAACAGCAGATTTCCTCACAGATTACAGAATAAAACCTGGTTCCTTGGGATAACTCAGGATAATTAACTGTAGTGAAATATGTTACCCTCGTTGATTTATGCCCATTTGATACCTTTGTTAGATGCGACCACAGAGAAACATTTATGCCATTATGTGAAGTGAGATCTGATTTCTACCCTTTTCTAAAACATGCTATGCAGCACAATACTGTTTTTTATTTCCTTGGTTTTGGGGAGACTGCCATGGGTCTGGAGGAGGGCAATTATTAACAAGCACTTAACTCAGTTGACTCCTCATTATAAAGTTACAAAAGAAAATCACACCCTACCAGCAGTCCCCTTTCCTGGCACCCTGTGAACACAGTCACATGGCCCTCAAGTGCCCTTGACCACATGGCTGTCAGAGGTTACAAAATCTCCTCCACCCTCCCTTCAAGAGCAGGAAATCCCTCTCTTTGCGAGAAAGGGTTTGGAACAGCCAAAGAAGACCCAAGGGCTTTTCCTGCACAACAGTAAACTGAAATTGTATATTTCCCCTTTCGTTTTAAAGGAAATCATGAGAAAACATTGCCTTAATTCACATTTCAAAAATAATTACTACAGATTCAAGACATTTATCATGTTGTCATTGGAACCTGGGAAAGGTTATTTGTGTGATACTTCAGGTCACAAACAAGAACATATTATTAGAAACTAACACAGAGACTATCCCAAAGATTCCTGTGGGGGAAATCGAGGTCCTTTGGCTTTGGGGGAAAAAAAAGTGACAGAAATGAATTAGGTAACAGGAGTCCACAGAAACTTACCAGGCCCTGAACGGTCAGTTTCCGAAGTAACTGCTATCTGTTTTGTTGCACAGCTCTTATGAGAACCCTGGGGGAGGTGCCTACAGTCACACTGACACTTTTCAGAATGCTTACTTATATTCTCTGAGATACAACAGACATTTATGAAGCTGCTACTTTCCAAAAAATTGCAAAGAAATGTTAAGTATAAGGATATACTATAAAGAGAACGATAAAATACATGCAATTATGTATTTGTGAATGCTATATTAAAATTTTGCTTTATGGAGAAATTGTTCATTTTATATTTCGCCAACTAATGTGTTGTTGGTAGTAGATTTATAACGCAATGCATAATATTGAGGGTTAAATCTCACCTACACTATGTGAGCTTGCAATTGGAAATTTGTGTTTAATTAATGAATACATACCAATGACACATACCTTGTAGATCTCAATAATATCTACATATATGCTGTGCTTACAGAAGAGAAAGAATAATATTAAACTTCTGTGAATGAGTGTGGTTACTTTAGCAGATTGAAATAATACTATGAAATCAGAAAGTGATGTAGAGTGAGGTGAAACATTAAAGAAGCATAAACAGAAAACTAATGAGCAGGCTCAAAATTTCTTTTTAATTGTTTCAGTTTTGTGGGGCTTAGGAATTTTTTTTTTTCTGTAGCCCTCAAGGCTTCTGAATGAGATTTTGAATTTTTAGTGACCAGTCTAGTTTTGAACAAAAGTCATAGGGTTGAAGAATAATTTTCAGCAACCAAAATATCTTTTTAAAAAACGATCGTTTTTAGAAAAAAACGTAAACCACGTCGACTTATATCTTGACAGAACTCTTGATAAGTAAATGTTAAGGTTAAGTGATAAATGTTAAAAACTCAAGTCATGCTCCAATACAGAGAGAATTGTTAAGGGTATGTAGAGAAGGAGAAGGAAAAGGAGGAAAAGGAAGAAAATGATTTTATTTTCCATGAAAGCAGCTCGTTAGCCTTCTTTACAAATGAATCATGGTCTTCAAGAGATTAGCCAAGACATAAGTTTCCAGCCTTTACCTTGCCTGAGTTGAACAAAGAGGAGTGGTCTTGAGCCATATATAAGACATACAATGTAGTTAGCATATGTCAACAACAAAATTTCCTTGTTATATTTTTAACGTTAATAAGAAACTTAAATAACTGCAAAACATGCCTCTGTCTTCACATGTGCACACATTTGCATGGATTGAACTACTGTTATCAACAGCTTCTGTGTTTTACTCTCCAAGTCACACTAGCACATGTAATACCTGGTGAGCACATTTCTACTATGTGTTGGACAAGAAAGTTGCCTCTAGGACCACACACACTTCCTCAACAATTTTCCATAGTCACCTACATTCTGCATATAAACACTGCATGATCAAATCATACCAGTATAGCCAAAAATTACATATTAAAAGTCTACCATCCTGTGGGACCATGTTATTAACATATTGTTCACGATTACATGTGACCTGTGGGCTTAGAATTGGTTATGCTTGGTCTACAAAGTTGGTGCTGGACAATTAAGTTACATAAATATATCTTGAAAACTCACAATGTTTTGAGAAAGTTTTAAAAATTGTGTCAAGCTGTATTCAAAGCATTCTTGGCCTGCATGCAGCCCAGTAGCCATGGATTAGACAGACTTGATAAAGTATGCTTAATTAAAGGTCTCCGGTCCTGTATTTACTTTTGGATTAAAATTTTTAAATGTTGACCTTTTCAACCCATCATACATAAACAGATAATGTTATCATATTCTCTTTTTTTGTCTATGTTATGAGATTTATATTATTTTAAAATTTACCATCCAGGAACTAAAACTTTCAAGCTGCAATTCCAGCCTTAAAACCTGAGACTTATATCACCAACAATGATCTGTCCACTAAACGGCATCATTAATGTTACTAAGAAGAATGCAATCTATTCATAATTTATCTTTTGAAAAAACTCTACTGATAATTTACAAAAAGTCTTACATTACTTAATTGCTACTTAAGAAATGCAAAGTGATATTTGAAGGAAGGCCATTAAGGGAGATGTCTTTCACAGGACTGTTTTTCCAGTTGGAATGTAATTGAAACAGAAAGAAACATTTCAAATTGCAATTACTGTAAAGCTACTGTGCATGTGGGAAGAAGAGTCCACTGATAAGTCCATTTTGCCAACATTTGTTCTCAGTTTTTTTATTCAGTATTGGGATTTTAATGTGACCGAGGCTACAATGCTACTGGATTGTATCCAGCCCACTATTATGGTTTAGGGAGAAAGCAAAAATTAACAAGTGTTTTTTTTTCTGAAAAAAAATATATATTTTCTAATATGTCACTATTATTGATGAGTATATACAGTGATCACTGTATAAACACACAATATACACAATGACAACTTAATTAGAGCTTTCAAGTGGATTTCATTGTTCATCCATTGTGACAAACGTGACAAACATTTGACTTCCCTACAACTTTAAGCTACAGCCTTTTTACTATTTTGCATAAATTAATAAATACTTAGAGATGAAATCAGCCATAAATATGTGGTGTGTGAATCATAGGGAGATGTTCAAGGTGACCCAAGAGGCACTGACAGCCATGACAAGAACCCAAGTTGCTCTCTTTTATATTGGAAAGTTTCAAAAAATAAAAAGGCTGCAAAACACAGAACCAATACTACAACAGTGGTAACAGGAGAAAGTGATGAGACCCTAAACAGATGAATTATTCAGAGGCAAGGAGGTACTGAAGGCTTCCCAACTCTGTATTGTAGATGCCCTATTCTCTTTGTGGTTCACCAACCTCAATGATGGAACTTTTTCAGGTGTGATGGTAATCTCCCTTATACCTAATGGTAACTTTGATAACAAAAGACCTGAAAATATTCGATGAGCGTATCGGATAATGGAAGCTATATTTGGGAGTAGCCATCTTTTTTTATTATTATCTTGGTTAAGAACCTAAGAAACAGCACAAATGATTTAGGACACATCGATTTTTAAATTTTATTTATTTATTTATTACATTTTGCAGTGCTTATTATGCTTAGAGATGAACAGACTGGAGACCTGTTAGTTCCTATGGTAAAATGCATGCTTTCAGAAAACAGTGATAAAGCTCATTCATCTGTAGATTTGTTTGCTACACGTTGTGACAAGGGAAAGTTAAATTTTCCAGGAACCTGGTTTGTAGTATATTCTCAAGAAAAAATATTTTGAAAGTAGTCAAAAATTACCTTTCAAAAATCAAAGTAGAAAGGATATTGAGAGCAGAGGAGAAACATTGCTGTGCCTGGATCAAAAGCTGCTATTTCTGGATCACCTGTTCCAACATTTGATAACAAATCCAAACATGTATTACAGAATCTCAGAGAACCAAGATCGTATAATGTGAAGAATAGGATGCTTTTTATCTATTTATTTATTTGGTTTGCTTTGGTTTTTGTTTGTTTGGAGCTTTTTGCTTTTGTTTGTATATATGTGTATGCATTTGAGACAGGATCTTTCTCTGTAGTTCATACTGATCCTAAACTCACTGTGTAGCCCAGGCTGTCCTTGAACACATGGTAATCCCCCTGACTCAGCCTTTCAAGTGCAGGTATTCCAGTTGTGTATCACCATACTCATTCTCTGTGTGGTGCTGGGGAATCGAACCCAGGGCCTTGTCCTTCTAAGCAAGCAGTCAGAGGCCAAAACAACACATAACAGAGATATATGTATACCCATGTTCATAGCAGCACAACTAACAATAGCTAAAATACAGAAGTCACCACAATACCCATAACAGACCAATGGATACACAAACTGTGGTATTTATGCACAATGGAATACTATGCATCTATAAAGTCTAACAGCGCGGAGGCTTTTACAGGCAAATGGAAGAAACTTGAGAACATCATGCTTAGTGAAGTGAGTCAGAAGCAGAAGGTGAAACATCGGATGGTCTCTCTGATATGAGAGACCCAGATCACAACTCTTATGGAACTTAAAACGAAAAACAAAGTGAAACAGGAGTAAGGCGGGGAGGCAAGGAGCAGTGGGTAGAGGGTGGGACAAAAGGAGAGTGGGAAAGTTCTTGTCAACTTGACAAGATACGTATGTGCACAAAATGCCAAACTTCATTGTAAACCTTAAATTTTGCTCTCATACGTATCAGTAAAATGGGGGGGGGGGGGGAAGCAAGCATGGAAGCACTATACCAGTCATTACTTGAAGAAGATTTTCTTTTATTTAAAGACTAGAACATACTTAAAGACTGTCTCCCAGTAACCTCGTCTGAATAATCAAGAAAGGCTCTCCTAGGGAAAACATCCCCACGTAATATGTAATGAACATGAAAATAAAGTTGTAGTGCACACAAAGTCATTGAAAAATACCAAAAAAAAAAAAAAATTAAGAAGAGTTGGCATGCACGAATGAAGAAAGATCCTAAGAAAAACGAGCACCTGGATCCGTGGTGGTATGTCAGGACAAAGCCTACCATCTCTGAAGAGTCATGAGAGGTCTAGTATGAAATAGAATGAAAAAAGAAAGAGAAAGCGTGGTGAGGCCTAAAGCCATTGAGCTAGGCAGAAACCAAGTCATGCCTATCTATATAGGCTATGCTAGACATATTTCTGTTAACCTAAATAAAACGAGATGGCACTGATGGCTTTAGCAAAGAGTTGAGGCTAAGTAGTCCTGAAACACAAGGTGCATTGCGGGGTATATTGGCAGATGAGAATAGTTGTATTCATAGCTAGAACCAGAACACAAAACTTAGAGGGACCCAGGTTTCCATTCATGTGACTTTAATTGAAATTATGGAATTGTTCATCTTTATCAACATATTAAGTCAGTTTCAGCTTCTGAGGAAGTTTTCCCCTAAAATTTCACCACAAATCAAGAAACATTTCACTGATGTATAACCAAAAATTAAGTGAAAAACTGACTAGTTTATTTTTCGCTGACTCTATAATACTCAGCTTTGTTTGAAGACAACAAAACCTAAACGGTTATATTGCTATCGATTCTATGTGTTCAATTTTTTTTCTATTTTCATAGACTGGGAACATTATTAGAAATATCAGAAAGTTATTGACCACAGTATAGCCCATTCTCTCTCTCTCTCTCTCTCTCTCTCTCTCTCTCTCTCTCTCTCTCTCTCTCTCTCTCTCTCTCGTCCAAACTGATCCTGAACTCACTATGGTGCCCAGGATGGCTTTGGATTTAGGGCATTCCTTCTGCCTCAGCCTCCTGAGTGCTGGGATTACAGGCATGTGCCACCACATTCAGTTTGTGTGGTGATGGAAATCAAACTTGGGTACTTAGTGCTTGATTTAGCACTGGCTAGACAAGCACTTTAACCACTGAGCCATTTCTCCAGCCCCTCTGATTGCATTTTAAACATTTCAAATAGTGTTAGTGTACGGCCAGTTTGAATAGGAACACAGCATCCCATCTCATGGGCTTTCCTAATTATAACTTCACACTCAAGTAGACCGCAGCGACTACAGTAACATATTACTTAATGATGCTATGACAGATCAAATTTTAAAAAGTCTGTATTGATGTAAAGGAGTCTGTTTTTACAGTAAGTTTTATCTAAAAGTTGTAAAGAAAAAGGAAGGAACTTCTATGTTTAATTTTTTCGGCTAACACTGACATCTCTGGGTTTCTGACTGGTTTTTAAGCTTCTTCCTGATAAAATAATATCCTGTAATATAGCTCAGCTATAAGGACATGTTGCTATTATAAATGTGTGCTACAGCCCAAAGGATTCTACGTCATATGCAGTCAAGAAGGGAAGTAGCTCAATCCCCCACCTCCAAGAGCATGGTCTTCACTAGAGTGATTATAATAGCTTCCTGGCTACAGCCCTATGAAGAATGCAAAGATTATTTATATGAATTATCTCATGAGTTCTCGCATTTAACAATAGAGGCAATGAGACAAAACGAGACTTGGTGACTCACACAGAGCTGGAGAGGGCGTAGGTGGGAAAATTCCTGAAATGTCTTCATTTCCTTGAAGACAGGATTCTTGTCCTGCACATGATTTTCTAATGTTCAATACTGCAAGGAATAGAAGGCCAACATTACTTCTTCTGCCAGCTCAAGGGCGACCTGTACAGGAAGAGAAGTCGAAAAGACTCTTAGCAAGAGAATACAACTAGGGCTCAGTGTTCCTCAGGTGAAATGAGTCACTAAATGCACTTTGGGTGATGATTTCATTTCTGTGAGGTACAAACACATCCAATTGCATGGACAATAATGATGAAAAAGAATATGATTAAAAATATGTGCAAGAAAGGGGATAAATAAATATGTTTTCACCCTGAGCTTCATGTGCTGAAAGTGTAAATATTCATATTGTCTTTAGTGGGACCCTTTTTAAGTAATTTTAAAGTTTCTTATTAAAATGACTAAATTCCATATGTTTTGAATGAAGAGAAAATAGAAAAATAATTAGTATTTTAAAGGTACAAAGATCTTATATCCCTTGTAATTATTGACAAAAATGAAGAAATACATTGTGACCTAGGAACTTTTACTTGCAATACTTTCGTGGTTGATGTTTTTATAAATAGCAAGTTGTGTCTATTGTTTATGTTTTTACTTTACTGTTCTTTTATCAGTATGTGTTTACGATCCATAATAAATAAAAAATCTAACACTTCAAGCAAAAATGTACTCTATCATGCATTAGACTTTAAAAATAACAATGTAAAAACATTGGATAACACTATGATTTTTCCCAATGTGCTGGTCTGTCTTGCACTGCTTATCCTTGGGAATACTCAGATAATTCCTCTGCTGTTATTTGAAATGGGTTCATATAGAGCCATCTTAATGGAGTGATTATAAAAAATTCTCAAAAAATGATAGATTCCTTTTCTGGGTAACTAAATGAGTATGGGCTATCATTACAAATTCTTTTCTGCCTTGAAATGTCTGCTCTTTCTCCTTGAATGGTGAGTGATCTCTTAAATAATGAGCCTTAATGAAGTCTCCCAGTGGTATGGAAGATCCCGCACATGTGAGTCATGTTCTTCCCCCCTCCCACACTGCAAATGTACGAGAAAAAACAACAGATTTTATATTCCTCTGCCTGAGTAGTGAAATTCCAAAGTGGCCCCAGGAGGGCTCAGTGATGGGGAGCCTCTTGTGTGATTTACGCAGAGTTCACATATACCTCACATATACCCCTTAAACTCTAAGAGAGTCAGGCCTTTCCAAGATTCCTTCACTACATCTCTCCTACCATTGTGTAAGCCAAGCAGCCAAGGAGGATCTCTGAAGCTTTCAGTTCAGAGTTTTGTAGTTGCTAACTCGGCTTGTCATAAATGCACCCAACCTGTATTTCCATCTGCAGTGCTGTCGATTTCCTCCGGAAGACAGCAAAACGCTCAGTTCATAGGCACAGATGACTGGGTTAAGAGCTTCCTCCAAGCATAATATGCTGTGTATGATTGAATGTAAACGGCCAGCGCTGATCGTCCCTCGCACGGTGCAGGGGAAATAGAGTTGCTGAACCATCCTGAATTTTCTGGTTCATAAACAAATAGAAAATAACAAACCTAATATATTGAATTTTATGTGCAGTTTGGCCACAATACAAACTTTCCCCCCTTTGCAACATGTAATGAGAAGCATCCCTCTTGTTACAATTCTATTTTAGATTTAAAATTCCCTGTCTCAGATAATCAATCGCTTATAACAAATGAAAAAAAAAAATCCATAAATTTTTTGAAATGGTTTCTGGCATCTAATTACACGGGATTTTTGACCTGGCTAGACAGATAATGTTAACACAGCTTCAATACTAAACAAGCCTGAACATGTGTGCGCTTGACTTTTATTAAACTCCTACTGAAGAAACAGATTAATTGGAGGCTGATTCACTGGTGAACAGGCGTTAAAGACAGAAGGACCTTCTCACATTTTGTTCTGTTATCCAGGCTTATGCCATCTCAGGTTGGCAAGGAGATCCCAACTGTACTGTTTTGAAATATAACTGAAAGAAATTGTGGAATAACAGGTGCAAAAAAATTTCAAACCACTTACAAAATGTTGATCCAATTCCTTCAATTTTCTTTTGCCAAATGGCCACCTGACACTTTATGGACTCAGGTATAGTCCAGAGAGCATTTCTCAAAATGTTTCTATGATGTGGAGGCTGACTATGGAGGCTTTCAGTTGTCATAGTTATTTCAGTTTTCTTTCTCTAGACATTTTTCTTTTTGTGTGAAAGAAGGTGAGTACAGACCATGAGTAACCATTTCAGATAGTCTCACAGTACAGTGAGATGAAAGAACATGCGTTTCTTTAAGGCTTTGTTTCTATCTATGGAAGTTGGGACTTTATCCCCTGATGTCCCTTTGCCATTTAATGGTGTATATCCTGTAAAGAAAGCAAGAAAAATGAATGATACTCATAGTGAGAAAGCTAAGAACTCAGTTGCTGTTGAGTAGGAGAAAGGTCCTATAATGCATTTGTGGAGAACACTGTGGCCTGGTGTTTTCTCATGTATTTTCTCATATCTGATATCTCTGTGAAAGAGATAACACCAGATATTACAACTGAGAATGTTACCTCTTAATGCTAAGAGAGCTCCTAGAGCACCAGAGAGTAAATTAGACAACCACACCACCAACTCAGAGTATTTGATTACAGGTCTGTCCGGGCTTTTCCAGGAATGTGCCCTCTGGAAATCCCCCGGTCCTTCTGGGTCTAATTCTTTTCCATTATCAAATGAGGACACTGGTGGGAAGATGATCTTTAGGTCTTTCTTTTAGCTTCATAATGTGATTTTGACGTTTGGTTACAAATTACCAGAATTACAGGAACAAGCAACAGATATTTCAAGAACTATCAGTTGCGACTTGACTGTAGGCAAGGGTGACCTGTTCAGACCCTCAAAGTCACATCTGCTCATACTCACATCTAGTTCACTTCATTTGGTGGTTCTGTAAGCTGGTTCTCCCTTGACAAAGCCCCGAGAGTATCATTATTTTCCTCTGTGTAAACATTCTGTGAAAGCCATTAACATAAATATTGAGGTGACTGTCTGAGGACAAGGATTTTGATGTTACATTTGTTAAGGTCCTAAGTTTTATAAATCACTTATTATTCCTGAAGTTTGAGTGGGTTACATATTTCAAAGATCTTAGACTCATCACAAAGAAAGAATATCATGAACTGATTCAAAGTGAGGGATGGAGAATTCATGCAATGGCTTACCAGGTGTGCACATGAAATTATTTTATTCATAAATAGGACAAAACCCACTGACTTTAAAGAAGCAATGAGTAATGTCTGGTTATTTACATGTTTACTTACTTACAAATCCCAATCCTATTTATCAAAGCTTTGAAGCAATCAAAAATGTCATATTTTATATTGTGACTAAGTGTCCTGAACTCATCTGGTAAACTATTAGCTATCACATTAAATTGTCAAGTGTCAGAGACACTGTGAGAGAACGTCACTTCAAACTGAAATGACCTGCATCTAGTACAAATGAACACATAGCAGATATGATATAACTAAATATTAAAGGAGGCCCTTATTTTCAATAAATATTTGTTCTTCCTAACTATTTTAAATATATAAACTATATGTTGGCTCTTCCTATTTAGATTCTATGCTGGATAATAGATAATTATCTTGAAATGCAGTTAAGAAAATAACAAAGTATAGTTCAGCCTCAATTACTAGTAAAGGAATCTAGTAGAATTTTCTGTGTGTGCTTTGCAAGATCTGACTGGAGATTTCAATTTTTTTTTCTTTACTATATTTCAATGTAGAATGAAAGTCCAAGAACTGAGTGAACTTTTTTGTATCTCAACATTCCAAGCCTGGCAAAACCGTTCCGCTTGCTAAATGATGTTATAAATATCAAGATTAGTTTCTTCTAAAATTACCAGTGCCAGGTGCATTCCATTTCTCATGTCATATAATATTCTGTTACCAGTGTTCACAGTCTAGAGAAGGTTTAAAGACTGCATAGACTGAGGGAGGGGTAGGGGAGAGAGAGAGAGAGAGAGAGATTGAGAAAGAGAGGACGTTTAATGTAACAATTATATTTACATAACCTACATGGGAGATGCTGAACAATAGGATTTTTGTTTCATTTTTAGTCTCATCCTTGTTTTGTTGAGGCAGAGTGGCTAGAGATAGGACATATAGTTAGGAATAAGCTATTGTCTACATCATAAACTGATACAAAATTTTAAATAGCTAAATCACTTGCCAAACCGACAGTATTGTATTTTTGTTAGTGGTATTTCCCAGCATAACATCTCAGCACTCAAAATTTCCCCTTAACATCTTTCACTAAACCTTTGTTTTAAAGTATTCAAAAGGACACCATTCCATGTGGGAATATTACATACAGCCACCAATTCAACAGTAACTGAGAACTTATGTACAAAACATTCTTTACATATTGACAAATATTTCTAAGAAATGAATTGGTATTTTTTGTTGTTGAGTGTTTCATGAGTGACCTTTACCTCTGTAGACATATGCAGTTTTCAGTTTCTTGGGTGAGACTTTCAAAATATTTTTTTTAGAGTGTTCAATGTTAGCAGTGACATTTTTACAGTGATTTCAGAGCCTTGTAGTTTAGAATATTCTATTTTCTTTTATTTCTAATTGCTTATACCACCCTCGTTTTAAATCCCGTGCAGATGTAATTGACAGTGATGATATACAATATGTAGGAGACGAGCTTTTTTCTATCGGTGCTGTGTGTCATGCAAGACTCCATTGCAATATTTACAGTTAAACTAAACTTTTTAGAACGAGCAAAATTGCATTTGTTTTGCAGATTTGTTCATCATTAAATGTGAAACATTTCACATTTGTCTTTTTGAGTAATTGGCTTTTTAAAATGATAAGGTGCTCTGAACACTTGTTATGTGGATAGGTCTGACGTTGTATCCCAGAAATCCATATGCCATACAGACAGAACAGAAGAAAGATATTCACAAGCATGTCACAGATTGGACTAAAGCAAGCCAAAAACCCAAGTGCCATGGCATTAACAATAGCACCAGATTTACTGTCACGATCACAATCTGTGCTGCATCACAGACAGAAGGAGAACTTTTGATAGGTAACACCTCAGTGTTTTTTTTTAATCTTTTTGGCAAATTATCATTTATCATTATATTTTTGCCTGCCATATAATATTATTACAATAATATTAAAAATACAGGATAAGTTTAATAGGCCCCAGCAAAAGGAGTAACTTATTAGTGAGGCATATAAAATGAGAGCAATTCAGAAATAGAGAGAGACAGATATTCTGTTGTTTTAATACAGATCAAACTGGAGTTGGAAAAATAGCAAACGGCTAAGGTACAAGTGAGGATGTTAGCTTCTTTCTGAGTTCATGAAAGGAAATGTCTTATTAGTGACAGAGAAAATAAAAGAATTATCTCTCCTGAGAACTTGGGAACTCCAGTGATTGTAAAATATGTGATCCCAAGGAATTAAACACTCACAGCTAATTTTATTTTCCAGATTGGAGGGATGGGTGTGGGTAAGAATACTTTGAGATTAAAATTGTCCAATCCTTTCTGGTCTGCATACATTTTCCTTTGATGCTGATATGAAGAGACTACAATTCACAAGTTACCCAAAAGGCACAAAAAAATTTCCTAAATCATAGCTTCAAGCTCCAACTCCTGTGTGTCTGACGGGAAGGAGAACTCTAGGAACATTAACCAGAGCTTAACTTTGAAGAAGAGCAACATCAGCTGGCTGTTTTTCTTAATTGAAGGCCGTCTTCGACCTCCCTGAAATATTCTTTTCATCTACTGTTTACCTTTTTACCTGGCTAAGAGCAATTTCTGAAGGAAGACGTTTTGAATATTATTGTTTGTTAAAAAATCGCATCGTAAAATTATCCACTTTGTTAACCTAATTTTAAATATCAAAGCTACTTTCTCAGAGATTCAAAAGGAGCCTTAAGAAAACACATAAAAATTATCTAGCAAGATTCAAATCTATTCAAGTTCATTGAAGTGGAAAAAAAGCGTATTAATCTCTAAATTTGTTTTTTAAGCAGGTTGGCTGAAAGGAAGAACATTTGTTAGGTGGAATAACCATATAAAGAAAACTACACACTTCAGTTTTATCCCTCATATGCTGTTTGTTTTCCATCAAAACTCTCTCTCTCTCTCTCTCTCTCTCTCTCTCTCTATATATATATATATATATATATATATGTGTGTGTGTGTGTGTGTGTGTGTGTGTGATATGTGTGTATATATATATATATATATATATATATATATATATATATATATATATATATGTGATATACACATACATACATACACATATAGTGGTGTTTTTCTCCTCAGCCTTGATAACAATGATTGATGATTTCTTGACTTGTGTCAGTTTGGAGGCCTAGGCATACTATCTTCTCTCAACATTCCACTTGCCAAAGTCATTCTCCTTTAAAGCTCTGAGGAGTATTTCCTCCTAATCCACTTATAATTCACATACCTTGCTTTCTTGGCCTATATATATATTTTTTCAATTTTAAACTCTGTTTAATTCTAATTTGTTCATCATGAACTCAGAGATAAAGTGTGATAATGACAACAACGTTTGTCATAGTTCTTTCTTCCAAATGGATATGTATTATTACTAGGAAGCAAACAAAACCCAAAAAGCATACTAACCACCACAGATAAACCATGCCAAATTTTATAAACTCTTTTTTTAAATTAAATGCTACAGAGTTATGAGGAAATTATACTGATAAACGATGAAATAAATCAAAAAAGGAAATCTAGAGTTTCAAAAAAAAATGTCAAGGGAAGCATGTTGTGTGCACAATTTCAAATGCAATTTTTTTTTATTTTATGATTGTTACAAAGTTGTTCACTTAATTTTGTTGTTCACTTAATTTTATTGTTAGTTGCTATTATGTGGCAACACATGAGTGTGTAAAGTCAACACAAGTGACACAAAGTTTTCACCAATGATAACAGGATTCACTTAGGAGCTGAAAAATAAAGATCTGATATGTAACATAAGAAGATGGGGTGGGGTGATCTTATGATGATTCAATTGAGAGTATATTGGAATTTCTCCAAAGTAAATAGAGAATCATTGTCACTGTAGTTGTTTCGTGTTTTTGGACTAGTTTGGCAACATGGTATGGCATTTAATTGAAAGTATGAAATAGTCAAGGGCTTGAAGGAGGAGTTAGCCAAAGTCAGTGTAACGGCAAACCATGATGTGACTACATAGATATTGGATTGTCCTGGAGCTTCTGAGCATTCGGTTACAGAGAACACAAATAATGTTATAGTAGGGGACATGGAGATGTAGAAAACCAAAAGGGTAGAGCTGTCAAACAAGAATTGACAATGATGGTGAGGGTGGCACTGACAGGATTCTGAAATTTTGGAAGATGATACATTTTAGGAAGAAATTCTGTTGAAGAAATAAAATCTGCTAGAAACCAAAGATAAGTGTATAGTACTTGTGGAAACACTGATGGAATAAGATATGCCCATAGTGAGATCCAAAACTTTCATGTAACGTTTTGTCTAATGAAAAACTTATATTACAGTGGGGAGCATATTTTTCATTTAAAATGTCACATATGTATGATAAATGTTCACTACTGCTTATAGAGCTGTCTTTAATTTCATGTTAGTTTATTAATACTTTCTCTAACCTTTAGTTAGCTTAAATTCAACAAAACCTACAAAAAGTCATGTTTGAGTTATCAATTCACCAGCAAACATTTGCAAATTTTTATCAGATGTCAGAAAAAGTTCTTGAAGAATTTGCGGAACAATAACCAAAATAAGATGAATGCCTCACTAAGCAACAGCATTCTTGAAAATAGGTGAATTTTTTTATTTTGAAATAAAAAATAAATAAAAGGATTACAGTCATGCTCTTGAAAAGCATGAAAATTATTAATACTTACATAGTGGTAAAGCGCTTAAGCCTTAAAAAATAGAAAGAATCTTTGTCGGGATTCATTGTATGAAGTTTCTCAAATGCTACCTGGAAGACAATTCGTGTTACTAAAACATATAACTTCTACTTGAAAATAATTTACAGATTATATAGCCATGTCCCTGCAATGATTCCAAAGTATAAAGATAATTTGTGAGAAATCAGGTGAATTTTAAAATAATAGTGTTAAACCTATTTAAATCATTTTCAATATGAACAAATCATATCAATAAAATTTCTATATGATGGAAGAATGCATTGTAGGAAGATTGTTTTCTAAGTTTTACATTTAAAATATAGCGTATTAATACAAAACAATAAATATTTAGATGCAAGCACTCTTTGACTTTTCATTTATTTGTTTTGCATTGGGATCATAGTCAGTTTTTATTATTTTTGTCTCTTATTTCTTCCTATATAAGAATTAGCTGATATTCTAGATCTCCCCTTATGAATATTGTTATCAATGTAAAGAGATTCCTCTTACAAAATATAAAAAAAATTTTGGACAGATGTTGCCACTCTAACATATACTGCCTAAAGATTTACTATTTTCATTTTTATATTAACAATATTTATATTTTCTTCTGATTGTATAATTCTCAAGAGTTTTGTTGCAAGTATTATCCCTTACTCTATATAACTGTTTTACTTGCAAATTTTTAAAATTGTTTTGTTTGGTTGAAACTGATAATTTATGAGACTCGTATCGCTTAAGGAAATCTTGTTGGCGCCTTTTTTTTCCTACACAGACTTGAGGGCATCCAGAGTATTTGAGTTACACTTTCTTACTGTTATTATCATACAATTACTAACTTACTGTAATTGAACTCTGAGATATATGTTCACTCAAAGTGACACATATGCCACCTTGTTCCAAAATAAATAATTATATCAAAAGATCCTTCCCAGTGTTGAACGCCTAAAATCAATTCATCTATAAGGAATAACGTCAGTGTTACTGAAGATGGTGCTTGCAAAGATGCGTATGATTGTTGGACATGTTGTCATGTTGAGAAAGCCATGGCTCTGGCCAAGAATGCAGTTATGAAAATGTCAGTCTTCCTTGCATTATCTATGATCATTGTGAAAGGGTATTCTTACTCCTATTGTCTTTCATAAATGAACATACCTCCGTTAATGCAATGTCTTATCTATATTCTGATCATTTTGTTTTCACTATCTTCTCACAAGTTTTATTATCTAATGTTATTCATTAGTAAGTTTTTAATTCTAATTTTAATGTTCTTTTAACATAAATATACTATCTAGGGGATGTTTTAGGTCTGTTCACAAATTGTTATTTCCACAGAATGGGTTGTTTTCAGCTGTTGTGTTTATTTTTAATTTCTAGTTGCTGAATATCATAGTCAAGAAGGATAGCTTTGGACGATATATTGTTGTGTACATTGTGGCTTAGCCTACAGATAGTTAATATTATCAAATGTTTTAAATATTCTTGTTTCATTTGTGTCATTTCATAGTTAGATAGCTATGTCTATATCCTCATGATGCTCCTACCATATTGGCCAAATTAATATACTGAGGAGTTTCAAATTTATCTTTGTTGTTTGATCATCTTTTCTTTATATATTTTAAGCTATATAATGAGACACTTATGTTCTTATTTAGACATGATTTTAATAAGATAGATGACTGCTGGCATCGCATTAGATAGCACAATATATGAATCCTAGATAGTGTCTTAATAGAATATTTATTTCTTGATTGTAGCACAGTTATATTGAGGGTGCTTTGGCAAAGCAGTGAAGTGACGCGATACTTCAAGGCTTGGTCTACTTTCTTCTTAGGGCTCCATCTTCCTCTTGTTTCTCAAAATTTCATCCATTTGTCTAATGGGTGGGGAAAGGGATGGTAATTATTCAGGAGAACGATAAAAGACCTTTAAATGGTATAGTGACTATATCCTACTAGCCGTGCATAACTAAGAAAATGTGGTCTAGCTGTGTTCCAGAAGAAAAATAATTTGGGTGGAAAATAGAAATGATGGACTCACCATTTAATACTTAACTCTAGGATTTTCTCTGATATTGAAAAACTTTTAATATTATTTCTTGAATATGAATTTCCATCTTCGTTTTTAGTCACATTTTTCTCTGTTTTTTTTTCTTGTGATGTGTGTATGTATGTGTATGTGTGATGTGCCTGTATGCAGTATTCATTGATGGGAAAATATTTTTAAGATGAATCATCTGTTTGATAGTTTTGTAAATTTATGTTTGTTCTTAACTCACAGGGCATCATATCTTTCTGTTTATTAGTTTTCACCTTTTTATTGATATGTGTATGTGTAAAATTTAAAGTTTACATTGATACTGAGCATTTTGTACACATACATATCATGGCAAATTACAGATCCTTCCCCTGTCGCCTTTCGACCCTGCCCCCTGTTTATCCCCCCAGTTCCCATTATTTCCCACATTAAGTTCCATGAAATAGTTGTGATCTGGGTTTCTCATAATAGAGAAATCATTCTGCAATTAATCTTCTGCTTGTGACTCACTTCACTAAGCATGATGGTCTCAAGGTGCTTTCATTTGCCTACAAAACCTCCAACTTATCTGTCTTCACAGATGAGTAATATTCCATTGTGTAATAAATACCACAATTTATGTATCCATTGGTCTGTTGATGGGTATTTTGGTGACTTCCATATTTTAGCTATTGTTAGTTGTGCTGCTATGAACATGGGTATACATGTATCTCTATTATGTGTTGTTTTTAACAGTTAGTTTTTTTCTTTATGAAATTGAATTACTTTTGTGGGATCTGTTTTTATCCATGTAGTGGTTTAGAAATCATCATCCTTTGAATTCATAAAGACTTTTGATATGCACTACCTCTCTTGATAGAAATAGAAAAAAATCCTTGGATGTTCTTAATTTTGATTTTGGATTTTGCTAATTTGACCAGAATTCAATAGAGAAATAGAAGAGCAGGTTTTTTTTTTTACTCATGTACCACTTCGATTACATTTTTCCAAGATTCTCTCCAACACCTTCAATTTCACTGTTCTTTTTACAGCATGTGCTTTCTTTTACTTAATTATCATTTCTCCTCTATTTCTTGCTTCTCTTTATCCCCACTTATTATTAGTGAGTATATGCAATACACAATAGTTACAGTAAACTTGACAATTTTGTGCACGTATATCTCTCAACAAATTCACATTCCGATCCCCTCCCCCATCCCCAACCTCCTACCCACTCCGGCATCACCCCCTAACTCCAACATCTCATTTATTTGGCTTTATGGTTTCTTGCTTCTTTTTGTGTTTAATTAAGAGTGTTTTTTTTTATTTTAACATTTAATTATTCTTTTGAGGGCTGCAAATTCTCATGGTTTTACTGTTACATTTTACAATTTATATTTAGTCTTGTCCCCTTCTTTAACTAGACATAGATTCCATATTTTGCTTAACAGTGTATAACATACCATGACATCTCCTCTTATTTCCTGGAGCATTTTTTTCTTCCAGTAGGATTTTTTAAAATCTAATTTCTTATTGGTTTTGATCCTTTTCTTTTACCCTTTTTCAATGAAATGAGAGCCAGAATTGTATTGTCTGTTCATTAATTGTATACGAGAGGCAGTCTGTTTCCAAATCTTAGCATAAATATGGTTGACTTCCAACCCTAAGAGTTCAATCTGAGGAAACTGCACAATTTTTCTTGAACAATTCTTCTCTCTTCATGCTCTTCCATTTTCTTTTTCTCTTTGTTTCTTCTCCCATATGCTTGTTATAATCTATATACTGAATATGTGCACATTCTCATTTCGGGTTTGTGCTTGTACTCCTTCTTTACTGAGAACTTTTGACAGGACTGTGAAATTCTCTCCCAGCTTTCGGTTATATGTGTCTAGGTTTCCTCTACTTTTTAGAACATATTATTTATTGTCTCTTCAGAATTACCTAATTCCATCTCCAAACTGAGATTGGATTAAATATTGTCCAAAATCTACTTTCGTCAGATTCATTATGCTAATAGTTCTGGTATAAGTATTGTGAAGATAATTTCTGGTGGGTTAGAAGCTCCACAGATATTACATATGCTCTTGAAATATACCCATATTGTATATGTGTTCAAGTACCTCTATTATGGTGATGATTGCTAAAAAAATTAATGTCCTCTTTAAATACAGATGGTATTTGTAGCACTTGATTAGCATTTATGTGTCTAAATTAATCACGTGTTAATTTTCACAAGTTTGAAAACAGAGACTTAGTCAGTATAATAATAAAATAATATTTTATTCCTTCATAAAATTCAATTTTATGCTATTGCTAAAGAATTAATGGTGGCTTGAGTCAATTCTCTTTGTTATTGTGGGACTTTTGTCCAGAAACTATGGATGAAAGAATATTTTCCTTGAAATTTGATGTAGTAAGCACATTTTATATGTGTTATTTGAAATATAAAATAGTCTAATATTGACATTTTGAGTATTTGACATAAAAGGCAATAAACTCTTTTTTTATATTCTTCAGAATAAATTAGAAGATATATTATGTGGCTACCTAACCTATTAAGGTGCCATCACATTCCAGAAATAGCTCACTCCAAAGCGACATTAGCTCCAGAGGAAGGCTGGCCTATGTGAAAACATGTTCTTTGAAAATACAAGTCTAACACGTTGACACATACATCACACACCCACACCTACCAATGGAAAAACAACAACAACAACAACAACCTCATTAAATTTAATGAGGCAAATGGTGCTATTTTTGATGGGACACTAATGAGAGATTTTTTTAACCAAATAGAATCTTATTAATTTATGTCAGAAACACAAGTGGAGACACAGTCATATTAGAAGTGTTAATTCCATAACGGTATATCTCCAATGGTCCTTTAACTGGGATTAATCATGCATTTAATCAAACTTCTTGAGCTTCATTTAGTATTTCATGATTTAAGATGATTCCTGTATCATTGTGTAAATTCCCTGAGGAATCATGGCCATTCTCCTGTACATGCTTCATGATAGAAACTAGTATTTTGGACATTATGGGAATACGTTTTCTTCCTCTTTTATACAACAAAAATTCAACTTATTTCACATTTGTAGTTTTTGAAAAAAATAAAAATTGTGAAATCAATATCTTAATCATTTAAATCTAACCATTAACTCTTCTGAAACCAATATTGTACACATAATTTCAGAAAATAATATATAAAAAATGAAAATTAGAAGAACTTTAATCAAAATGCATTATTGAAACCTGTTATTTTCCATTAAGACTCCTGGTGAATTGCTATGAAGTAGAATATTCTATATGCTTTGAGAAACTTCCTTTTGTTTTGATGGTTTTGAAAATTGTTGCAAAAATTTTCTTCATTAGTTCATCTGTTGATGGGCATTTAGGTTAGTGAGTATCTTGGTGACTGCAGATCGTGCTGAAACAGATAGGGGAGCGCAGGTCGCATTCCCTTATACTGATTTTGTTTCCTCTGCTTATATACCTAGAAGTAGGATTGTTCACAATCCTATTAATACCTTATAATGATTGTTCTTGTAGTTGTGTAGTGAGAGACTGTAGAAGGTTAAAAATGGAAGCCATTCGGTGGGCATGTGTCATTTCCTGTCAAATCAGGTCATGTGAGGTCATCAGGTCATGCTTCTTGTTTTGGTCTAGAATTGAGATAACAAAACGGATTAAGAATGGAAAGAGAAGTGTATTAAACATGAAGATACAAAAGAAAATATTTTAAACTTCTGCTTTCACGTCTCATCACATGTGTTCAAGTAGCTGTATTGAAACAAAAATAACGATATACAAATTTTGTCACTGAATTGGTCATGTTTAGTAAAATTTCTGAACAGCAAAACAAAATATTAATTGGTGTTATCCTGAATTAATTAGTGAAGATGAGTAATTTTCATGTAAGCTTCTCATAGGTTATATGAAAATTAAATTTAACCTGTTTTTATAGGTAATTCATTATTGCTTTTTATGCTAATACCATTTTTTCTGTCTTTCTAAGAAGTTTTAGGCTTAGTTTTTAAGCTACTAAATATCACAGAAGTGAGTTTTTGTATTTATCTTGTTTGAGTTCTGTAGTGATTCTCACATCTGTGACTTGTAATATTTCAGGAATTTTAGGAAATTCTCAGCAGTTAGCTTTAATCAGAACTCCTTTCTCGGAATCCAATCACATATCTTTCAGAACTTTATTGTAACTTTATTCCCACCTAATTTCAGTCTCTAAATTTAATCTAGAATGATATGACAGAAAATTTATTTCATTCTATTGATTGTTTTCAATTATCTGCTAAATCTTTCCATGGTAATTGATTTTTGATAAGAGAGAAGGAAAGTATTTGTAACTTTGCCACAATATGGATGAGCACAAAATAGTCAAGAACAATGTAAACTTTACATATTTCACTTATACATATCAATAAAATGTGGGGAAAAAGCTGTGTATTATATCTAATAACTATATTATCTAGATTTACTTGAGACCTATTTCCATCTTTTTTCTACTATCATTTTAACTGTTAATGCAACTGCTTTTTAAATCAATTGGACATTTTAAGTTTAAAAATGTGAATGATAGCTTCAGAGAATGTGTATAGATTTTAATTTCTGTCAGGTACTTGAGGCTAGGAGCAGATAACCTCATCTAAGTTGAAGTTAAGTTTGTTCCAGAATGAGATTGTGCATTTGAAAGGGCTAGAATACTTCTAGTTTGCTTTTTGGCTTAGAACATAACTCTTTCGCGTACCAATTTAAGGTCTCCAAATCCCTCCATCTTGGTGAAACTAAACTACAGTTTTCTACTTCCAGTCTCACTAGCACAGTAATCTCTGAGGGACTCCTCAGCCTACACCCATAGCTTTAAGTACAGACTGCCCGGAAGCAAACCACAAGACCAGTTCGAGATCGTCTTTCTAAGCCCTTCTCCGTGGTTTCTAAATCATGGTTCCTAAATTTTCTACGCCATTCTCTTTCTCCTTTCTTTCTAGTACCCTGTTATGCATCTCTCGGTATTTTTCTTTTTACTTTATGCATATCTTATTTCAGTTCACTTTTTATTCATTATCTTCAAATAGATACGTGTGTGTGTGTGTGTGTGTGTGTTTGTGTGGTTCTGCCATAATATTGACCCAGAAGTAGTCAACAATTAACTGGTATTGTTTAAAGTAATATTTATCATTTTACTGTACACATTTAGAAAATAATAGATATAAACAATTATTAAAAATTAAATTATAAAAACAAAGTAACCTCAAGATATAATAAAAATAAAAACAGAAAATGATGAGGGAGAAAGCCACAAATCAAGCAAATTTTGTAGTTTTTTTCTTTATAAAGTAGCAATGATAAAGTTGAAGTAGTTGATAACCATTCAAAAGAAGAGAAAATTTCATGCTAGATATGAGACTATGATTGCAAATGTTAAGTGACTTTCATAAAGATTTGAATAAAACTTGATTAATCATGCAGAAAATTCAAGTGAAATGAAAAATTTTTAGAAAAATTTGAGCCAACATTGTTAAAGAAAGATATTAAAAATTTAGCCAGATATGATGATGATGGCACAGCCCTATAGTCCCAGCAATCTGGACAGTTGAAGCAGGAGACTCCTAAATCCAGGCCAAGCTTGGGCAATTTGGTAGCATATTAGACTCTATCTAAAAATAAAAACGAAAATTTAGAAAGGCCTATGAGGTAGTTCAGTGAGAAAGCTATGAGTTCTATCTATAATACCAGAAAAAAAGGAAAAAAGAAAGAGGAGGCATAAGGAAGGGATAAAGAAAGGCGAATATGAAGGGATAGAGGAAAGAAAGCAAGCAGAGAAAGAATTGAAAACTTTAATAGAAAAAATTACATATAATTTTTTTGAAAAGTGATAAAATAGACATATCTTCAGAAGCATCAAGAATAAACACTTCATAGATTCATGACCACAAATCTTCAAAAACCCAGCAATCCTCATTTTATATAAATCTCCACATAGAAATATGAAAAACCTTTCAAGTTATTTGTGAGAACACCACAGCCTGAAAACATAGTTAAATAGGAATGACACCAAAAAGAATGCTAACTTTGGGTCAAATACAATAATGATGAAATTTTAAAAATACAAAATTAAAATCAAATTTATTGACAAAATATTTATTTATTTCAACAGTGCATGCATCACCAACATGAGGAAGCCTTTGCTGTAATTCTCCCTATAACACGTTAAGAAAAACAGTATAAAATATTTCATTCAGTGGTTCAAAAACAAACTGCTGGTGAAATTCAATACTGACATTAGAAAGCAGTGTGCAAGCAATAGAAATAAAAATTTCCAATTAAATAAACAATAAGCGAATATGAAAATTAGAAAAAATATATGACTAAAATATTACAGATAAGTAAGGAAAAGCTGGCAAGTAGCAAAATATATGCAAGATTGACAAGTTTAGGGAGAGAATAAAACTGTGCAAGATGTTAAAAAAACAAATAACTAAACTTTCTAATGAGCCTATAGAATAAGAATTTCACTTCACTAAGAATCAAAGAATTGCAGCCTCAAATAAAACAGCATTTTTACCAATAAGACTGATAACAGGAAAGATTGATAATAACAAATTTGAAAAGAAGGTTAGAGAGAGCATTTTAATACCCTGTTAACATAGAGCAATTTTAGAATAGAATCAAGCAGAAATTATTAAAATTAAATACGTTGATAATTAAATGTATCTTTGATCCTGCTCTTTCATTTTGGGAAAATCTATCATATATGCATGTGTTTAGAAATAGACATACACACAAAATGTTGGCTGTAATATTCTACTTTTTGTAACAGGTAATTGTATTAAATGTATTAAATATTTGTACAAAGGCTGTAAATAAAGATACATTTACTGTAGAATCAGTTAAGTCACTAAATAAAAACAGTAAACAAATGTAAGCATCACTGTAAGAATCACTGGTTAGTGCCATGTTGTAAAAAAGTCACTTCCTGAGGGCATCTGCGTCTGAGAAATAATAGAGTGACAGGAGAAATTGATTAGAAACATTAAAAAATACCTAAGAAATGAATTAAGAGATCACCAAGAAAAAAGATAGCTTGTCATTATGGAGGGTTAACCTGCCTAACTTTACTAAGAAGTTAGCTTTGATGGACCTAACAGTAATGGGGTAAGAAAAAAATAATCGCTTACTATAGAGTAAATGTATATTTAAGAAGTATTTTTACAGTCTTTCATTTTCTTTAGATGACTCTTTTTTTCAGTAGAGAAAATGGAAAGGCCACAAAAACAGAAAATCCCTACCCTGCAGGATTCAGTTACCTCAGTCTTCTAAGATACCATTTCTTCATGAATCTGCTAATTCTTCTTCCCAATAATAAGAAATCTAACTAAAAGAAGTGGACTTAGTCTCACAGCAAACAAGACAACACACTCTCTTTCCTCCATCTTTCTTTTGTTTTTTCAATAAATCCCGAGTCACGTGAATGCTGACAATGGATACATGTTCCAACAATGGATTTGAAGGGATTTTTGTCTTGGTGGGAACGTCATAGAGCCTATCTACACAAACTAAGATGGTGTGATGTCAGGTGTCTATATGGTTGTGTGTGTGTGTGTGTGTGTGTGTGTGTGTGTGTGTGTGTCCAGAGATCAAGCCCAGAGCTTTCACACAAAGCTACGTCCCCAGCCCATTTTCTGTTTTTCATTATTGAGACAGGCTCTCACTAAGTAAGTGGCAAAGTTGCCCAGGCTAGGCTCAAGCTGGAGATCTGATGTTCTTTCCTAGAATCACTATTTTCTGTGCTGTCTGTCTTTAAATCATCCTCGTGAGGTGCATACTGTGCTTGCTATATGTTTTCCACAACGTAGGGTCCTGGAAACACTAAGGGGGAAATGGTGGCAAATACCCATGCCCTGTGATGTTTACCTGTGGGGAGAATCGTTTCTAGTTTGCTGCAGCTTACCTGTCTGGCTACTGATGAGATGAAGCACTTGAGACAGACTCAAGGGTGTGAACATAGGTACATGTCTGCCAAAAAAGTCATGTGCAGAGCCTCATGCCTAAATATGAACTCTATGGTCTCAAGCTGTACTGTCTTACGTTTACGCATGAAGCTACATCTCTCATTTTTTAAGACATTATCAAGATATAAAAGAAATAAAAGACATACTCCTGCACTTCAAGAATGGGATGTGATATTTCCAAATGGTGTAATATTGCATGAATACTAAAAAGATATTGTTAATGAAGAGCTCATAGTAACTTGAAAAACAAACTTTTTGGAGAAAAATCCAAACCTGAACCTGAAATTAACTAGAAATTCCTGCAGCTGCTGATAGGGTGAGGCTTCCTGAACTCACTACAGAGCTCAATGTTCAATATAGCCTTGAACTCATGGCAGTTCTCCAGCCTCACCTTCCGAGTTCTGGGATTACAGGTGTGCGCCACCAAACCTGGCGTATGTGGTGCTAGGGAAATTAACCCAGGGCTAGGCAAGTGCTTTAACTGCTGAGCTATCCCCTAGCTCCCAAAAGATACATTTTTAACATTGATCATTTTATTTTTGTTATTAGAAAATATATATGATTTCTATTCGATTACTCTAGCAGCACTGTTCACTTAAATTGTGCATAGAAAATGTATCTTTGAGTAACCCTTGCCACAAGCCAGATGGTAGTATCAAGGAAGTGAGGACAGGAGGATCTCTGGGGTCCTCAGGTAGCGAGGACTGTGGCTTCTGTGACTGGTGCAGTAGGAACAGTGTTTTACATCCCATTGTTCTGAGATTTTTTTTTTTTTAGAATCAAATTTCTGTGTTTGTTTTAAGATTCTCATTGCCCTCACATTTTTCACCATGTTTCTGTTAAAATTGCCTTTCAAATACACATACACTGAGATGTCTATGTGAATAAAACCACAGAAATCTACTATATTGTGATATAAACATAAATAGAGAGGGCAACCTCATTTTGTTTTGAAGAGAAAAATTCTGCTTTTCACAAGTTTTCTTTTTTCCCAAACTAAGACAAAATTGTCAACAATCCAGTGGGATATTCTGGGGGAAAAGAAGAGATACTTTAAATTCATTTGAAAGATTCAGAATCAAAAATAGCTCCCCCAAAATTAAAAAAAAAACAGAGCAATAAGGTGGAAACATGCCTTATTGGTGAGACATAGAATAAAAATAGAAGGATGAAGGTTAAAACAGCATAAATCAAGAGAGATTAGACATGGCTGCTTAGAGATCTCAAATGATTCTACTTTAAAACAATGAGAAAATCAAAAGCCAATAGAAAGAGGAGAAATGATCCATTAATTATACTATTAACAGGATAATTTTTAGACACAATGAAAATAATAGACTTTCATGTACTTAAAAAGATGTCTAAGAAAATCTTAGGATGCAAATGGTAAATATGTCCTGATAAATACTATAAAAGAGAGTTAAAATTTGTTATCTGGATATATACAAAATTTCTAAAAATTAAATTATACATTGGAAAACTCCCGAAGCAGAGTAAGCAAGTTTTACAATGTTAAAAAAATAGTTTTTATTAAAAATGTCACTCAAAATATATTGGGAAATATATGTCATCATAATCCCCAAAGTTTAATTTTTTTCTAAAATCTTCATTCTGTTATTAATAATATTAAAATTCAACAATATAAAGAGCACTGGTGTCAACTCTGAAGAAGAAAAAGAAAATAAAAAACAAAACAAAAGAATGTGAAGTTGATACATATATATGCTTACAAAATTCTCAAGCTTATTGTAACCACTGTGTATTTTATATATAACAATGATAAACATGGGTGAAAAAGAAATGCAAACTTAAATAAAATATTTTGCATAAAATTTGTGAAGCACACAATACTGAATCATACTGCATTACTTTGTAGAAATATGAATGGAATAAAACTCACTCTTAAATGTTGATGAGATAATACAACTTTGGATAATCTTTGTAGAAAGTAGTAATGCATTTCAGCAGGGCAGATACATTATTTGATTCTGCAATTCTCTAAGCATGTGTTGTAAGAGAAACATATCAGAAATTTTAATAAAACATCATGTTTATGCAATGTAGCCTCATTTATCATGACAAAAAAAGAAACAAATAAATTGTGGAAAAATAGTGAAACAAATCTAGTACTGTAAATCTCCAGGACAGAATGTCATGATGCCACTAAACAGATGCTCTCAGAGAGTAATATCATAGAAAGCTTTCATGACATAATGTTTAATAAACACAAAGATGAAACATTGTATGTATACAGCATATGACCTATGAACGACCTACATTTGGTCATATATGTGTATGATATTTATAAATGTAGCATGTACATTAAAAACCTGGAAAGAAATATATTCAATATTAAGAAGTATATTTAATATTGAGAACTATATTTGAGTAATGTAATTAGATGAGGTTACTTTTTTATTTTACATGTTGCTTATTTTACATATATTTTAAATGCTTATGTATATATTAGTAATCAGAAATTATGGCTAACGCAGCTTTTAGGAAAGAGTAATATGCTAATATCTGAACAAACAATTATAGAAAATATTATCCTTCTTTTTAACTGTTCAAAAGGCTTTATCTAAAATAATAATGTGATAATTAAAATTCTAGACCTTGGACAGCAGGTTTAGGGAATTAGTTTGTCACCCAAGGAGGCTTCTTAACACTCCTAGAATCACACTACATGGCAATTGACAATACTGCCAATGTAAGTTTTAAGATCAGGTCAGCATATGGAAGCTGAAGTCTCACTTACAGGAAATGTGGGAAAGTGCACTTCATCAATATGTACGAATAGTACCCGCGCCTTTCTCCAACGTAGAGGCAGTTTTAGAATATGGTCGTAACGTCGGACTACGTAGAAGAGAGTCATTGACTCATTTACTCATTTTTGAGCCTCAGATTTTGGACAAGAATGGCACGAGAAGGAGAGAGAAATAATGGGAGGTAGGGGGAAAAACAGACAATTTTAAAGGAGAGAAGAGCCCTTAATTGCAGTTTGTTGGAGATAGAATAGTAGAACTAGGGCAGCTGAGGAAGATTTCATTGTACACCTAAAATGCACCGGTTTTGTTTTCTGCCATCGTCTCATCTGGGTGACGTTATATAATTCTACTCCACACAGAATGTAAGTGTCTTGGAGTTTTTGTGCACACAGGATGAGAAATGGTATTTTAAAAAAAAATTATCAGCATGGCAACTGCTGTCTGTAAGCCAGAATGCAGCTGAAGCCTCTCCCATAGCTTACCGAGAACTTCCTGGAGTCTGATTTCAAATTGTGCCATCTTGGACCTTCACACCATCCCGAGTTTCCTGACGTTGCTTAAGATGTCGTCTAGGTGTGTGCCTGGCATCGCAAAGCAGAAGGGTATCTGTGGATGGCAAGGAGACGTCCATGAAGCTATATTCTCTGATCCTGTTTATTCTACGTCTGTGATTTGTGCCCTATTAGACTCTTGGGACTTAAACCACATGTGCTGTATTTGCATTAATGGGAACATGAGAAGGAGAGGCCATAACGCTATTAAAATGTTTAGTTTTCGTTCTCCCATCACACAGACACATGCTAATAACTACTCCCAGACTTCATGTTGGGGTACTACAGGATGCGAGGTGGAGTGCATTCATTGTTTCGATATAAGGAACTTGGAAACAAATCGCTTCCATCTCAGCCTCTGATAGCGTGCCAGGCTTTTAACTTCTTTGGTCTTTCCCTCTTTAGATCATGGTGAGGTATCTCAAATGTATTCCAAACAGTACATTATCCAAAGTCTTTGTTTCTTCTTTTATAAAGAAATTCTTGCTTTAAGGTATATTTAGAAAACCCAAAGTCCAAGCCAAATTCCAAAGAACCACATCCTAATTCTAATTTCATGTGGCAGGAAATGACTTATCAGTGCAATGACTTCCACACGGGATTATTGATCACCCTGATCTAATAGTCTAACTGTACTCAAAACTTCATGGAGGTTTAAATATCCATCTCTTGTATATATAGAAACATTTTGAATTATCTCATAATATTGAGAGAGAGAGAGAGAGACAGAGAGAGAGAGAGAGAGACAGAGACAGAGACAAAGATTAAGAAAGCACCAAAGAACAAGGTTGTCTAAGAATGTATCTTGACTAACTCCTGGGCCAGTTTTCATCCAATTGTCTTCAACATCCTTTGGTGAATGATTAAATCAATTTAGTGAGACGGCTTGCAGTCTTAAATGAAATCAAAGAAAGATTACACAAAAGCAGACTATATGACATTCAGTAAAGGGAAGTATTATTTTATGAAATTTTCTTTTAATTTTGATGCATATGCACACATACACATATATAAAGTAATATATACACATGTTAACTATATATGTAGCATGTGTGGATAAATAACATGAATGGATGGATAGACAGGTAGAAGAGTGATATAGAGAAGATATGTCTGAAGAAATGGTGAAAGAGAGACAAAGAAAGGGGGCAAGGCGGGACTAGGTGGCAGTGTAAATATATTTCTTACCGTGGATCGTGGCCAAATGCATTCAAAGCCAGATTATACCTCCAGGGCAGTGGCTTCTTTAACTATGGAATGAATTCTTCCCTTACTACAGGCTCCATCTGCTTTTAGGTAAATTCACAAGCTGTCTATAAACCTAATTTAATCAGATCTCAAACTTTTAAAGAAAATGTAGATGAAACTTAGTAAAATGTAGATCCAAGGCTGTAAACCATTCATCAAGGTTACCAGATTACAAACTCAACAACACTTTTCCTCAAGCTAGAAAATACTCTGTGTGAATCTGACCCTCCGGAGTCCTAGGGGATGACAAATACAGCAGTAGGTCCCAGGCAGTTTCATAAATTAGAATAGCAACTCACATTGGCGAATTTTAGGCATCACTCTTTCAAGGATTGAGATTATTTCTTAGTGTCAGTGGGGAGTAATCTCAGTCAATGACAACGGAACTATCTTGATCGAGCAGCCAAAAAACAATAGCTGGAAAAGGTACTATGAGAAAGTTTGAGCAGATAGTGGAAGAACATATGTTGGTTAGTACAATACAAGCTCCCCCAATGAGATAATCAGATACAATCCAGGCTGTTCAAGTTAGGATGTGAGGACCAGCAAGAAATAATAGGGAAATTTTAATAAGCTAATCAGTACATATGCTGAGATGGTTCATTTTCAGATGTTCTTATCATTTTGGTGCTTTGAATGAAATCCAGGATTATTCTTTGATCATCATAACTTAGATGTGAAAACAGGTGGAAGGTGAGTTTTAAGTACTGGAGGGAGGACAGTTGGAAATCGGGGAGGTGCTCAGCAGAGTTGCAGTTCCTGAAACGGGGGGCCTGCTACCCTATGGATAGGTAAAAACCACTAGAATAGGAAATCACTAGTGAAGAAATTAATGATGGACAGTTATTTAATACAAATGTACACATCAGTGAATATGGGATATTGAACACTAGGTGCATTCTCAACTCGCAGTACCTGAGATTATAAAAGGTTAGTATGGGTTCACTTAAAAAGACTACATTCAAATGCAAAAAACATCTCATAGACCAGCATCTAACACTGAAGGAAGAGAAGGGAGCTTCCCAAGCTGTGCACAAGAGAAGGTGAAAGTTGAAGGAACCAAAGGGAGCCGTGGGAAGCTCAGCAGACCATGGCGGTGGCCTCTTCATCACAGAGAGCCGATACCACCATCCTTCCAGTTGAAATTAATACACAGTGCTGGGGAGACACCACTTTTTATGATATCCAGATAAGACCTTAAATGAAGAGGAGGAGTATGCAAAATCCAGATAACAAGAATTCACCTAATCAGTCAAATGATGACAACAATACTAAATATATTAAGTGCTTACTATTTCCCAGGCACTCTTATATTTTCTTCCTAGATTAAATTCTTTGTAGTCCTCAAAGTGATCCTTGAGGTAAGTATCGCCCCCCCCCCCCGACCCCGCTCAGGTTGTCAATGAGAAAACAAAATAAAAGTTGAAAATAACATGCTCAAGTTATGCATTAATAATTAGAAGAAATGAGAAGGAAAAACTAGCAGCAAAGAGATAAATTATAAGCGTCAAATTCAGAGGTTTCTTGGGAGTGGTTGTTGAGAATTGTTTGTGACAATGCTAGCTAGTGGGAAGAAGATCAGATCCGAAGTCCTGGTGGCCTGAAATGGAATAAATACCAATTGAAGGAAGTAAACTAGAGATAAGTTAGAGATTTATCCATGTGTAACTAATTTAAAAGAGCAAAAAACAGGAATCATCCTACCATTTAAGATTATCTCAAAGCAAGGCTTGTAAGTGAATACCAAGAAACATTTCCTTTACAAATAAGTCAAGGGAAACAAGGCCGCAAGAAGAGCTTAGGACTAGCTTCTAAGTCCTCTAGGAATGCATAATTTAGGTAGAGGAATGAGAAGTGGTAAGATGTTTTGATATACATTTAGTGTTGGAAGATGCCACTTCATTACACATGCCACCATTATTAGGCAGGAGGCCCGTTGCTTAATTTACTGCTATTACATCTATTACATAATCTCAGATGGTCTCATTTTATCGACCATTAATTTTTTTCTCTTTTTTTATATGTATGCATATCATTTTATATATCACTCTATATTAAACATGTTATATATACCACTATGTATGTGCAATATATCCCACTAAAGTTTTAAAAATATTAAGTAGTTTTTCATGCTTCTTTTTTAAATAGCCACACTAAATAAAGAGGAATTTTTCCAGTAGGCAGCATTATGATTTTTGTATATTTTTAGGAAATGTTTTCAACATTTCCAATTTCTTATAGCCTGTAATTAATGGAAAAAGAGAAAAACTTCCTTATTCGTGAATTTCATAATTAAACAAGTAGTTACTCTTTTATCCTTACTGAGTAATATTCTGCTTAATAGAGTAAAAAGAGGTTATTATGTCATTGATTAAATGCAATTTGAAAATTACTAGATATCAAAAGCCAGGCTCAACCTTTAGTTCTAGAATTGTGCAGTTTGGATGGCATTTTGAAAAAATTCACTTGTAGGTCCCCAAGTTTCCACCTAAAATTTCTTCCGTGCCCAGACAAAAGCCAGACAGAGAGAACGATACAGACAACAACCTGCCGTGTCGTCTGTGCCCTAAAAGAGTCATTCCCAATTCTTTCATTTCCCATGAAAAGATGGCAGAGTCCCATGGGAGTACTTCATGTGTACCTTGGCTGCTCTGTGTTTACTAGCACAGCACAGAGGTGCTCTTTTATTGCGTGAAAAATAGTTATAAGTCACACTCCTTCAGATCATAAATACACATTCATCTTTAGAATTTATCACCAACTGAGTCATTTTGATGTAAATATTGCACCTCTTAAATACAATGATAATAGAGTCTGCAAATCCTGCGATTCACACAAGTCTGCTGTTTTCAATAACAAAATATTTAAAAAACAGAAGCTTTCGCATCCGATGGGGAGTGGCAGACAGACGTGTCAATAGAGTGGGACCTATTGAATTTGTGACTATTTCCTGCAAGTGATGCATGAAAAAGACTCTAGCTTCTTTTAGGGAGTTGTAGTGCCCTTTCTAGGTTGGCATATTCTGGCTACCCGGTGACCAGTATCCCAGAAGTGACCTGTTCAGCTACTTTGCTCTCGGCAGCTATGTCATCTGTGGCGGGCACACAGGTGGGCCAACATCCCCAAGCTTTCTAAGGCCCAGGAAGACCATGTTGCAGTAGGAACTACCAATATCACTGCAAGTCTTAGGGCGTCACTGCTCCTTATTGGTTGTCATCTTTTACCAACTGTCTTTTGATGTAATTTTACTTGAATATTTTAAAAAAAGATCTTGTGAACATCTTATTTCTGAATGTGAAAAATTCAAAATAAACCTACATTGACTTATACGTGTCAGTATTGTAATTCAGCAGATTTCTGTGGGATTCTTTTTCTTTTTTTCCCTGAAACCTGGAGTCAAATTGCCTTGAACTGGAAGGCATTCAAGCTGCTGTTTTTTCCCCCTCTTTTCTACTTAGCTATATTTCTCTGTAAGCATCAAATTGTTTCAGAAAGCCATGTACAGTGTACAAAAACCTGAAACTGATGCAAATAAGTCCGTACGGCACTAAAGCTAACAGGTGTTCTCATTAATGTAAGGAGATGTGGAACAATTTTTGAATGTTTTATAAACACTCAAAATCATTGCCAAATATGTTACAATAACATGGATATGCTTGTGTACTGCGACATCTTTTATTCTTATGGTGCAACCTGAGCACTTAGTGATTGGAGACTTGGGTGAGTAATAAGCTAGCGACAACACGGCATCTGCTAAGTCACCATCTCTTACAATTATCTAACACTTCCAAATAGAATTATGGATAACACGGCTACCGCTACCTCCCATCACAATTTGTTTGCTTAATATCACCAAGACTTTAGTAAAAGTAATGTCTCAAGTGTTGACGGATTAACAATGAATGCCTTTACATTACTGAGGTTCTTCGTGAAGGATTGGCCTCTTGACTCAGTGATTAAGTTATCGAATTTGTGTCCAGTTTCCCATATTGTCAATTCTGTTGAAGTGTTCCATACAGAGGATGAGAGGCTTGAATGATGTAGTGTAGGTTAGTCCCATCTACCACATGGGTGGCTTTGGAAAGGAAGTAGAAACGTTCTGTTATCCCAGTCTAGCACTGACTAGACAAAGCCTTATGCTTCCTGGCTTCTCCATGTTTGCTATTTTCCTTCCTGAACACTAAGACTTGTTGTTGTTCTCAGTTTTTAGAAGAGGTCGCCTACTCTAATCAAATGTCACCAAGAAACGTAAAAATTGTGTTGTCTGCATTACCTAAAAGAATAAAATTGTATTGCGATTTTCACTTCTTATTATAATGGGAGATTAGTTAATTATGCCACATCAAACAATGGAATGATATGTATTTATTATTTATGTGAACAGGCAGCTAAAGCTCATCTGTTTATTTTTTTTCTTACTGTACCTATATATGGGTTGTTGAGCCACACAAATAGACAAATAGACACCATTGGCCTCAGGGTGACTATAGCCTGATAGGGGAATGGAAAAGTCAACAGGGATTGTAAGTTAACCAGTTTGTGCTGTGACAAATGGAAAACAAGACATCATGAAAGCATCCGGGGACATGTATTTCAGAGAAGACCTTACTGAGAAGGTAACATCTAAATTGATTTGAACAATATGATACCGAAAGTCAGAGCATCCCAGACAGCAGGAACACCGTGCTCTAAGCGTAAAATGAGTACAAGCTGGACAGCTGGAGAAAAGTAATATTTCTGCATGGCTGGATGGTATAGGTGAAGAGGAGAGTGTGAAAGTGGGAAACTTCAAAGCAGATAGTTGCCAGAACATGCAGAATCTGGCAGGAGCCATCACGAAGTCTGCTGTGCACCACAAAGGTGATAGGGAACCTCAGAATGACATCAAGGCACAGGAATGAGATGATCGAATCCAAATTCCAGAAAAATCACTTTAGCTATAATAGGAAGTAGGAAGTTAAAGAAAACCATGAATAAGACAGCCTAGGATATTGAGACTAATTTCACATGGGAAATGATGCTAGTTTCAATGGTTAAATGTGTAAAATTGTTCATAGCATAGGATATTTTTATATTAACATGTAAACACATACTAATATTTATGCATGAGTCCAAAACATTTAGAAGGAGAGACAGTAGTTTAGCACAACCTGAAAAAGGGAGATTTGGTGTTTACTTGTGAAATTTGAAATTGAGCCTCATTCAAATAATGATGATAGTAATTATTTGAATTTAAAGATGCTGGGCCCAGCGGACACCCAAATGCACAACTAGCTGAGCAGTTGAGCACAGTGCGTGAATAAACAGATCTGTGGCTAGTTGGCAAGACCGGCTGACCGGCAGGTAGCAGTGGACGCAAATCCTAGGATGATTCCTCGATCTGCAGACTACATCTCGCAACATTAAAAACTATGATCAAGAGCCATAAAACTCTAAGCTGATACTTTATACACCAACTGCTTCGATTAGTCACTTTTTCAGCTGTTTTTCATACAAGCACCACAGGCAAAAGTTTGGGTGTAGCTGACTGCAAAACTGTGGAAACTGCTAAACTATCTACTAATTACTTGGGTAGTATTCTTTCATGAATATTGAGAGGACTGTTTCTCAGTACTTAAAATATTTTAACACAGATAAAAGAATGAACATGAGATTTTGTTTCTTGATGGTTTGAAATGAATTTGGGGTTTAGATATTTTGTTAATGAACAAAAAGGTACAGCAGGCAGGCATCGTGAAGTGTGAATGTGCACTGCAGGGCCAATTTTACTACGCAGCACAAAGCTCTGATGTAAGAATACATAGACCGAATTATTTGGGTGTCAAAGGTACAGCTCAATTTCAATTAAAAAACAGTGTTTCTTGAAAGGTTAACCTTAAACCTTATATTTCAGAAAGCTCTTGAGATCTGTCGCGTATGTAGCTCAACATTTGTTTACTTTCCATTAAATAAGAAATTGCTTACATGGGCAGGTTATGTTGGTATGATGACACCACTGAGGTTTCCAATAAATGTACATGCAAATCAATCAACCCAAACACACTGAAAATGTATCCAATAAACATCTGGAAACTAATGAACACACATTTGTTAACACAGGGGGAGTTGTGGAAATGCAGGATCCATTGGTGGCCTGGCTTATTTAGTAGCATGTGGATTTAGAAACATTTCACAGAGTCAGAAGAGGCAGGGTAATTATAACATAAGGTTTAACATCTTTAGATATGTAGAACATTTTCCGTTGCTTAAAACAAATATTCCCTAAGAAAGTATAAAACATTTTTCTGACTTACAAAGTTTTTGCAGTCCATCATTTAAATTACTTAAATAAAGGGAGCTTTACTGCTCCCCAAAGCTGAGAATATAACACCCTCCATGCATATTAGCTTGATCTTCTTGACAGACCAGAAAAGTATTTGTGCGAGCCAATTAAAACAAAAATGGATCCCTAGTGGCTTTTTCCTCACACGACTTCTAAAGACTGCTATCATTGTTCGCTAGGGTAACCCTGGATGAGGCCGCTGTCCAAAGTAAACAAACTTTTCAAAACTTTCACGACTGATGGAGATTAGAAATGCATTTTAATAAGAGAGTTGCCAAAGCGACTTTTTTCTTAATAATCAGTATATATTTACTTAACATCTAGCAACATTAGGAACACAAGACAGATACTTTCTCACAAAAGCGCTGTAGCAAGTGACATTCTTGAAAAGACAAATTGAATACTTTTTGCTTCAAGCTGATATGTTACCCTTAGTTTCATGTTAACTTTGTTCTGACATGTTTTCAAAAAGTTAAAAGTTACTCAAGCCCACTGACTGCAATTTGAGGCAGACATGCAGCTTGATAATGTAATACCATGGGTGGTCATGAACACCTTTGAGACCAAGTAATTTAGCTATTAGTGCAGCCATGGAAACCTACATTCGATCAACTATATCAAATATGAGGTACAATGGAAAATGAAAAAAAGTGAATCATCTTGAAGGCATTATTTCTTTAATTTTAGACCTTAATATCATTATACTATAGCTATATATATATATATATATATATATATAATGTTAAGTTATTAAATAACAATATAGTCAAAGTTAATAGTAATACATATGCATTTCAAATAAATTGACAATAACTTGCATCTACTTAAATATAATGATTTCATCGCGAAGTCCAAAGTATCTCCAAATGTATAGTAATTAAATTTCATTCCTCTTATCTACTTATTTCTATAACCACTATACCTATACCATTGAACATGTTTAGGGGATCTCAGGATATCTGGCATGTTTTATTAGAAATATTGTATGTTTTCTCTATACACTTTTAGCTTTATTATTTTGGAATAACTTTTTTGAGGTTCTCAGGTCAAATGGTCAAAGATTGAGTCTAAGTAAAATGTGAAGGATATTTGCTTAAATGTAGAATTATTTTAGGCATTTCTAGGATTTGAAGAAGTTTTGTATGTTTCATTTGTGCCTGAACTGTATATTTTCATAGCCAAAGACTGGTCATTTGGGGAAATAAAAGAAAAAGAGTAGGGAAGAGAAAAGAAAAGAAAAGAGGAAAGGGAAAGAAAGGGAAGGGAAGGGGAGGGGAGGGAAAAAAGTAAAGTAAGAAAGTCAGAGTGGAATTTTTGGGCAATGTTTCAAAACCGTTAAATTTTTGTTTTTGTTTTTGAGACAGTCTTGGTCTATAGTGCAGTCTAGTCCTGAACTCACTGTGGAGTCAAGCTAGCCTTGGGAAATCATGAAAATCTTTCCATCTCAGCTTCCCCAGTGCTGGAATTACAAGCATGCACCATCACACTCACTGTATGTGATGCTGAGGAATTGAACCCAAGCCTTATGCATGCTAAGTGAGCACTTTAACTGCTGAGCTACATTCCCAGCCCCCAGACTGTTATCTTTAGCATGACATTTGACAGAACAACTTTATTTAAGGGCACTATTCCAAATTTCACAACTGAAAACAAATCGCCAGGACCCCTTTTAGACATATTAGACACACGTGTACAATCCTTGACTGTATAGCACTGTTTTCTGAGAATTAGTGAACTAGAAATCAAGATCTTTGTAATCTCTTAATTCTATCATTTAACATGATGCCAATTTGATAGAATGCTATTCTCATTTTCCTCATTTGCTTCATTTTCTTCATTTACAAAATGACTTTTTGATAGTGGAGAGAAGCTGCATTTGGAGAATGTTTATTATGTGCTTTGAGATCATTGCCATCACTTTGCATACCAAATGGCAGTACTCATATCCATAATGTAGTAACGTTCTGATACAATCGCAATATGTTATCATGACCAACAGTTTGTACATGATTCCATGATGTAAATGTGACTGTAGTAATTATTTGCTGCTCTGAAATCTTGATGGGAGCATTGCTTGTGCCACTCATGTTGAGACTTAGTGTAAGACATTTTCTATTGGTATTTATCTTTATATACATATGCCCTATTTATCCAAACAGATCATGAGTTGTTGAGTGTCTTGAGAGTGGAGGGTTGTGTATCCACAGCTTCTGGCCATGTGCCTTGTACTAATGGATGCTCCGTCAGTTGTTGATGATCAGAGTGATGTTCCACCATGCACACCTCTTCTCAGAACTGTTGGGACATGGGATTATCTGTTGGATTTGTTCTGCAATTTGAAAGGTAGTACATCAAAGAGAGGGAGCCCGACGTCACTTGTTATCTCATAGTACGTTGGCAATCTGTGTATTTGTAGTCAATTGGAAAGGAAGAAATCAACCATATTTAACCATCAATTATGATTTGCTGGTGCGTGTTCTATCGATTGCATAGATTTACCTGATGATCATGGTCATATTCACTTGGATATTACATATACAAGATTGACAATATTTAAAATTAAATGTGCAAAATATCTACTGTGTGTAGCTACAGTTTTAATTTGATTCTTTGTTGCTCTTTCCAATCTTTCCAATAAATGCCTATTATATTCATAATGAAAAAAGTTAAATTCTCAAAAGCCTGTGTTCCTGTTATAACAAATAAAATGTTTGAAAATTTTAGTGGTATAGTGTAGTAATACCATTTTAAATATTAATTTCTCATTTAAATTAAAACATAATGCTATTAAATCTTAGTGTCACGATAAATATTGACAAGGGTGATACATAATGGACAATATTGAACAGTAATAACATGTATGAACACCACTCCTTTTATGATGTGTTAAATCAGCATAATTATATTTCACTTGATTAAGCTCATAAAAGCAACTTTCTTCTGCTACCTCTCTTAGCTGTTAGGCCAGGAGCTGTGTGTATCTGCCTCCACCTTCAGAGTCACAACAAGGACTCAGATCAACTTAGGGAAAAATTTTTCTTGATTTTTAAAAACCTCCAGAAATGTTTGTACTCTATGCATTTCTCAGTGGGAAGCTTATCTACTTTTTCGAGCAGTAGTTTTCTATCAGAAAGAATTGTAGTGAACCCTTCCTTAGTGTGAAAAGTTTGAAGCAAATGTCCCCCAACAAGTGCTGACAGATACGCCATTGACAGTGCTGGCACACTTCATTAAAATTGCTTTGGTGCCCTGAGAGATCCCTTCAAGTATAACCTAGTGGAAATGAGGGCTTTTTTTTACACATTCGCCTAACATAGTTTCCTAAGCAAAATGGAGACTCGAATCTCTTACCTACACTCATCATCCTATCTGTCAGTCCTTCCTCTCTTCCTTGCCTTATGCCATGTCTGTCACATACATTACTCATGGTGTAGAGAAATACGTTAGTGTGAATTGGTACCCAGTTCTCTATACCCACTTCTATACCACTTAGTGCTGTTGTCGTATGGTATTCAATTGAATTCAAGGTTTAGTCAATGTCAGCTCTCTTTACTGATGCCTTTTTCCCTGAGCATGTTGAATATTCAATTGTTCATATAAACCACTTGTCAGAAATCCTAGAGGTAATATAAAAGGAAAAAAAAAAACATGGATTGAGAAGCCTGAATTAAATGAAAATTACTACCGAAGACTTTGAAACTACTTTTCTCTGAGTGACTAGAAGGGAGCAGAACAAAGTCAATTACTGACTGTAATTAAGAAGTGGATGCATTTAAACTGTAGAGAGCAGTAGCAGACTTCTCCAGACTGCCTGGAACTCAAAGGATCAGTGGGAAGACAGAGGAAAGGATGTGAACAGGATGTTTCCGATAGTATGATTTGAATGAACTGTATTCATATAGTTCCCTCATCCAGCTTCCCGAAATGAATTTGTAAATCACTGATTATGTACGATTAATGCAGCAAATGTATACAGACAAAGAAACTTTTAACGTGCATTTTGCTTTGGGTTGTGTTAGCAGCAAAAAAACAAAACAAAACAAAACAAAACAAAAAAACCCTTCGCAATGTGTAGCATGCACCAAAAAATGTGCATGCGTTGCTGAGGACCTTGCATCCTATCACAGCTTGGACTTAGTAGGCCAAAAACCGACCCATGTTAGGCTAGTTCTGAAACCCTCAGAATACAATAAATCTAATTATGTTTGGGCTTTTTTTGTACTCTTAAAATATTGCTATTTTTATAATCTTAATAATGGTTTATTTATCCTGGAAGAGGAATATTACATTAGATTATACATTACACTTGGGCTAATTCATTTCTCTTTGTACATAACAACAAATCATGATGTTGTATAATACATTCACAAACAGAGTCTTTAAATTTAGGATGAAGGTAGAGGTCAAGGATATTATTAATTTTCTTGTGTTAGAAAGCGGCCTTTTAGCTTTAGAATTCTATTTCTGTGGTAACACTTAGGAAAGTAAATATTTGGGATTTTTATGTAATTAAAACACATTGCAATGGTGTTAAAATAAGTAGGCAAACGTCAGCCTAGCTGCCTCTTACTGGGTGTATGAAGCAGGAATCTCGTTCGAGTCATTGCAAATCCGACGTGCAATTTTGTTTCTTTAAAATAGAGAAAGAGAGAGGGAGAATGATTGGTCCCAGTAATCTGTCAAATTGTAGTGTAGGTAATTAAATCCTATTATGTTCCAATTTTTCATTTCTTGTAATGGCACGTACTTTGGACAACTTCTCTTCTTACTACAGTAGGGACCAAATTAGATAACGGAACTTGTGTCACTCAGGGTTGGTCGCTTCGCAGGAATCAGCAACAGTGCATCTCTATAGAGTTTTTCTGAAAACAAATGACAAGCGGATACACATGCGCGAGTGTACTTAAAGATTTCTTTGAAAACTCCAAGATAATTGCTGTTAAATGTTGCCATAAAAGCTGAAGCCTTCAGAGAGCTTGTTATTATTGAGCAATAATTGTCACCTTAATGATAGAATTAAAAGACAGCCTGAAGTGTGATCTGAGATATTCTTAACCTGTGCCACATTTCAGTGTTCACCTCCTGTTCAGAGCAAGTAGGGCTGAAAAGAGGTGACTGGCTCCTGACGGAGTGCGTCGAAATGACAGTCCTCTAGACCTCTGAGGCTTGATGTGCGGCCGTGGCAGGGAAGTGCTCATCTGCCCCGTGTAGCAAAAAGTCAATAACACAAAAGGAAAACCTCCGCAGTTCAGGTTGACGGCCTCCTGCAGAAAACACGTCCACACCCGCCCTAATCAATGTCTTTCCTAAGGAGACCTTTATGTGCGAAAGCAAGACCATGGCTCTGCTTCCTCGGGATCATGTCGCTCTCTCGCAGTTCTGAGGGGAAGATTCACTGTAATGAAAAATGTACAGTTACATGTTAAGCATTGCCAACTACTTAACAGCACTGAGACTCGGGAAACTGGATGTTCATTTGATAAATACTCTCTAGAAGAGGTTCAAATATGTAAATGAACTTTTATTCTAATATGCTCTTTTTGGGGAAATTGGTGTTTTCTTGCTTTCCTATAGATCCTTATGAAAGGAAAGTAAGGACAGACAAATATTACTCCTTTGAATGATCTTTTTGGAAAAGACTGCGTTAGTCTCTTTGGTAAATAATTTGTTTTAGGGCCCTCCATAAAAGAAAATCAAATATACAGATACTATTAGATTTTTTTGACTATTAGTCAAAAGCACAGAGCAAATTCTGACACACCCTGGTGCATTTTTCTGCAGCTAGTAACTTAAATGTGTACTGTCTGCATCACTCTGAACTTACTGAGTTATTTCTTCCGAAATCGGAGCAAGTCAGTTTTATCCCTACTTTAAGTTAATCGGTGTACTATTAGAACAATAAGATATTTGTTATGCCCTGAGAAAATGGTTTATGGAGATCAGCTCAAAATAATCGCTGCCTTCCAGTTCCCAGAAAGCCATTTATTGGAATACAAAAAATTATTCCAGTGTTTTAAACATTATTTTAACTGGATTTTTTAAAAAATTATGAGGGATCTAACTCACATGGTATTTCTGTCCCTTTTTTTTTTAAGATCACCACAGCATCAGGAAATGTGTTCCTTCTCCAGTCAGATATTGACTTCATCATATTGGATTGGTTCCAAGCTATCAAAAATGCAATTGACAGATTGGTACGTATTTGTTTTGGCTGTTACCTTTATTAATTAAAGTGTATTCATTGAAATCATATCACCCAGACATACAGCACAGGCACTCACTCCCATTTAAATACATTCTATGAATTGAGAGATAATAGGGTTTTTTAAAGTTTAGTCTTCAAGGAAACTTTTCAGCAGATAGCATTTGTGGCACTGACTATTTGTCATTTATTTTCTCTTTCAAAAATGTGGTGTTTTGTTTTAGGAAATAGCACGGACATTCTTTTACAGGAGGTTGTAAAACGTGCACAAGTGCTTAATAGCTGCTAAAATTTTACATTTTCAATTTATGCACTCTCTGATACATACCAAAATACATACCTGTGTACCTAAAAGCATACACCTATGATACCAACAAATAATAATCCTTTGTGCCGATTCTTGTTGTTCTTCTAAACTAGATTATTCTCATGCAAACTACAGATCTCGAATTTCATGAAATTAAATCAATGATACAGAGTATATTTTAAATCTTTTAAAAATAGCTAAATTATTTTAAACTGTTCTTTCCACCTTCTCTCTCATTTTAGTTTACTAATAATTCAAAATCCTTAGGAAAAACTACTCTTGAAATTTTTATATGAATCATAATATAAAAATGTAGCATTTTAAGTGATTTTACTGATAATTATTGAAGTCTTTCATTATAACATTTTGGGGTTAAAATTTTTTTAAAAAATTACTTTTCCCCAGCATCCATAGTGTTTCCCTATATAGATAGCAAGTACACAAACTATTGTCTTTAGAATAGACTCTGGGACCAGACTGCCTGAATATTAGTCTCATCATTTATGAGCGATGTGGCCTTGAGCAAAATCCTCTCCTCTTTTGACCTCAGTATCTTCTTTAGAAATAATAATGTTGCCTACCTCTTGGAATTTCTGCAATGATTTATTGAGTTCATGCATGTAGGGTATTTGGAATAATGCACAGTATTATATAAGCACCGTGTACCTATCTATATGAACTATCACTAAATAAGAATATTGACCTCTATTATAGAGGTCCTATCCCCAAGCAGTTACTTTATTTTCAACATATCTTTCAATCTAATATCAAATGAAACATAAAATTATTTTATAAATGTCTTCATAGAAAAATTACTAATTCTAATTGTTTATTATTTCCAGCCAAAAGACCCAAGTTATTCACCAAGAAGACAGGAATTATTCAAAATCCAGAGATCCTCTAGTACAGAACTATTAAGTCACTATGACAGTGATATTAAGGATCAGAAACCTGACCACAGAAAATCTTTAAGTGAGTATTCTTTGACTTGCTCATTTTTAGTTTGCCTAAAAGCTGTGCTTACAAAACACAAATGCATTGAAACAAGGATTAAGCCAAATTCATACAGTTCATGGAAGGTTCTTAGCCCTTTGCTGGCCAGGAATTCGCATACTATAGGGCAGTCTGGGCACCTGGCCCCCTTCATTTTTGAGAATGCCTTTTGAGAAAATAATGTACCCAAGATCATGGTCTCTGCTTAGGGCAAAACTCTGAATCTCTGAGTTATAGCCATAAAGTTCAGATTCGTCATTGATTTTGAAAGTGGGAAATGTCAATCTTCTCCAAACTTCAGTATACTTTTTATTTTGTTTCTATACATTTGAAAATCTGAGTGACTGCGACAGTTGTTCAATGTGACACAGGGGAAGATGCAACTCTCTGCACTCTTAGACCCCCAGAAAGATTGAGATATGTGCATGCCTGACGCTAAAATGGGAAATGTGACTTAGAAATGTTCCAAGGTCACATCTAGTTCTACTCTTCTAAAAGACTAAGTTAAAAAAAAAGACTTTAGTGTTTTCCTTTAGCTTTTCTCAGTCTGCTGCTTCTTCAGCAAACGGAGACAATTAAAATCTATCACATGTATCTCAGAGTTGTTTTGAGTGTCAGTCTTCTGAAAAAGCAAGTAGCTGTTTGGAATCAGAGAAATTGATTTTCCAAGGTCTTAGAAGTTCCCACCATCTTGCTTGGGTCTTTCACCTCACTATCCCTCATCTTCTAACTCACCGGTTTTGGCCATTTCCTGCTAACCAAAGATCAGAATTAGTATCTTCCAGTTTCTTGAATTGAAGGACAACTCAACCTAAATTGTTGAGAGCCACAAAGCTGGATATGATGTGAGAACAGAAAATAGAAGCACTCTTGAAAAGTAACTTCTTATACAAAGACCCACGCCATAATTTTCAACAACTGCAAGTTCTATATTCACTTAGTCAGCTGTGCTCTGTATGAGCTTAAGATTATATATATATATATGTAGATATTGCAATGTATGTTTCTGGAGAGTTAACAATGCCACTCCACAACATATTTTTTCTAAATGATGTTACAATTTGGAGATATTTTCATTTAAAGGACATTTAATTCCTGGTTATTTTTCTCTTTATATGCACAAGTCATAAGGTAAGACCCAGAATTAGAGTTCAGCTGTATGTGTGTCTTTAATATTATATATATATATATATATATATATATATATATATATATATATATATTAGTAAATATAAAAGAAAATGTGATTAGTGGTTAGTAGATCTGGAATCTCAGAAATAATTGGTGGTTTACAAGAGACATTTTCATGCTTCCAAAGCCTGAAACTTTGGAGAAAACCAAAAGTTTACAAAACTGCCTACTACACTTCATATGGCACAGTGGTTATTTTAAAAGTTTAAGATGTTACTGGGGAAAAATTGACATGGATAGCATATCCATTACTTCTTTTCAGAATTTATGGTTTCAATGGGAAAAACATATATGTTGAGCTTAAATTTAATCCTGCTTAAAGACAAGAGACACATGATATATTTCTTTGGGAATGTACCTGCTGATATATAGTGACTTCACAATCACCTTTGTTTTGAAGTTAAAAGAAACTAGTGATAGCTAGGAAACACCATGCACTTACTGTGTAGCAAATATTGTTCTAAGTGAGTATTTTATATTGAATCATTTCAAACTCCCAACAACTACTGTTAGCTCTTACATTGACGAGGATACTACGGCATGAGGAATTAAGGTAACACATATAAGAACAAGTTAGGAAAAAACATTTCAAACACAAGAAATATATTTTTACAGCCTGTGATTTGAATCACGACATCATAGTGAAATGAACAAATAGAAGATAAAATTAGTCTATGTTAACCTTGAACTTGAATGGAAATAAATACTTTAAAATTAAAATAATATCCATAGAAAGCAGTAAACATAAAATGAGGTAGAAACTTACTAGCAAAAGAATAAGTGTAGATGACCTCCGTGTATTTTGATTTTGCTATTAGGATGAAAGGTTCATTTAATTTGAATGCTAGTCTTAGTTTTAGAAAATATTTCTTTTCTGTGTCTTTGTGGATATGCACAGTTGTAACCCTACTTTAGGGATAGTATTTTTTTTTATAATGTAGGACACAATATCTATCTATTACTTTAAATAAAGTTCAATCGATATGTATGTATACATTTTCATTTCAAAAACATAATGATTAACCCAAATACCAAATACCAAATTAGATGATGTAGTTGACATAGCATGTTCTACCTTCAATGTTTTCACTACACATTATCATGTATAAAACACATCGTGGTACCAGACTTGAACACCCAAACTTAGATTTCTTAGAACTTGCATTAGTTTTGTGCTCTGGAGTTTCAATAATTATGTGAAATTAGAGAATCACAGTATCTTCTTCCTTATTAGTAGTCTAAGCACAAACTTTTTTGTCAGTTTGCTGCCTTTGACATCCTGAGCCCTTGTTCTCACGAGTTTTGTCGCCAAGATTGTCGGCAGATAAAGCCAGAACTACTTTTTTAAAAGGCATGTGAACATCATTAGCAGCTACCAGGTGGTCACTTTTCTTGTCCAGTTTGTGTGTTCAACATGGGAAAAAGTATGTTCTCTCAAAGAGTGGATTCAGAAAGTTGTGTAAAAAATTTACTTTCCTTTTTAAAATATGATACTAACCTGCCAAGACTACTAAGTACTAATCAGATATTTTAAGATATCAGTTGAGTCTAACAGATCAGAAGCCAGAAAATTCACTGGAAAGGCCAAATCACTGTGGGAAATTCAGGACACCAGCCTGGGGGAGAGTAGAAGTGCAGCTCTCCAGGGAGGGCTGCGGTGGGAGGTACAGAGTCAATCAGAGACAATGTTCGCACATTTCTCCAAGGAAAGAGAAGAATCATCTACTAGTGGTAAGATAGAAAAGCTCAAATATAAAGATTGCATCAGATAACCCTAGAGAGGTTTTTAAACATTTTTTAAAGCTCTTATGAGCTTTACTTTCCAAATCTATAAAAATGGGTCTGATAACATCCTTACTGAATCTTGTGAGAATTTAAAATTAGAGATGTAAATACTTAGCTCACAGCAGGCCCTCAATAAGTAGGAGCTCTTATTATAATCCTCTATGTTCCCAAGCAGATGGCACCCAAAGGGCACACGCCAAGGATGGTATCTGATGGAAGACTGGAGCAGGGCATATATACTTGACATCCTGCTCCCTTGGTGTACAGAAAGTGGGAGCAAAGAGCCAGAATTGGATATGTGAGTCGTAGCTGCAAAAGTCTAAACACGAGCAGCTGGTCTTTCCCCTGGCACCTTCCCAGGTGAAAATGGCAGCCAGGGCATTCTTGGGAGCAGTGCACCAGGCCATGGTGGGCCAAGAGACTCTCTTGATTCCCTTGTGCCCAGAAGTGCATGTCATTAAGAAGTTTTAGTTGGTGGAAAAGATTAACTTCTAGCTATTTTATATTCCTTTAAACAAAGCTCTAGTTTATTCATTCATTCACATACTCATTGCTTTTCATTGACAAATAAAACCCAAAGTTGCACAATACTTTTATTTTCCTCGTGTTTGTTTTCAATAACTTCAAAACTATTTTTGTGTTTAGGTGGTAGTCATAATATATCTCATTCTATCAATTGCTACACCATAAACTCCATGACTGTGAAGATTTTGTATAACTTTTATATGAAATGTACATTTTAATATCATAAATAAGCACTGCCAAAGTAAATATGAATTTAGAAGAATGAAGTTAAACAATGAAAGAAATAAACTGCATTAATTTAATAGGTTTATTTTTCATTGTTTTTGATTATCATAAAAACATGTTTTGGGTGGAGTCTTAAGAGTAATTAGATATGGATTTCTCAATTTCATATTCTATTAATAATGTTGAGATAAGTTACATGGATAAAGAAAACAATGGAAAATTTGAATTGAGACATTATACAAAAGCTACAGTGTAGAGCCTTACTGTTCCCTTTGTCTGAAAAATCTGTCTGTGAAGTAATCATGATCCCACCAAGTGAAGACAAGTTTGATAAAGAAGGCAATAATTTTATACTAATCTAAATAATCTTAATACTAGCCAAACACAAATGGGAATAGGCTAGTGTTTTCACAATTCAGTTGTAAACTGGTTGCTTAGAACTTAACACATTTTCACAAAGAGACCATACACCAGTAGCCCACTGACCATATTTCACTCAGAATGAGGTTTCTAGGGAACAGCTCACTGTGAGGTTGCTCTGGTGCTGGCTCCGAGAGCTAAGACTTCCCAGTGGCACTGTTTAGCAACTAGTCTCCCGGTTCTCCTCCCTGCCCCTGCACCAACTCCACCGAAACCATTAGGAAGAGTTAGAATGGCTTTGGCCAGAAAGCTCCTGAACTCTGAAACTCCTCAGTGGTGGCAGAGAGCCTTTGAACCGAAGGAACTCGGGGGAGAAGAGACAACGGAAGGTTACGGAGGGAGTTACTGCAGCAATGGCGGGAAGAAGTACGTAATGACAGATTAAGTCCGGACTTGTACCAAACACGCGACGTGTCGTGAATCTAGATAGCACAGGTACAAGTGACTGTGATGTTATGGCTTCGTTCTTTCCACACCTTTGTTTGCAGAGTCCCCGCGCTTACTAGGGTAAGAACACGCACAAAAGAATTTGGCATGATTCGATAGACAATGCACATTTTCTAATTACGACTTGAATATCTTAAAGAAAGATCCAAATTTCTGAATACAAGTTACATTAAGAACTCTTTAAGCAAAATATTGATAACTCACTGTTTTCCTATTTTTCTCCAAAAACTAGCATTGTTTTTTTTCTCACGACTAGGATGAACTTTATGGTGACTGTGTAACTAAGAAAACTTATAAGATGTTTATTGTTATGCAAAATGAAAAAGTCATACTCATTTCCTGGATAGTATGTGATTAGCAATTGTTTAAAACACATACTGTGAAGCCTGTCCTGGAGATTCATATTTTAAAGTTTCTTTTTATCAAGACTTTTTTGTATAAAACAGCCTCATCCTGCCAATATATGGAAATAATAAGATGAATAAGCCATCTGCCAAGAAAAAGAAAACAATATTAAAAGTGCACAGATATGTAATATCTAGTTCTGAAGAAATGGAAAAACTCTTACCTGAAAACAACAACATACCCTTCATATTTGTATAGAATTATCTGGGTTACGTTGTCATGGGAACACAGGCTCCCTATTTGGATGATATGGACAAACACCTGGGGCTTTTTCCAAAATAAATATTACCACTCTGGCACCAATTTTATTCAATATCCACTTGAGAAAAATAAACTGTTAAGATATGAAAATAAATTATTTTACTTAACTACAGTTATATGACAGACAGTATCTAGGGAAGAGTTGAATGTTAATTCTCCACTCAAATTTTTTCCACAAGTTAAGAGAGATTTTATTCAAAAGTATTTCAAATGCAAGTAGATATTATTTAGAACAAATATATCAAAATTTTGCAGGAAAAAAACATAGGTTAGATTTACACTTGATAATCAAGCATCAAAATTAATTTGCAGAAACAGTATTCTTAAAGAAAGTTCTGGGGCAACATTATTTTTCTGCATTACCCCAGCTATTGTTTTGACCTGTGTTCCCAATGTAGTTTGAGGTCACCCTAGCTTTTCTGGGACCCATAGATCCTAGTTTATTCAGAGCATCTAGTTCTCAATGAATCATTTCATAAGAGGGCTTTGCTATGAGCCAAGCAACGAATGTTCTGATTAATCTCTTCTTTCCCATCCAAGGGCTGATCTTGCCCTCTGACTTTGGGTGTCCATGATCATGTATCTTGTAGAGTCAGCTATTCTGAAAGTCCATCTAACCCTATCAGCACTCAAGCACTAGATCACCCCATCTTCTGCTTGACCCATGCAGTAACACTGTGACCGTTTTTCCCCTTAGATGAACTGCATTTAATCAATTTCTGATTTCATTAGGTCAAGTGGCATCTTTCTTTCAATAATAGGCCAAATTCAGATGGCTCTTTGCTCTAATTCCCCAGCAATATTTCCTTAGCATTAGTACTATTATGATTGTAAACAAAAAAGAAAAAAAAGGTTTTTTGATCGCCTCAGAAAGCTTCTCTATTTATTCCATGACTTTATAAGAACAATATATTAATATCATATTATAAAGTTAGATATATCATAGTAGGTTATTATTGCTGCATCAAATTTAAAGTATCTTTGCTAAACGTGATTTTAAAGGGGTTCTTACAACAAGCCCTATGCTGAGAAAACATTATTTTGAGTACAAAGAATCTTTCTATAAATGAAATTTGATGCTCTCCTCTTGTTTCTTTCTAGAGTATGGTAACTCATGCTTAATGTTTTTTCAAAATCCAAAATGAAAGTAATTAAAATGTATTTAATTATATATCTTCAATAAATCTAACGTTAATCTTGGGAATATATAATTGTAAACTTAGAGAATATTTGAGATACTCCTAGAAAATAAAAATATTTCTTAAGTCTCATGGTATAGCCCATGCCTTCTAATCAAAATCAGGGTTTTTTCACCCAAAATTATGAAATAAATCTAAAAGTACCAAATATTTCCATTAAAATGTAATAAAAGTGTGATCTATAACATCAGGACTCATCTTCCTCCAAGAAACATCTCAAGGATGAGTTTAGAATAAATAAATGAGTCTACAAATTCATCTTTCTGTATTTAATGAACATCTGAAGGCAAATATTCTAGCTATCTAACTCTCCTAAGTAGACACATTATATTTGCATTGAATATTAATTAGCTTTAAAAAATAGTAAGAATAGAAAATCTCGTGACCAAGTAGAAAATACAAGACTGAAATCTTGCCATCAGAAACAGGATCTTCCAACATCCAAAACTGAAGTTGAAGATTGAGAATCATTTCTACTCTTCCTCTGTCTCTGTTCATTTTTTTCTTCTCTTCCTCATCAAAATACCTTTTTCCCAGCTTTTTTTCACTACTCCATGACACACACTTTGTTTTCCAGAAAAACAGTGCTTCCAATCCCTGCAGTTCCTGAAGTACACCCTGGTAAGCATTTGCCCATGAGAGGAGGGCTTGTCTTCACTGGACTAACATTCTTGAAGACTCAGCTTAGGCCACACTTCCCAATATTTTTATCATCTATTCTAATATTCTGTTTTATTTTATTGAATTACTGTCATTGATACTTATTTTTCGACATTTAATTAATGCATACTGGTTTTATGGATTAATAAATTTAATTTAGCAGATTTGCATGTGTGTGACATAGTTTAATCGTTTCTCCATCACCTCCCCTTGCCCCACCTGCCCTTCTAAGAGTTTCACATTTTAGAGAGAGGACTCAATGTGGGAAACACATTTTGGCCATATTTGTGCCGCCTGTTACCTCCTTCAGACCTCCTCTGCGTTTACCTCTTCCCTTCCTCTTGTCTGATAATAGTGAGCCTCATACTTTGTCATCTTTTGTGTGTGTTCCACATATTAAGGAGAACAAAATGCATTTGTCTTTCTGAGTCTGGCTTATTTTGCTTCACATGATGATTTCTAGGTCTATGCATCTGCAAAAAAAAAAAAAAAACCTATATGCTTTTTGTGGTTGAGTAATACTCCACTGTATAGTTACTACATTTCCTTTTTTCATTCTGTTTATGAGCAACTAGGCTTTTCCCAGATCCTGATTATTGTGCCCACAATAAAAAGGAGCATGCAGACATCACTGTGGTATGCAGACTTGCATTCCTTCGAGTGAGCGCCAAGGACTGGTATAGCTGGGTTAAACAGTAGTCTGCTTTAAAATTTTTGAGAATCCTCCATATTAGTTTCCTTAGGGTCTGTACTAATTTATATTTCTCTCAGGAGTACAACAATATTCTTTTATCCTCGCGTTCTTACCAGCATGTTTTGTTTTATGTCTTTTGGATAGTCGTTCAAAATGGAGTAAGATGGGATCTCACTGTTCTTAGGATTTGCATATCCTTACTGGCCAGAAATACTGAAAATATTTTATATACCTCTCGGCCATTCGTATTTCTCTTCTTCAAAAGTGTTTGTACAATTCATTTCCTCCTTTATTGCTTGGAGTATTTCATTTTATTTTTCAGTATTAAATTGTTTGAGTACTTTATATGTCCTGGAATTATTTCTCTGAAGAGAAGCTGCAAAAATAATCTCCCATTTTATAGGTTGTCTCTTCATCTTGTTGCTTTCCATCCTGTGCAGAAACTTTTAATTTCATGCAGTGCCATTGATTGATCGTTGCTGTTATTCTCTCTACTACTGGAGTCCTATGCAGGAATCCATTGCCTGTGTCTGTGGATTCACTCGTCACCCTAGGCTTTGTTTTAGGAGTTTTAAAGTTCCAAGTATTCTACCTATGCCTGGAATTCACTCCAAATTTCCTTTTTTCAAAAATGAAAAATAAGGACCTAGTTTCAGTCTTCCACTAGAGGATACTTAGATTTCTTAGCTCCATTTGTTAAAGAAGCTGTCTTTCCTCCAGCATGTGTTTTTAATTTCTTTGGCCAAAATCAGTTGCCTACAGTTGTGTTGGTTCACTTCTTGGCTTGTATTCTGTTTCACTGGTGTCTAGATCAGTTTTTGGTCCGCTACCATGCCGGTTTATTACTATGGCTTCGTAGTATAATTTAAATTTGAACATGGTGATATTTCCAGCGTTGCTCTTGTTGATTAATATTGCTTTGTCTATTTCACGTCTATTACTTTTCTATATGAATTTTAGATTCAGTTTCTAGTTTTGTGAAAAATATCAATAGAATGACATTGAATCCATAGATTATTTTTGGTAGTTTGCCATTTTAGCAGTATTAGTTTTACCGATCTATGAATGTGGGAAGATTTTCCATCTTCTAGTGTTATCTTTACTTTCTACCTTATGTGTCCTGAAATTTCCATTGTAGAGAAGAGTAAGAGTCTCAGGGAAACAATGTAAATAGAAACTATATATCAAAGTCCTTGGTACAAATAGGTATAAAATTCTTAATAAAATACCCGCAACCCAAATTCAACAATACAGTTGAAAAAAATTACACCCTACAATTTTCTATGATTAGGTTGGCCCTATTCCAGAAATACAAGCATTGTTCATCACAAGAAATCAGTAAATTTAATGCACCACGTAAAAAGAATCATGGTGAGAAAAGATCATATAATCCTTTCAAATTACTTAGAAAATACCTTTGACATGCTTCAACATCCCTTCACAATAAAAATCCTGAAGAATCTAGATATTGAAGGGTAAATCCTCAGTATAGTAAAGGCCATATACACCAAGCCAACAGCCAATCCCATTTTGAATGGGGGAAAGTTGAAAGCATTTTCTCAAAATTAGAAACAAGGATTCTTCAACTTGAATCTTAGTAAAAATTTTGTTCACATTGTTCAAAATTCAATGAAAGCCATATGTCAAATAAAACAAAAAAAGCTTCAAAAAAGAATCAAAGCAAAGATATCTACTCTCCCCGCTTATATTCAATATAATTTTTTGCAATTTTACCTATGGCAATTAGTCAAAAGAAAACAACAAAAGGAACAAAAAAGAGAACAGAAAAATAAATTATCTTTGTTTACAAATGATAGTAATTCTATACTTTGAAGACTCCAAAAATTCCACCACAAGGCTTTTAGAGCTAGCAAATTAATCAAAAAAGCAAGATATAAATTCCACATTAAAACGCCAATAGTTTTTCTGCTTACCAATAATGAACTAGCTGTGAAAGAAATCTGGAAAATAATTTCATTCACAGTATATTTTAAAAATATGCCTAGGAATCAATATGTTAATTCTTGATGCTCTTTTACTTCCTCTTAGATGGAATTTCCAAGGTTGCAATGTTGCATTAAAAACAATAAAATAAAAATATTTGTATAATAGATAGGAAAACAATAGTTTTGATAAATTGTAAAAGACTCTAAGAATACTTATCAAAGTTGAGACAGAATGAACACACTTCACAGGTAACTTGCCTATGCCACACCCAGGTCTTCAAGTCAACTTATTTGCAGTCTGCCTGTCTTAATTACTTTTGTGTTGTACAAACAGAACACCGGAAATCCACAACGTAGGGGTGGAAAGATTTGTTTTAGCTCATAGTTTCAGAAGATGACAGTCCATACATGGGTGGCCTGCATGGTAGAAAAAAACATGACAGAGGCAGAGCTCAAGGGTTTTTATGGTATGTCACAGGAGATGCCAAGGTGACAGAGTAGGGGCAGAGTTATCCTTTCAGTTCACACTTCTAGCAGCATTCTGGTCTTCTAAGTTCAGACCAGAAACTCCTACTATGTTCAGCTCACAACATTCAAAGGCTTTTTCATCTGACATCTTCAAGTCTTTCCAAATTCCTTCCACAAACCAGTTCCAAAGTCACAACAATGACCCCACTCCTGATGCCAATTTCTGTCTTAGTTACTTTTTTAACATTTTTGTTGTTGCTGTGACAGAATATTTGACATCCAAAATAATGGAGGAAAGATTTATTTTAACTCACAATTTCAGAAGGTCACAGTCCATACAAGGGTGGTTGGACTAGGATAAATACACCACAGAGACATGGCCATAGAGGTCCTCAAGGCATGGCAAACAGGAAGCCAAGGTGGTAAAAGAAGAAAAGATTTACCTTCCCAGGTAATTTGCCTCTTTTGGGTCATGTTCCGGTATACTGCCCCTTCCCACCAGGCCCACCTCTAAACAATATTCAAATACATGAAGCTTTTAAAGAACATTACAGATCCAAACCACAATAATACTTTAACATAAAACTTACGTAAGTGTTGGCTTTCAGAACCCTCTTCAGAAGACTAGATGGTAACATGTAGGAAACTTGTGCCTAAAACTCAGAAAATTTGATTATAGTTGTTATTTAGGGATATAAAGCTACATGATTTGGAGAAGCTTCTTAGGTTTCCAGAAATTGACATGTAAAATAAATGTAATTAGTATTTAATATTTTTATAAAATAACATAAATATGAATGTAATAATATATGCTGTCTAAGGATGTTGTAAATACTGGAACTTAAATACATCCAGCAACTTTATAGCTTGTAGATTGTTACATAAATTTTAAATATAATGATTTCATGAGTGAATTCTCAGTGAAAAGAATTATGGGTCTTGCTTGTTTACTATCAATCCACTAATTTATAGCCTTAGAAATATAACAAGAATTCAGTTTTAGTGCAGATTGTACAAACTGCAAGAATGAACAAATGTATAATTTTTCAAAAGCTTTATTTTTAACATCGTAATTGCTTTCTCAACTCAGATCATCATTGTAGACTTATTTTCACTTCTGTCATGACTTTGGGTCTCATGGGGAATAATGTCACCTCTGAATATAAATTTGTTTTTGTAACAATCTCTAAAGATTAAACTTCCTACATGTCAGTAGTTTTTCCCAATTCTGTATAAATTATTCAAATAATACAACTGGAGAATTTTGGCATGATATTAAGTAATTTAACTTAAAAGCAAATATATATATATATATATATATATATATATATATATATATATGCATGCATATATATACATATGAATTAAGTTTACATCATAAAGCGTCTGGTAATAAAGGCATGGACTTTACTGACTAAAACTCATGGTTAGAGAGTGGGACCTCCTTTCCCCTTTCTTTGTGACTTTGCCAAGCACTTGGACAGGCTACTAGCTTTGCTATCACTCCTCTACACGTACAAGGGATTTCCCAGCCACGGATTTCCCAGCCACGTGGAAAGCCTCTTTCAAACTTCCAGTGACTCAACCAATGGCAGGATGCAGGCAAAAAAAAAAAAAAAAGATATTCACTAATGCCACCACTGAGGTGCAGGTTTATTCTTTTCACAAAGATCTTTTTATGCGTTGTGGAATCCTTTAAACCTATAGGAGTGAAACATGGAGGCTGATTTCCAATCTCAGGATCTACCTGATGGGGTTCAGTAACTATAGATCTTGATTGGTCCCATGAAAAATACTCAAATCTTGGAGTCCCTCATCTAACTGCTCCTTCCAGAAAACTTCTCATTTAACTCAGTATTTTGTGCAGTTATTTTCCAGTTTGGTTCAGTCTCAATCTCCTACTACATAAGCAAAGCATTTGAACACAAACACGGAGGTGCACAAAGATTGCTAGGTAAGTGAAGGCAGTCCTATACAAAAGAATAAATGGGATACGTGGTTAATAGATTGTATGGCTATGAAGCGAGGAGTTTTTCAGATGCAGAAAGAATAGAGAAAAAATGGATACATAGAAGAAAAAACAAAGAGTTATAGAGTTAAAGAGTTATAGAGCATGAAGTATTTGGTAAACAGCAATAGTTCTGTGAATTTATAAAACATGGAGGCAACAATCAGAAGTCAAGTCATAAAGGAGCAGAGAAGCCCCACAAAGAACTTTTGAGTGTAGGAAGGAGATATCAAAAGTTCTAAGTTTTAGAGTGATTATTTTGGCGGAAGTATGGGAAATGGCAAACAGATAAGAAGCATTGTAGAGTGAAAGTGTTTTGATAAAGGGGATAAATTAGGAAAATATTATAGTAGGTAAAATGTGATACAGACTCAAACTAGGCAGTAGGAATGAAAGAAGAAAGATTCCAGAGATTTCTAAGATGGCCTCAATAGGACTTCTTAATGTATTTTAAGAGAATTCTTGGCAATTTACAAATACTCATTGTTGTTCTGGTTTGGGAGAAATAGCAGCGTAGAAGTGTTCAGCAGAAGTTCCATCTTCTATCTCATTTTCCCAGGATCTTTCACCATTCTTGTCATGCAAAGTGTGATTCATGAACCAGCAGCAACTGTCTTCTCTACAAGTTGTTTTGAAAGTCCCAGCCCAAATCTACTAAGTAAAACCTGTATTAGTGAGTGACTCAATACATATTTAGATTTGAGAAACACATTGCCATATCACAAAAATAATTATACTAAATGTTTGAAAGCCAAGAGTCACAAATCGGTTTATTGGTATTTTAACAAGACCTTCTATGAACAGGTATCTAGTCTGTCTTTGTGCAAAATCTGCCTGCATGTAGGTACAGCTATCACATTGGTCATTTTATGGCTTCGCGTGGTTTTAGATGGGGAATTTTTAATTTCATCTCCTCTGTCCCTTCCAACTCATGATTACAGAGAAATTGAGACAGATTCAACACACTTTCTGTGTAATTTGCCTGTGCCACACCCAGGTCTTCAAGTCTGAAAGGGCCATGCTGGAGTCTGCAGTTCTAGCCAAATGACAAGAACAATTAGAACAAAATAACTCTAAGAATAAATGACACCAAAACAAACAGACAAGAAATAAAGCTGCAAGTAATTTCCTGGAAATACTCCATAAATTTCCTGGATCTATTCATGTGGGAAGTCCCTCAGAAATTTCATTTACCCTTTGTCTTCCATTTGTGTCTGGACCATGTAATCTACCACATGGACAACTTTCAGTACTTTCTCCTGCGAGGGCAAAAAATAGTAATGCGTGGTCATTTAAATGACTTTGCTTCTATATTGTGCTTTAGTTTTCATATTCATTTTGCATGACCCTTTTAGGTGGTCCTTTCCATTCTGGATGAGCCATGGCTTAACTGGTCTCCTTAGCCGTGGAATTAGCTTATCTGCAGTGCCTGCCAAAGACAAGCCAGGCCCATCAGGCTGCGTTTCAGTCAGGTTGTTTTTTGAAATTGCAAAGAAAACAAAAGTAGAATTACTTGGTTGGTTCTCAAAAGAAAAGAGAGAAAAAGAAAATAAATTTAAAGTAAGAATTGATTAATCCTCCTAGTGGTGTGAGACTTTACTCACTGTGAACAACTAGTAGTGGTTATTTCTGAAATAAGACATCAGTTTTTTAGACCCACATTTTATTTTCTAAGAAATGAAATTGAAAGGGTCCAAAGGAAGTCTTTTTCTCAATAAGAATATTTCTCTTATATTTGCAAATAAATATCTTTTAAAAAAACTGGTAACATTATAATGCAACAGATTGTGTTTCCTTAAAAAATTTAGTAGCAAGCATATGGATTCATTTCATTTGTTTAGCTTTATAACTTCAGGACCACTTGCATAAGAATAATTAATCTTTTTTTTCCTAATCAGTACCTGAGTTTGCTATTGAGATTTTTTATCCCTTATTTGAATATATTTTTATTCCTTAAGTTGAATATAACTGATTTCCACAGAAAGATCTGGCTGAGAAACAGAAAGATCTTGCTTAACTCATTTTTATTGAACAAACTCCAAAAGTTTAGTCAAGAAGTGTTAGATATTAATCACATGTGAGTGGGATCATTAAATTTTCCTTTACCTTCCAGAATGGCGTGTCACTGTGGAATCAGAAGAAGTGAGGTCATTAAGCAGTGTTTACAATTACATGACAGTAATTATATTTCTACGTTTTACAAGAGGTTTTTATTATTTTAAAAACATGTTGGAATACTAGAACGGACGATGTATTATTATAGATGTCAGTTGGAACTGAGAAAAATTTCTCTGACTCAAAACCTTCAGAAGTTACCCTTTCTTTTTTGAATAGGTAACAGTTTGTGATTCTCTTTTTTAAATGACAAGCAGAGACTATGTTGCTGAAATAAAAATCCAGCATCATTTGTTAATGATCATACTCTGAACCTTACAATAAGTAAGTCACAGTAACCTTATAGAAAATTAGGGGAGAAATGCAATATTTTAAATTGAAACCAGAAACAACAATTTATGACAATATAAGGTGAACCAGTTAACAGGAAACACTGAAACAAATCTCTCCTCTAAATTGCTGGTGCGTGTCTCCTTTCTTTTCTTGTAACCACTTCTCATCTTTGACTTTGAAACCCAACAGTTTAAACTTGGTTCTTATTTCAGTGGGCTAATCCCCTTTCATAAATCATGCTCAAGAGCTGAAATAATTTGCACATCATTTAAAGAGTATTTGCTTTGAAATATTCACCTCAAGCCCTTTTGTATATCCTTTCTCTCTAAAGATTTGTACTATTTGTTTTGTTCTCTGAGGTATAAAAGACCTGGATAAACTTTATTCCTGTTGTTTCAAGATTAGTTAACGAAAATGCATATTAATTCAGCAGGGACGGGAACAAACCTCGGTAAAGATGATCACACAAACGCCTCTTGGGAACAGCTGAGTACAAAATGTCAGTCTTCAAATCTCCTTGGACTTGCTCAAAAGAGCATTGAGGGATTTAAATTTCCAGAATATGTCTACAATTGTAATTTCTTTGTTGTGGAGAGCAGGAGCTACGCTGATTGTTTTTCCTAAGAAAATTGATTCTAAATTATATTAGAACAAAAATTAAGCTGTCTACAATGTAGCTCTTCATGAAGACAGAGAAAAAATACCATTGAAAAGTACATTTAATAATAAAATTACATGCCTTATATTTTTAAACTTATTTATCATTCAACCTTAAATCCCTAAATTAATTGATTTTTTTTTCCTACCCAAAGAATTGGGAGTTGGGAAAACCTCAAAATCAGAAGTAGACATATTCAGATAAAGTTCAATGTGACTTTGATATTTATAAACTTAAATTCTCAATTTGCTAGTATGCTCAGAAAAAAAAAAATACTGATTTCTCCATCTGTCTTGAAGGCTCAGACATGCCCTGTTCTTTTCTTAAACTGAAAATGACCATAAACTTCTGGCACTTAAGTGCTTATCCGGAAATGACTGAGTGGATTCGGGGGCAATAAATCACTCACACGGATCCAGCCACCCACAGTCGTGTTCCACTTCCCTTCTTCACGAATGCAGTAATAGACTCTTGTGCAGTCCTCAGGGTGCCAAACTTTGAGCCATTAGGAATATCTGCAAGTAGCTTGATTTATCTGCCTCACTCAGTTAGCTAAGACCCAACTAAGTAAAAATCTGCAGAAATGTACTTGACTTGTTAAACTTTTTAATAAGGAGCTACAACAATCACAAGTTTTCTTCTTTGCCTTTTCAATTTACATGGGCTGTGAAGCCTCTGGTGAAAAATATTCAGATGAGCTCTCAAATTATAGGTGCGTGGCTGACAATGCTGACTCTGGGTTTTCGTTACACACAGAGGATCGTCTGCTGTTAGCAATTAATCCAGGCACAATCCTCTTGATACATTGGAGGGAATGTGGAAGAAATGCTCATTTTATAAGTTGTAAACTCCTAAATTACCCTAAATTAGAGACGCTCTTAATCCGACACTTACATATAGATAGAATCTGCCTATTGTGTAGGCTCATCTTCCCCTGATGGAGAAATCAATTAAATATTTAGATATGGAATACCTTCCAGGTTGGATACTGCATTTCATTTAAATTATGGTCCTCCAATCCGAAACATTAAAGGGGATCTTAACGGATGGAAGCACATTACTGTCTGTTGGATTGGGTGCATTAACACTTTAAAAATGAATGTGCTTCCCAGGATTTCCTATTTGTTCCACCAGCTGCCTGTAGATGTGCCAGATAAACAGTTTAAGGAGAAGGACGTAAAAGATGCATGTGTAACAATCTGTGTGCTAGGTGCACCCCGTACGAACAGCCCCCCACTGTGGTGCCTTTGGGGTTTTTCCTATTTCTTAGCATTCTAAAATGAGGCAGGTTGCTTGTCGTGGAGCGACGGGAGAAAAATCAACAAGTCACGTGGTCTCACCTCTCGCACAATTTCTTCGCGTATAATATTTCATCATTTCTTTCCATTAATTATTCTAATAAATAATGAATTGTCATCAACAGATATCTTTAGACACTATAGACACTATTAGAAGTAAAGGTAAGCTACCTTGTTATAAAAAAAAAAATGTGGCCTGAGTGGAATCATTTGATTCTCATTCAGGGACCATTACAGTGTGAACTGTATGAATAGTTGTTGTAAGAACAAAGCTGCTATGTCTCCCATATTATAGAAGCATGATATATAATGTTTTACTAGGCCATAGGCACTATCTAAGCAGTTTATTGTGCTGTCTCGTTTAATCCTGTCAATAAACCTAGGAAATACAGTAGTCTCACTGCCATTTCCATTCACCTACTAGGTAATTCAGACATTGAAAGTTTAATTAATGTGCCCAAAAGTCCACAGCTAAGAATAGGCCCAGTGTGAATTAGAACCAAGGTGTCTGTCTTCCCAGGTTGGGACTAACTATTGGTCTGACGCTCTTGGCTTCTATAGTGAGACTGATGATTTCTGAAACTTACTGCTTGTAGAAACTTTAAATCAGTTATTGCACTTCACTTAGCTTCTGCTTTCTAATCTTGAAAATGTCAATAATAATAATAATACCTACTTTATGGAGTTGCTTGAAAGCATGAATTAGATTAAGTAATATAGCATTTATAGTAGAGTTTGGCACAATAAATAACAATTGTAAAATGAGTATGCATTATTTTATTTTCTCGTGAAGTAATCTCAAAAGTACTTTTAATGTCATTAAGAGAGTTCACCTTAAAAATAAATGATTGAAGTCCCAGAGATTAATGTATTTTCAAAAAATGATTTTGGACCTTCTAGTGGAAAATATTTTATTGAGTGCCTTAAAAACGACTAGAAATAAGCTCCCTGAATTGAGTTAAATGTCTGTTCCATCCATTTTCTAACTATTAAAGTCTTGATTCACAATTAACATAATACATAACATTAAAATGTCATTTTAGCTTACTGAATGAAAACAAATTTATCCAATCAGAACAAAGATGGTGAAGATAAGCCTTAATGTTTTTGTTTTTAGAGACAGTTTTTCTTCTGGTAGAGTGGTACATATGCCTTATTAGAGAGGAGAGCCCAAAACAGCTTAGTCATAAACTTACCTAATTTGGGTACTCAAGTTAGGTGCCACACCTCAGCAATAGAACACAGAATTATAAAGTTCAGTGAAGTTGCAGAAATTTAACAAAACAAATTATCAGCTTTTTGATGGAAAATAAACATATAAAGGAAACAAATTGATTCTTTCCAAGTTGGGTGGAAAGAATGCCGAAGATCTCCTTCCTTGTCGTTTTCCCTCACTGTTGTTAAAATGCCCTGAGGACCTTCATTTGCTCCAGGTGATACTTTGGCCTTTAAAGTAAGACAACTGGTCTTTTAAGGGACTATGGTCTCTCTCACATGAGCGACCCAGATCACAACTCTTATAGAACTTAAAGGGAACAACAGAGTGAAACAGGGATAAGGAGGGGAGGAGGGGGTAGGGGGAGGGACAAAAGGAGAGTGGGAAAGTCTTTGTCACCTCGACAAGATATGTATGTGCACAAAATCCTCAACTTCATTGTAAACCTTAGGTTTTGCACTAATACATATCAATACAATGGGGGGGGGGGGGTGGGAAAGAAAGTTGGGATTTAGCTAGGATTCTTGTTTTCAAATCTTCATTTTGCTATGGGCCAAGAGTGTTATTATAAGGAAAATGTCATCAGAAAACACCTTTATTTTTCTGGTAGGTTAGAAAAACTATTGAGATGAAATCAGTCTAAGACTTAGTGCAACAAACAAGGTATGTTACTTGGTGGGGAAACTGCATACTGAGCAGTCAATGTATATTCATTGGTTTGCTTACTGTTTGGAAGTCCTAAAGGTGAAGTGAAGCTCTTGTCCCCTGTTGCTGCTCCCTCAGATGGAGAAAAAGGACGGGACTTAGATGGAGCAGGAATAGGAATAGGACCCAAGCTTATCTGGCTAGAACAGCCAATCAACTCATAGAGTCAAAGAACAGGCCGCCCACGGACACTCCTCCCAAGATTTTTGATATGTTGATAATATTGAAGGATTAATAATTCCTATTATAACGTTAACATGCTCATAAGTGGATTAGCTCAGAACCAAATAACAGGGCCTGATTAAAGATAAGTAGATTTTCAGATCTAAAATTCATATCTTGAGACTAAGCAGTAAACTGTATCTCTAAAAGGCATTGTACTGGGAGGAAGAATTCAGTGTGCACACTCACATCTCAGGCAGTTGTTGGAAAGTTGCTTTATGCATGCAGTTTCAAACACCAGAATTAAAAAGCGTCTGAATATTCTCAATTCTACATGAATAAAGAGTAGTTTTCGTTGCATTTTTAAGTTTCATACTTCCTATTCTCTATCACAGTGATTTATCTTCAGGATGAATTTATGCATGAAATATATAAAAAATACCTTCTTGACCTTATCAATAACTGACTTATTAATATATTTTGGTAATGTATGTTGTTTAAAAATGTATCTTAAATTAACTCTATCAAATATTTTTGATTCACCTTAAGGACAAATTGTCATAAACAGTATTTAGTCACACCATGCCCCACGGTTAATCCAGAGTCTATAAGGAAATAGTTTTATAAATCGGAACCCTACAAATGGACTGTTGGTATCTTTTTTAATCCTCCGTGTTCTCCAGCCTAAACTTGTTTCCTACCAAGCCCTATGAATAAGGATCGGTGACTTTTCCAAAACAAAAGCTGTGTTGAATGACCTACAGTCCTGCGTTTAAAAGAAAATGCTATTCATTATTTATGTCCAGATGAGGGCAGCCTTCCTGGTTCCCCAGCTGCAGTGATGACGACGCGGGTAGTGGAGCCAGGCTGGCTCTGCCAGTGGCATCTGTTACACATGAATAACATCTCTTCACTGAGCTGCACTGAGGGCGAAATAACCCACCCGCTCAAAGTGCAGAGATTGTAGTGTCTGCCATGTAGCGAGTGGTCATTAAATATTCACAAGTAGCGTTAGAAAATTCTATTAGACCAAATAAATATAACAGTATATACATCTGGCATAATATATTAAAATGATGAAAATATGAGCAACAAAGTAAAAATTAATTGATGGTTGTAGAAGAAGAGTTAGACTTATTACAAATGATAACACAACTTTGAATTTTCACTTACAGAAAATGAAATTAATTTGTTTGGTTTTGGATCCTAGATGATAGCTTAAGCAGTGTGATTCAGAAAAACCTGTATCTTTTATAAGAGTTTATGCAACTTTGAATTTTTTCCTCTTTCTCTTGCCTTTCTTTAAGTTTTACTTGTTATTATGTACAAATAATTATAACGTTAAATGATTTGTGTGCATGTGTTTTGAGAGATAAAGAGGTCTGTGTATGGATAGAAATGTATGTGTGTGTATATATAGTAAATAAAAATAAATTTTAAAGGCCATATTGGCAGATGGAGAAAACACAAGTGTCAAGGAGAGTTCATTAAGAAATAAATATATAATAACAAAAATTAAACTCCAACATTTATTGATTTAACAGATGGTGAGTTAAAAAGTAAAACAAAACTTAAGTGTAATCTTACTTTTTTAAAATATTGAGATTATTCTGTGGACTTCTTTAGAATTTTTCTATTTTCTAGTTCTTGTCAAAAAATGTCCTTTAAACTATAAACAATTCACTTTTTTCATTTACCAGATACTATTACAAAGTCTACAAATGTACACATATTTCATATCAGAGCATAAAATTTATTCCTAGATTAACATTCATTCAACTGCAGTGAATTTCAAAAACCCTTTACTTTTTTATGGATATATATATATATATATATATATATATATATATATATATTTCTATAACCTAAATGTAAGATACATATTAATTTTAAATATACCACTGAATGTCAAGTAAAAGAGTGATAAAGTATTATCAAATATCTGCTAATACCACAAGGAAGGTTTTAAAATCATGAATGCAAAAATTACACAGAATGTGCTCTAAATAAAATCTAATAAAATTTAAAATTGGCAATAAGAAACTAAAATCGCCAAAAAACTAGTCGTTAAAATAATATTTCTTTCAGTTACTGCTCTCTTAGTAGAATTCCAATAAATGTAAACTGAACAGTATGCAACCAAAAAAAAGTTATCAAAGGCAAATAACTAACATTGACCATTTCGGTTTAAAAAATAAAATATAACAATTCTGTACCTTCCTTGATAATAAGTTTAAGCAAATAAATGTAACCATGAAAGCCTGAAGTTAGAAAAGATAAAATTAAGGAAAAAAATCAATCAGTTAGAAAACAAAAGTATAGTCATTAACAAACAACTTTATTAAGAATAAATCAAGGACAACTCTGACAAAACTAACCTGAACCAACATGCAGCATAACTGGATATAACCTAAAATGAAAAGCACACAAGTGATTAAATTTTAACAAAACTACATAGAAATTTTCTGATAGATGAGGAAAGCCATAAGATATGTTAGCTTGGAAAAATAATGAAAGTAACTAAGGAAAAATAGGACACCTGAGCACATCAAAAATCCACCTCAGGAAGATTATGAGAGCAAAGATTTACTGATGAGTGAGGTCAATCATTTGGAAAACAGGCCATTTTTATAACATTTGGAAGCACACAGATGGTTTATTTTTAAAATACTGAAAATCCACAACTAGTCAAGAAACTAAATTAATAAGGCAACAAGGAGCACACTTTCACTACTGCTATACAACTACCATGAACAAGAAACCCAAGAATGACCAGCAATTGACTCCTGGTTTTCTTGGAATTTCCTTATTCAAACAGCTTCAGAGACCAGTGTAGCATACTAAGACTTTTAGACTATAGCTATATGTTCAGAAAACAATAAAAGGTAAGAAAATCCCTGTTGAAGGGCTTATGATCACCAGAATCTGAAAGCTCTACGAACTTTTGAGAGTTGAGCTGAAAAAAATTAAGATCATCAAAGCAGATATAAGTTAAATGAATAATTTAGGATGGGGGAAATAGACTTCTTTCTTCTTGGTTTCCTCCTTTTTGTTGACAATCCATTTTTCTTTCCTTTGAAGTCATGTCTCATTTCACTTGGTATCTCAGCTAAATATGATGAAACAGAACAAGGCTTTGAAATAATGTTTATGATATTTGCCTTGTGATGAGCTTGAGATAATGTAAGTCGGTAGAGGTAACCTAGCAAGAATTTCCAAGGACACCAGGCGTTTTCGTGTAGCGCATAAGCACACCATATTTATTTTACTTTTAAGGAAGCAAATCTTGAGCCCCAGGGAGGTGATACCTCAAAAAGCCATGCTAGAGCCATAGATATAATGCTTGAGGCATCTTCTTTTTAGTTTTTGTATAGCAACTTGATGGTATTTAAGATCGCTAGTGGCCTGGGTTACACAAGAGGGAGACAGCTTTTCCAAAATAGTTCCCTGTCTTAACAGAGGATATCAGATTTTGTCTGGAAATCACCAAGATCACAGTGAATGCTGCCATAGAGCTCACAGTGTAGAATGGGAAAAAAAAAAAAAACAGGTGATTTCCTCACTGAAGCACAGTGCTATCTGTTGATTGTTGGAAAGACCCCCAACTGCAAAAACTTGCTTTCACCAGCATCCAATCCATGTCAAAGAGACAAGGCTCCTGGATATAAGTAAAATGCCAAAATAATACAACTAGTTAAATAAAAGAATGCTCTGTTTGTCTTGTTCCTCCATCCTTCTCACTAATGCCTCTAATCATAAAGATGAAACAACTTATAATATTCCAAATCAATAATTTTAAAAATTAAAATGATGGAATATGTAACTGTTTTTCATAAATCTAGCTGTTATACTTCATTATATCATAATCATGTCGGTATATAAGTGTAGACACACATACATACACATAGTCACACCCACACACATACATGGTACCATAACCTTACTATGAAGTTTTTTGGAAAAGTGTGCTGCTAGCCTTAAAAAAATCAATCTATTAGTCCAAATCCTTTCAAAGTAAATGATAACAGAGTAATAGTCTCCATTAGTATTTTAAATTATAGTGAAAATCACAGTTCTAAAATAATCTGCCAACAGTGTTCCTTTGTTTTAAATATCTTTGTATGTTCATGGTTGCTCATTATGTACTCATGAAAAAGAAAAATCACGAATGAATGTGAATGGAATAATACAAAATAGGACAGGAATAGCTACTAAAGTAACTGCATTTGTAGTGCAAAGCAAAGAGCTGTTCTGTCTGACCAGAGAAACATTGCTGCACTAAGTAAGGGCTCACTAAATACCTACTAAAAAATAATGAAGAAGTATTATAAAAGAAATACGCCAAAGTATCAATAGCAACCGGGGTCAATTCTGAGCAATACAATTATGGTTTCTTTCTTTGTTTTGTTCCTGTTCATTCTGTATTCTAAAGTTTCTTTAACAAGACATTTGTCTCCAAAATCAAAAAAATATATAAAATCATGACACTGCTGCACAGATCAACGTTTTCATGAAAAACACATTTCTCCAAGTGCTACTATGCTGTCCTTGTGAGTGTCTGCTCTGCTCTGCCTCACTTCAATATTCAGACCTGCTCACACCAAATTTTTTCCCCAAACTTCACCAGCTCCTGACATGTGGCTATAATATATATTTTCCACTGCCAGTTTTGTTCATTTGTTTCACCCACTGCCTGAAAGCATGAATGACAGATGTCTACAAAAATATATATTCAGAGACTGAAAACATAATTTCTTATGAAAGAGCTGGAATGCAAAGATTTGGAAGACAAAGTATCTGAATAATGTTAAATTAGAATCTCTATTTTATACTAACCAGACCTCAGATATGAACCACAAATTGTGTTTTATTGCTTGACAGGGTAATTTCATTGGGGTTATCATTCTTTTTAATATCATTTTTTTCTCAGTTGGATTTTATCCAAGAAATAATATAATTTGCTAGGAAGATTTTTACCTAAACATCGATCCTTTTTAACTCGCATATGTGTGTGATTGCTCCTCTCTTTGGCAGGAATATAGTGGGAAAGTGTGGAGATAACTGAAACATTACTGATTTATAGGAAAACTTGGGGAAAGAATGCAAATCAGAAATGGCCTTAACTGAGTATGTGTCGTGTCAAGATTCAGGGATAAGGCCTCCACGCTGGGGCAGAAGAGCTGCTAGCCCACTGTGAGTACGGTAGAAAGGAACAGATGTGTAGAAGAGAGATAACACCTCAGATCACAGCCCCTTCTGCCCAAGTAAGATGCTAGGCATTTCCCAAAGATGTGGTTCATGCTATAGGACTACTTCCACTGTTGGCACACTGAACTAGAAAGAAGATGTGATACAGAATTTGCATTCCCCTGAACTTAGAAGAATGCACAGGAAACACAGATAATGTATCATTTTTTTTTCATTTGGGCTAAATAATAAAAGAACAATATAGAGGTGAGGTGATTAATGCAATATACAATGGTTATACTGAGCTTGAGAATTTTATGCACATATATATGTTAACTTCATTTGCTTCTAGAGAAAATATCCCTTCTATTTAAAGGAATGAAGTGAAAATAATAGACTTGACCCATAAGAAACGTAGTAAATTAATCAGGAAAAAATCCTAAGGAAAAATTATAGTTCCTTGTTGGAGTGTGATTTTCTGCATGGCATGTGAAATAAATGGATATTACCATTAGCTTCAGTGATACTTGATGTTCCCCCATGAAACATAGATGTACCGGCAGAAACAAGTGGTGTGTAAAGTTGGTGGTCATAGATTGATCACTGAACTAGAACCGATAAGTCAACTCCGTTCTGCCAGAAGAAGATAGTTTCTTTTTATAGTAGAAAAAGAAAACAAAAGTATCAATAGCAATTGGGGTCAATTCTTTTTCTCATTTTATAGTTTGCCTTACAAAATGACAGCTTAACTAAAAATACATAAAAAGTTGCAAAGAAATTGTTGTTAATCATAAAATCCCCTGAAGAAGTATAATAGTAAAAAATACATATTCATTTAAGGTCAGATACACCTTGCATTCTCAAGAGACACAGAGTTATTCATTAATTCAATATGTTACATGGTTTTCTAAGCCCTAGAGATACAACAGTAAATAAAATAAATGAGATTTTTTTTGAGACAGCATCTCACTCTGTAGTATAGGATAGGCTTAAACTCACTATGTAGCTCAGACTAGCCTCAAATTTAGAGCAATCCTCCTGCCTCAGCCTTCTATGTGCTGGGATTACAGTGCACACAGATAATCTTCATGTGGTGCCAGGGGATCGGACTCAGGATCTCACCTTCAGTAGGCAAGTACTATTCCTCCAGCCTCAATAGATGTGTTTTCTTTTCCAAAAAACTTCCCACAAGCAGGGAATGCTAGTGCTAAAATCAGTCATGTGCATTGAGGACTGAAAAGTGAGACGGTACCTGAACAACCTTCTACTTTTACAAAAGACAGAAGTAAAACCAAAGAGGTTCCATAACACTTACTTTTCAGTAGAAAAGCAGAGCCGCTACTCATAGGATGGCAGAATGGGGGGACAAGGGGAGGGATGGATGGAAAGAAAAATGATATGTAAAAGGAATCTGGTTTATGACAAAGTATGGGGGCTGAATAAGCAAATCTGAAGTACACAATCCGGATAAACAATCAGAGGAGGAAGAGGACCAGGAAGGGCTGGAACCCCAAAAGCAGTCGGAAAGGGCTAATTGGAAGCAAACCTCTTAGAGTTCCTGAACTCATAAAATCTGAAGACACTTTAAAGAGTTCCTCTGGCTACCACAATCTGATCCCTTGTGATTACTTTAAAGTCAACCGATGAGAAATTTTAATTTCCTTTAAAACTCCCTTCACAGTGTCACCTAGCTTAGCGTGTGATTGAATAACCAGTGTCCGCGTGTTAGCCTACATTCAAAAGCCGCTATAGTCCCGTTTGCTTGGCTAGCATCACACAGCTAGAAGCAAGCTTGGCTTCCCTACCATCAGCTCATGCTGTGATGGGCAGGTTCATCAGGAACACACACACACTTCATTCTTCTGTCCTTTAGTTCTCCACAAACTATTCTTTTTATTAGTACGTGTTTGTGATCACATTGAACTTGGGGAATGGGCACGTGCACAATGTCGTAGTTACTTTCTCATTGCTGTAACTCAGTGTCCAACATCCACAACTTAAGGGAGGAAAGATTTATTTTAGCTCACAGTTTCAGAAAGTCACAGTTCATTCACGGGTTGGCAGCTGGAGAACGGTGGAATCACGTGGTGGGGCTGCAGCTAGAAACCAAGCGGGAGCCAGCGCTCTGGAGACAGAGATCTTCACAGCATGGCCGATGAGAGACAGGTCAAGGCTGGGAGGAAGGGCAGAACCAGCACAGGCCCTTGCAAGTCAGGCCCCCAGTATCCGCCCTTTCAGCCACACCCCTCCTCTCAACAGTACTTAGTATCAATAAGCACATCAGGCTTTTAAGGGACATCCAGATCCAAACCGTGGTCTACATGCTAATTCTAGTCACTAGGAGATATTGTCCATAGTAAAATTTTCTTTCAACATTTCACCTTCTGTTCAAAAAATAAGATTAAACTGCAACTGTTACAATGCTTACAAATTTGATTATATTTTAGCTGTGACCACTTGTTTAGCTTTGATTTGGCTGGTGAATGTCAAGGCCAGCCTGACTAAAACTTCTAGAGTCTAGGAAAATTGGCTACGTTCCTATAAGAAATAAGTTAATCTATGTAATTAATTAAAATGATGCTAGAATTAAGGCCAGCGATAATCACTTGTTTAATTTTATTTTAGTGATGACAGTAAAGGAGATATAACTTGATGGAAATATATTGATTTAACAGAAATTGGATGTCTAAACCTGAGTAAAATATTAAAGGTTGAAGACATACAATAAAAAAAACCTAAAAAGAATTTTAATAATATGGCACGTATTGCCTCAAAAAGCATAAATAAATAAACTCTCTGAATATTCATGTAATTTGGATAACTATGTTTAGTCTTTCCAGAAAAGTTATTTATATTTCTAAATATAAATGACAAATTTCTCTGACAATTTCTACTCAACTTCTGTTCCAGTGGAAATCGTGTAATGCCGTCTAGTTTTGCCTTGTACATAGTAAAAATATCCCTAAAAGTTCCCAAAGAGAGATGGCAGTGTTTTGAAAGATTTCCATTACAGGTTGCATCCTCAAAAATGTATCTTCATTCATAGGATTTTCTTTATTAAAGATAACTATGATAGAAAAATTCTGCTATTTCCTGATTTTTATATCATCTTAAAGATTTGACAATTTTGGCTTTACTTCACAAAAAATTTCATGTCATATAAAGTGATGATATTATTTTCCAAACAAATACTTATAACAGGTTTTCTTCTTTAAGTTTTTTTTAATATCTTAAAATCATTCCTTAAGTAACTTAAAACAATTTTGCCATTAATATATTGAGTTTGACAGCTGTTATCATTGCCTGAAAATGTTTCTACTATCTTTCCTTGCTAACCCATTATTGCTTTCTACCCCTTTCTTTTTAACTTTTTACTTTGTAAGCTTTTCTCTAGTTTCCCACGAATAAATTAAAAAAAATTTTTTTTGGGGGGGTGGGGAGGCAGGGTATTGGTTTCTTTTCATTTCTTTTCTTTTCTTTTCTTTTCTTTTTGAGACTGGGTCTTGCTCTGTAGTCCAGGCTGGTCCTGAACTCAGTTTGTAGTCCAGGGTGCCGTTAAACTCATTTTAGAGTGTGTTTTCGGGAGCGGTAGCCAAAAGGCCTTAGATGAGAAGGGCAGCAGGAAAGGAAGAGAGTGCGATAGGAAGGAAAGGACCAATAAATACTACTTCCGGTTTAAACTCATCTCTGCGGATGGTGCTCATTGCCGTGGCTGGGCTAAATTCCGCAGTACTTACCAACTCACAGTAAAATGAAAATGTTGGCAGCAAGAAACCTGCAGTACTTTCTTTAATCACAGATTATTTCTGTGGTCTTTACCTTTCAAGAATATAAGTGAGGACCTTAAGTGTACAGTATGCGTCGTCACAGAAGGTCCTCCCTGTGTTGATGCTTGAACGCTCGGGATATGACTGACACAGAATTTTTCCCCCCATTTGATTGATAAGTATATATAAAAATTTAGTTTCCACTGATCTTGGGCATTTGTGCCATTCCATTACTGACACAGAATTTTGAAATCCAATTTTATACTTTATAAAAAGTTAATGATTCAAAATTTTCCATTTTTAAAATCCAATTGCTAATATTTCTATATGTAAAAAGCATAAAATGATTAAGGTACAATAACCTATTAAATATTAATTGACAAAAATTATATTTTTAAATTACTACTTTTTTATACCTTAGCACATGAGCTATCATCTTTTGTTACATAAATGGGAGTGATTTTTTTACCAGAATAATTCTTTTTATTAGTATGGATGGTTGACACATAATAATTACATTAAACTTAAGGAACTGGTGTGCATACCTATCACATTTTGGTCATTTTATCCTCCTCTCCTCTTCCCACTCCTTCATTTCCCACTCACATCTCCTTTTTCTCCCCATAAAATCTGTCCTCTTATCATCTTCCATTACTCTTCGGTTTTTCTTTTTTGTACCACTTACAGTTTGGTATATATATATATATATATATATATATATATATATATATATATACCTCCAGTCTCCCCCTCAACTCTCAAATTCTCACACATTTTATTCTGTAAATTGACTATATTCTGGGTTTCTCATAATAAAAAAAAATCATGGGATATTTAGTCTTCTGAGTCTAACTTAATTAAGCATAAGGGTCTCAAGTTGCCAAGTTGCATCAATTTACCTACAAATATTTCAAATCTACGTGTCTTTATGTAATAGTATTTTATGGTATACAAATACCATATTTTGGATCCGCTGATCTGTTGATGGATATTTGAACTTCTTCTATAATTTTGCTATTGTTAGTTGTACTGCCATAAACATGTGTGTCCATGTATCTCTGTTATATACTGCTTTTAACTCTTTTGGAAAGATATCTAAAAGAAATATCACAAGATCAAATAGAACGCTTGCATTCTGCATTTTGAATAATTTCTACACTGCTTTCTATAGTGGTTGTATTAATTTACAGTCACCCAAGCAATGCAAAAGAGTTCTGTTTTTCTGATAAATATCTATTTCAGTGACCCATTTATAATTAGGTATTAGAATTGGAAGATTTTATTTTTCTTCGTTTTCTTCTATTGGTTTTCTCATAGAGTAATCATGTGTCATCTATACTTTTTGCTCTAATTCATTTAACTAAGCTTGTCAATCATAAGGTGCAACCATTTTCTAAAACTGACTCAAATTTATCTATCTTTATGGCACAGCAGTATTCATATATATGTATTCATATATATATATATATATATATATATATAGAGAGAGAGAGAGAGAGAGAGAGAGAGAGAGAGAGAGAGAGAGAGAAATCTCACATCTTTTTAAATTATTCTTCTATTGATGGATACATTGACTGCTTCTAAAATGTAGCAATTCTGAGCTGTGCTTCATAGGTATGCATGTGATAATTTACTTTACTTTTTCCATTTACATTTTGGTATGTTATTTTTTGCATGCTCATACCCACAATATTTCTCCAGGCCCTTCTACCAAAAAGTGATTAAAAAAAAACATTTCTGTGATTTCAGCACTTCATGTTTCTCTTTAGGGATCCATTTACCGGGGTCCCGTAGTTTGTTGGTTAACAATTCAGTTCCTTTGATGGTGATGACTTTTAGTATAGAAAATAAGTTCTTTATTTTCCATTACAGAATATTTTTCTTTGTCGTTTTCTTTGCAGTTTTCCTGAGTGGCAAGGGTTTGAGAATGAGTCTCAGCGACTATCCCCCAAGTGGGAAGGGTGTTTCCGAAGAGAATTTCTGTTTTGATTGGCCGTTGAGTTTTGAATCTGTCATGATTGCCTACTTCCATAGAGGAGGATAAATTGCGTGGGCCAAACAATTCGATTTGGGTAGAAACAAGTGGCTTTATGGGAATGGTCTTATTCTTTCCATATTTGTTTTTTTTTAAATCATGAATATCAAGTTAGTTTTTTTCAAAACTATGCAATTTCCCAAGATTCATGGGATAGACTTTTTCTTCTTCAATTTCTGCTTGAGTGAGGAGAGTCAATTGTATAATTCTAGCATATAGATGTGGCTAAAAATTTACTCAATATACTTTAAGTATTAGCAGGAAAGAGTATTTTAGATGACGAGCTTTCTGTTCTGGTTTTAGTGCTTCAGCTTTCTGACTCTTAATCTGATATTCACATATCAGAAACATTCATTTCCTACAAGCAAGGAAATGGAGGGGAGCTGTTCTCTCGATAATTCCCTCCTATTTTTGTGCAGACGTTTGCAAATATGAGTGATTTTTGTATGTGCAGACACTTTTGAGGGGTTGGTTACCTGTCCTCATATCATGTTTATGAAGTCTCTTTTGTAAAATTCCCTTTCTGTAAAGCTAGATAGCTGGAACCACCATCGAAGACTGTATTTTGAGAAAGTAGAACCAGTTTAGCAGGTATGAAAACAACGTCCATTCACAATTACTGCCACATCTGATTCAGTAACAGCAAACTATACTTCTCGTCATATGTTCATTCCAAGCATTAAAATGAGTAAAATCAGTACAGTTTTCCTTTTACTGAAGAATTGGACACAGCTGTTCCCTTACAAATATTAAAAGAAAAAAAAGATAATAACATTTTATTTTTTTATGTTTCTTAGCATCTCACAGAAAAATATCTTAGTGCTACATGGCTCAGTGGCCTGAAAATACCTGCTCTTGCTACAATCATCAGCTCTGCTTTCTTTCGTATTGTAGCACTAGACAAGAAAGATTTCTAACAAACATGCAAACTTATGAAAAGAATCTGATAACTTGAAATAACATCACGTCATGTTGTCCAATTATTCTGATTTCTTTCATCCTGCGCAGGCATTAAAGTGAACATACTGCTCATTTTCTTATCTGAAGGAAAATGTTAACTCCATTCTAAAACACATGATGAACGCTGAAACTACTTGTTAGATTTTGAATTTTTGTGTTTCATCGAGGAAATTAAAATTCACCAATTACACAAATAATAGTAGTTGTCTTGGGTTGTATAATCTTCAGTGAATTATATGTACAATAAATTAGTGTATTAATAGGACAAATCAAGCTTTTCTTCTCAGACTAAAAAAATACTGAAATTTAACATTACCCTTTCCATCATAAGCTTAGTTAGAAGCTACCTTAAGACCATCTTTAGATCACAGTGTAGACATAATACATAATTCAAGTTATTAACTTTTCCCATTTGGGTTTATATCTTATAGTCACAACTGTTTTAAGGAAGAACACAATTTTCATGCAAAAATATGAATTATACAGTCGTTTCACAGAGGCTTTATTGCTAATGCACATAGGGTTCAGAAACATAATGACGATATAGGGCACTTAAGTCATTAGGCTGTCATATTACAGCAAAATTATTTGTACTATATAATCATTGTTTCCTTTTTATATCAAACAGATCTAAGCTTAGTTCATCTGCTTTGCCATTAAAATACTACTTTGTTGTAAATACCTTTTTAAAGGATGATTTGAGTATATTCACTGTGGTTCATGTTTATTAGACCTTTGCTTCCTTAAAGCTGGAAAATATGATTGAGGGAAGTTTATGATCTTCCTAGTAGTGTCTTTGGTGACTATACTCTCCTTCATTGTGTCAATTATTTTATATTAATAATAATAATATACACATTAAAATTTTAAGTATAATGGGAACGAGTTTATTTCTTTTTTTTCTAGCAACACTGTTATCTCCCTATCTTATTTAAGATATTGTCTATATTTTTAAAATTGAACTGATTTTTGTTTTTTTTCAATATTTTCCATTAGGGACTTTTAGAAAGGTGAGTGTGTTCAGGGCTCTCGTGATTATTTCCAAGAAGAGCAAATGCAGTTGAGATTAAAACATGAAGGTGAAACTGAAGGTTTGGGCTGTAAAGTATCTGTGAACATACGTAGATAGGGCTTGGGTTTTCAGAATCGGTTCCGTGGTTTCACAAACCTTTTAGAAAAGAATAACGATGGTTACCTTTCAGCTAATCAAATGGCTTTCTCAGAATCTGCCTTGCTCATATACAGTGTTAAAATAGATTGTTTGCTTTATAATTAAGCCCTAGAGATCACAGCACAACGTAGTTAATCTGCTCTGCTTTGGGTCCTTCTGTGAGTGTGAATGTATGAGTGTGTGTGTGTGTGTGTGTGTGTGTGTGTGTGTGTGTGTGTGTGTGTGTGTTTATTGGCACAGGAGTGTGATATGAAAATTGGGGGAATGAATATACTTCTGAATTTAAATAAGATTTGTTTGAGGAGCTGGAACAATAGATCGGCAGTTAGAGCGCTTGCCTAGCAAGCACATGGCCCTGAGTTTGACTAGCCAGCATCCCATGAACTCTAAGTGGTGGCACATGCCTGTAATCCCAGCACTAAGGAAACTAAAGTAGGAGGATTGCATTGTGTCCATGGTCAGTGTGGCATTAGCCTGGGCTACAGAGCAAGACAGAGCAAAAAGAGAAAGAAATAGATTTGGTTGAGACTCTGGAAATTGATCTCATACTGGCAAATGGCACACAAAATTAATAGTGTACTCAAAACACTGTATAGTCATGTCAGATAAATACATGGATGTGGCAATGATGAGTGAAACCACACCCCTAACCTGAACAAAAGCATCACGCGTTCTAGCCAGCTGGCACTGTCTGTGCTTCTGTCCAATTTCTCTCTTGAAAAGGATGTCAAGATAGTATTGATAGTATTTAGTAATAATGTAAATGAGACACTATCTAATTATTCCTAAGTTTAAAGCAAACAATATGAAATTAATCCTTTGTGAAGATTTAGTTTTTTTGATTTTGCGATAGGTTTTTAAAATAAAATGCGGCTTAATAAGATATGGTGTCAGGTAAACTCTGTCACCTTGAAGTGTATAACTAAAGCACAGACAGAGAACACAGAAGATAAACTTTAAACATTGAGCACCGTGGAAGATTGTCCCCAACCTGGTTACTTGTCTCAGACATATTTCAGAATTTAGATATAAATGCAGCTGGCCTTCCCAGGCTCTCTGCTGGGTTCACTTCCATTTGATACTGATAATTAGCTTAGGAGCCTCAGCATCCTCACTGTCTTTACATTCGTTATTTCTGCAAGAATATGTTTTTTAATGGTGTTTTTTTTTTCTTTGTACTATCAGTTGACAAAAAGTAGTGCTGAGTTGCGTTCTCATCCAAGAACTTTTTTTTTTTTGGAAACGGAATTTTGTTAAATTAATATAATGCTCACAGTGGGCCCAAACTTCCCATCCTGCTACTGTAGCCTCTCAGAATGCAGCGATTACTGGCAAGTGTCACTCCAAACAGCTTAGAACTATGATTTTTATGATATTTTCTTCATCTCCTGCTCAGCTTCTCCATAAATATCACCGACACTATTTTTAGTCTAACCCTTAGAAGAAAATTGTAAAGATTTTTTTTTGTAAATTAAATGAAGAATTTGTATGACATGATTTTTTATTCATAGTAAATAGGAAAAATCCTAGTTAAGTTCAAACTTTGAAGGAAGGCAATGACAGCCAAAATCTCTTCGACACTTCTCAGACCTGTGGTGGATATAAATTCAGACAGTCATCT